>NMRB01000424.1:30737-56896 GCA_002633025.1 Notospermus geniculatus | reverse complement strand
ATGAACCAGGTATCGGAGACTGGAAATTTTCATTCCATCTTGTAGCTCAGGTCATGAAACCCGGGGGTAGGTCACATTTCCAGGTCTGTAGCTCTTGCAGGAACAAAGTTACAGGTGTGACAGACTGAACAGACAGACAGACAGACAGACAGACACACACACACACACACACACACACAGACACCACGACCAAACACTATATGGTTTCCGATCTTGAGATCGGAAACCATAATAAAAAGAATACCTGAAGCAATGCATCATGACTTCAACATGCTCCAGTATCCTTCCTTAGGGGCAGCATCGTATCGCAAGCCGTTCCTGCCATAAATCCACCATGCTATTACTGAGCCTCTAGAATATAAAGTTGATTGGCCAAACGGTTCTCAAGATGGCCACCACGCATTGTGTTCACAGGTCGGCGCTAGGCGGCGCTGGATATGCACGCACCAACCTGTGTCCGCACGAGCCGCATCACGCCAAAATTGGCTAGTTTCTAAATACGCAAGCCGAATCACCAGAAATGGGTAACCATGTGATCTACTGCGCCACGAAAGTAAATCCTAGGAAAATAGCGATATGAGGCTTATTTCTTGCAGACTTTGCAAATAATTGACTGATTTTTCATTTCTGATGAGAAATTGTCATAGATATGACATTGTTGATAAGAAAAGGATGATATTTGGGTTATGACCCCGGCAGCTATTCACTCTAGTGTAGTCAGTGTAGTGTGACGACGTACCAACGTAGCTGGCTGTCAGTGGCTAACATGGCATGTACAGCATATCTCATACAATATAGGCCTGTGTATGTCATAATCATGACGGATAGTAATACCCACACACAAAAGGATGGGAGATATCCTAGGTAGGCCTAGGCCTATTTCAGGAAATTCTGCAATTTATAAACGTGAAGCGGTGAATTGACCGCCATCTTGAAAATGCAACAAGTAGTCCCAAAATTTCCCATGATTTGCCTTGAGTGCGCGGTGACAGGTCAGTGCGAGGTACGAGCGCTGCCTGTCGTGACAATTATTTGACTTGCCTCGCTGACCTGTTTTGTAAGCGTTTGCTCAAAAGTGGTGATTCTTACCGTCGATCTCGACCATGGCGATAGCGACAATCAAAATAAGGACGATGAAAGCCTTCATTGTATTCTTCAGAGGAAAGGGTGATGTCTTCCTGTAATTAATTGAACACACCGGGATTAGCGCATGTGGTAAACCTGCACACTGTGTGGAGCCTAAAACTACACGTACAGTCATTGACATTAGGGAGGTTTCGTAAGCACCCGGTTAGGCCATACGACGACGTTTACCTATTGTTTGGGTATACCCACACAATAGATAAACGTCGTCGTAGGGCCTAACCGGGCGCTTGCGAAACCTCCCTAATAGTTTATCTACACCTACTACCTTGAATATTTCAAATACTACTGGGCCAATTTAACACTGTTTGTAGGCCTACAACATGAAAGTGTATAACCTTGGTCATATTTCTGCATCAAACTTTTGGAAATTTGGAAATATCATAATTATGTAATACCTCATTAGAAAAACCCCTAAAAATCATTATCAAAATTTTGATAATCTCAAATATCTCAGCAACCACTTGAGATATTTTGATGAAACAAAGCCCAAAATCCTTAGAAAGTTCCATTCTATCAAAACTACAACAAAATTCAAAAAAAAATTCCATAATAAAAATGTTGATTTTTAGGGGGTTTTCTAATGAGTTATTACATAATTATGATATTTCCAAATTTCCAAAATTTTGATGCAGAAATATGACCAAGGTTATATACTTTCATGTGATACAAACCGTGTTAAAATTGGCCCAGTAGTATTTGAAACATTCAAGGTAGTAGGTGTAGATAAACTAATGTCAATGACTGTACATGTAGTAGTACACATTTTTGCGTTTTTCCAGGACGACAACGGCCAATGGTAACGGCAAAAAAGCGTTTCTTTACCGATTCGAAAACTAGACATACGGCAATCGAGAAGACCGCAATGTATGCCCCATGCAACTCTTTCCTCAATACTGCAGAAATAGTCTGCAATACAATATCCAATATGCCCCCCTGGTGACATCTTGAATATCAGGTCAGAACCGAAATCGATAGGACACCTCCCTCAACCCATCCCACGATGCCAGAGAAACATGAAATCAATTCGACTAGTCGTTCAGCAGAGTTACAGTCTGGGAAACGATGGTCGAGACCAAAAAGCAGCAGGTCCATGGCAGAATTGCGGGAAATTCTAGATCTGGGGAAACCATGATGACGTCAGTCACGGAATTCCTAGCATTTGAAATAGATACGAGCACGTACCTTTGTTTTGATGGACTTAGAATTTCTACAATCGGGGAATGAACCTGAATATAATCTCTTTCTATGTAAATACGAACCTTTGGGGGATATATTTTAATGTATTTTAGTCTTCTCTTCCAAAAAGATGTTTCTTTCTTTATTCGTACCGAATCATCTGGCGAAGAAGGCTGATTTTCAAGTGCAGATTGGCAGAAGGTATGCAGTTTGTAAATTTTGTAAAATTGTGAAGTATTTTGTTTCATAGTATCTCTGACTGATGTATTTCATTGTATTAGGCTTGTACTTCATTGTACGATGCAATAAAATCCTCATTTTATAGTACATGCATGTACATGTACTATGACATTCTTATGACCAAATCTACATGTATGTTTGGACATAAGAATGTCAGGATAGGTACCAAATGAAGGTCTGTAAGGATACAGTATTTGAGGGAACTGGCAAGGGGCTGTTATTTGTTGGTTGAGTTTTTTTTTGGGGGGGGGGCTGGGCTGTTTCCCTGGCTTCAGCGGACACGTTGATATCCCTGATGCCAGGGAAACAGTTATTAGTCTAGGTCATTATTGCTTTTATATCGGTAAAACCAGCTACTGGTATTGCTACGGCAGTTTTTGATACATTTGCCATCTGGATTAAGGTTATGGCCAGGCCAGAGTGGGAAATACTGATTGCCGTACCCCTATTAAAGAACAGCCGTAATTCTCGGCTATCCTGTGCCTTAATTGAATGATTTATTTCGCATATGGTAGCAATTGCAACACCTCAAAAAATAACTTAATGAGGAGAAAAAGAATAAAATACAAAGATGGTAAAAGTAGAAGAAAAGAGAAAAGGAAAAAGCAGTGGACGGTATTCTAACCCGGGGCCCTTGATTGTGAAGCAACGATCATTCCGCCCTGAAAACGAACCTGACATGCAACGCCATCAAGTCGTGCAAGACCAGTGACGTGCGCTACACCTCAACGGCAACGCGCGGTAGCGTTGCTATGATGCGCTTTGGGTAAATCCGCGACGTCATTGTGACGTCATCAATTTTGGAATTAAATTTAAATTTACAAATAAACCGCTCGGCAAAGTGACTGATTTCACCATGACGTCATCAAGTTTGGAATTAAATTTAAATTTACAAATAAACCGCTCGGCAAAGTGACTGATTTCACCATCGATACAACATTTCCAGTCCTCCTTAATTCTCATGCGAAGTTTCAGCGCTTAAAGCTGAACTGCATGAACAAAAACCACAGCGCCGCAGTATGGTGGTCTACAGAAGTGCAAACGCCCTTCGAAACACCTCCAGAACATTCACATATGTATTCCCCAACATTTTGTGGTAAAACGCCAGGTCCCAGTCGCCTTGTTGCCGAGAAATCTATGACGAAAAAGTCAAATGGGGGCTCATTGTTTGCTTAATTAGCTGATTAATGAAAGATGAAAGCACATCGTTTTCAATTCAGATGTGTACAACAAGAGTAGCAATTTCATAGAAATACATGAAATCGATGCTACCTTTTTGCGTGAAGAAAATATGAATTGTTTTCAGTCGCCATTTGCAGTGCGCTTCCTTATGGCTACCGCCCCCTAATTGAAGGATTTATTTCGCATATGGTAGCAATTGCAACATCTCGAAAAATAACTTAATCAGGAGAAAAAGAATAATGGTAAAAGTAGAAGAAAAGAGAAAAAGGAAAACGCAGTGGACAGGATTCGAACCCGGGGCCCTGGATTGTGAAGCAACGATCATTCCGCCCTGAAAACCAACCTGACGTGCAATGCCACCAAGTCGTGCAAGACCAGATGCGCTACACCTCAACGGCAACGCACGATAGCGTTGCTATGATGCGCTTTGGGTAAATCCGCGATCAATTCATAAGTTTGGAATTAAATCTAAATTTACAAATAAACCGCTCGGCAAAGTGACTGATTTCACCATCGATACAACATTTCCAGTCCTCCTTAATTCTCATGCGAAGTTTCAGCGCTTAACAATGCCTTACAGGGTGTTTTTGTCATGCTGTTTGCCAGGATGGCCATTTTCTTATATAAGGCGAAATTCAGCGTTGGACCGCCTGAGACGTTAGCAGCTTCGCTATCTGGCCGCTGCGCGGTGTTCCGCGTCCTTTGCGTCAAGTTACCCTACTCTGCTTTGCCTTTTTGCACCTTCTTACTCTTTTGAAAAGTACCCTACAACTTGAACAAAATCTTATCATGATAGCACCAATTCTGAGGCATGAAAGGTCCACAGTTCGTGATGAAATGTGCCACTAAACCCAGTTGGGCAAGTCAGCCCCCCCCCCACACACACACACACACACACATACACGGACCAAGTAAGGAGTAAAAGAGTCTGGAGGCAGTTTTAGGAGAGTTTCATATCCCATCCCACTCATCACCCTCGCTCCCATGCCAGTATTCCCAAACTAGGCATACTGGGTCACCATGAATCGAGACATCCTTGGAACGGTGTTTGCTACATGGAAATTGGTTTCCATGAAACTAATGTACACACAACTGATCCATCATTTCAGTTCGCTGATTACACATACATGTATACATGTAGATGCCCGTCAAACACTAAATTAAAATAGAAATTAACAGAATCACCTTAGGACCTACCTGGTTGCAAATTTTGGTCCGGGCGTTGTAGCAAACTGCTGCGGTGTGTCGGGGATCGGTGATGTTAGATTCGATATATCGGTATGTTCCACCTCTTGTTGGTTATAAAAAGATATCCCGCTGCCAACTTTACCATATATGGAAATATTAGGCTTCGGATGTTTCAAGTGGCAGAATTTCGTCATGCAGCATCTGGCCATTGTCTCGAGTGATCAGGATCAGTTTTTACGTTGCACACTGTTGAAAAACATTGCGCAGATCATTAAGTACATGTATGTGTGGTACATGTACGTGGAGACGTGCAGCATCTACAGTCAGGTAGGCCTACATTATTTTGTTGAAAGAATCCTAAGCTCGCTTGTGAATTTCGGTTCAACAGAACAAAAAATGCATTAAACCTGACGTCGATCTCCGAACAAAAAGCCCCCACGCGACGAGCAAGAGAATTGCAAACGCCGTGCAGACACCTCAAACGAAGGCTCAGAACATGATATACCCAACGACGACAGGAGGGCGCCACCTTATTTGTCTTCAGGCAACAGAGCTGTCAACATCTCCCCATAACTCTTACACTACTCAAAGAAACAAAATTGTACTCATTTATACTTATAGACGGAATTCGAGCCGTCGATATCCTAATTTGTAATCCACCACTCTGTCCACTCGGCCAACGAGCCAGCTGACACAAACATGACTTCTGTTTGTCATACACGTAGACCTTCGACTTACGTAATGATACTACGAATAAGAGAAAACATGAGAAGTCTTCCAGCAAGTTCGGTGGCCGAACGGGTACGACGATGGAGCAAAGATAACAGGGCGCGGGTTCGATTCCCAGCTGGGTCAATTTTTTTCTTTCAGAAAAATGTTCAGCAGGAGCTCACCAGAGGATGTTGACACCTCTAAAGCTCGAAGGCAAACGAGGCGGCGCCCTCCTGGCGTCGTGGCGTATATCATGTTCTGAGTCTTCGTTTGAGGTGTTTGCAGGGCGTTTGCTCGTCGCATGGGGGCTTTTTGTTCGGAGACGTCAGCTTTAAGCGGGTTAATTTTAGACACAAGCGCACGACCTTTTCTCTCACTTAATCAAAAGGGATTTGGATCTCACGGGTTCACCATCGTGAAATATCAAGACTGTTACGGTCACGTCGCCTTCGGTGCGTAGTCAGAAGGAGTAACGACTATTCAAGACGTGGTTTAACGCCATATGTGAAGACTTTGTCTTCACGACGTTTCATCTGGGCAACCATTTGGATGAAAGTGGACTAATGACATACATGTATAACAGAAAAAGTCCAATTTTAGATTCTTGTTTGATAATGAAATGATCCATGGACCATGTGCTCACCTGTGGGTATTAAATGTACCAGAAGAACAGATGACAATTGTGTTTTCGGTTTTAGCCACCTAGTGGTCAAGCCAAGAATTGAATTGGCCCGAAACTTGGTGTTATTGGTCATCTGACCTAAGGGAATATATGTACCAAGTTTCAGGTCAATAGCCCCTGCGGCCACGAAACGTGCCACCTAACGGCAAAATTTTGAACTTTGACCTATGCGACCTTGAAAAAGAGGTCAAATCAAAAACCCGTATTATATATCATGTAACTTCATAAGGCGTACCTACGATAAAAATTTGGTGAGGTGCAGACCATCACAGAGAAAAAAATCCATTTCAAATGGAGACAAAACGCATCTCCAACAGCTTGTCCGCAGGGCGTGACGTTTTTGTCTCCATTTGAGACATTATGTTTCGTCTCATGTCGAGATATTACCATCTCTAGTCGAGACGATCATCGTCTCATGGTCTGGTGAAATGGGCAACTGCTTCTTAATAAACAGCAGTGTTGTAAAAATCTATAACAGCAGTACTGCAAAAGAACAGCACTGGTTGTATATAACGGGAACAGCAAAAAAAAAAAGAAAAATGTATTGGCAGAGAGTGCATAGTGGCCATTACGCAGACTCGAACCTGTGTATACCTACAATGCTAGCTAACTAAACCTAAATAGTCCTACGCTCTAACCACTACGCTACGGGGGCTCACGCACGGCCTCGGAAGTTTTCTTTGGGTGATCCGGAAAACCAAATAGGTGGGGCCAAATTTGACCGCGTGGGTTCGCTAGGTCTATATTACGCCATTTACTGAGCCCTAACCCTAACCCTTTAAGGGCACTGCGTCCATGCATATTTGAAATCCTATCATTATCAGGTAGAGGTGAATAAGTCTCAACTGGAGACAATGTGCTGCTCGACTGGATACAAAGATCTCACCCCGAGATCGCTGAAATTTCAATAAACAATCATGAGACATGTTCGTATCCAGCTGAAACGGTAGGTTTTCATCCTGAGATAACTGTGATCTCGATGAGAGATTTTAGAGTACTCGTTGTTTCAGCCTTAGATACGTTAGTCTCTACTGGAGACAAATGACGTATCCTAATTTTTAAGAGATGAAATCGTGTCCAGCCGAAACAGAAACTCTCATCCTGAGATGAATTCAATCTCCACATGAGATAAGATGTATTTCAAACACGTTTTGAAACAATTTTGTCTCTATTCGAAATGGATTTTTTTCTCTGTGAACGGTAAAGGTGAATCGCACTTAAGAAGTTTTCAGTTTTGGCCCCCTGGTGGCAGAATAGACAATCGGATTTCCATGAAAATTGGTCTGTGGAGACCTATGACCCTGAGGCACGTACATTGTACATTTGAAGTTAAATAGTCACAAGATGGCTCCATTTGAAATGTACAAAAGGTGCAGTAACTAACTTATTATTCGACGGACCATCACCAAATTTGTATCATAGGATTTAATGAAGATACATGATATATAATACAGGTTTTCAAGTTGAACAACGTTTCTCGGTCCCACACTCACAAGTTGAAGTTCCATTTTCGAAAATGGCTGCCTGGCAACGGTCTGCATGGTCTGTGAAGCCCGATCACGCTGAAATTTGCTGTACACGTGAAGGCTACACAGATACATACTTGTCCAAGTTCAGAACATTCTAGCTGCAGAAGTTAACGAGCTATGGGCCAATGCCCAATTTTCAAGATGGCTGCCTGGCGGACATATTTGAAGTCCGATCTGACCTAAATTCCTGTAGACCTCGAGGGTACCTAGATACATCATCACACCTTATTTGAACAATCCAGGACAAATAGCCACGGAATGTCCAAACGGCCCCATAATGTCATATTTACAATGAAGACATTTCCCTGGGACGACAGCCTGTCCTGTCTTCATGCTTTTATCCTATCGCCGATGCCCTTTATCAACAACAACAAAAGCAGTCACGTTGAATAAGAACTGCATAGTCTTAAAGGGCTCCGCAGACTGGCGATTTTTCGAACNTTTAATGAAGATACATGATATATAATACAGGTTTTCAAGTTGAACAACGTTTCTCGGTCCCACACTCACAAGTTGAAGTTCCATTTTCGAAAATGGCTGCCTGGCAACGGTCTGCATGGTCTGTGAAGTCCGATCACGCTGAAATTTGCTGTACACGTGAAGGCTACACAGATACATACTTGTCCAAGTTCAGAACATTCTAGCTGCAGAAGTTAACGAGCTATGGGCCAATGCCCAATTTTCAAGATGGCTGCCTGGCGGACATATTTGAAGTCCGATCTGACCTAAATTCCTGTAGACCTCGAGGGTACCTAGATACATCATCACACCTTATTTGAACAATCCAGGACAAATAGCCACGGAACGTCCAAACGGCCCCATAATGTCCTATTTACAATGAAGACATTTCCCTGGGACGACAGCCTGTCCTGTCTTCATGCTTTTATCCTATCGCCGATGCCCTTTATCAACAACAACAAAAAGCAGTCACCTTGAATAAGAACTGCATAGTCTTAAGGGCACCGCAGACTGGCGATTTTTCGAGCGATTTTCTAGGCGACCGCCCTTGCGACCACAGAGGCGACTGAACATATTTTTAGTTTTTTTGGTTTTTGTTGGCTCGTTTGCGACAAATGCTTCTTTGGAAGATCAGTGATGTCGTGGATAACAACACTGGCCGACCTCAAAGGTACTTATTGCAGGCGACGTAGGAGTCGCATTGGTAGTCGCCCCCATTTTAGTCGCTAGTGTGGGAGCCCTTTCTTGGTCGCTCATGTAGTCGGCAAGTGAATGTGTTTGCAACGAAGCGATCACTGAAGCGATTATGTAAAGAGACCAGTCGGAGGGACTTACCGCGCGACCAAATTGTGTAATTCAGTCGCGTAACAATCTGCCGCAAAGAGGAGACCAAAAGGTAAACATGTTGAGTCGCTGGCCTGGTCGCAAGGCAGGTCGCCCAGAAAATCGCTCGAAAAATCGCTAGTGTGCGGAGCCCTTTACTTAACCAATAAAGGCAACCTTTTACAATAGGGAGCACGCTTCTGACCTCCATACATTCAGGTGTTTTCACCTTTATTAGCAGATTAGGGCCGTTTCGACGACAAGCCGAAAAACCACACACAGTATACAGTAAATCGGAAAAGTCGTATCCGAATATATCGCAAATTTTCGACCCCAATCGGGGTCTTCCTCAGGCGCTATGAAGAAGAGATCCCAGAGGTGAAAACAAGCCGAAACAAGCCGAAAAACCACATTCAGATTCGATCCGATCGACCCACATTCTGCACCGGATGTGTTCCAAGTTTTTGGGTAGCGTTTACACACGCATGTTAATCAGGTCACATTCCGACATCAAATTACCCTTGCCGAATTCTCCACAGCGAGTGCGGTCAGTGGAGGAAGGCACTAATCATTTCTGATGTTGGTTACAGTTGATCTGCAATTTTGAGCGAGAATTTGGTACTAATAGTTTTGACGAAAAACCAAATTAATGTTAAAACATGAAACATACACTTCCAGAGCAGTCTTCGCATACCAAAAACTTTACAAGTCTTGGCAACTTCACTGTTTTCAAGCATTTTATGAGGGGTACTCTCCTTAGTGTCCTCGGAAGGGAAAGAATACTTCCGAAGGGAACATATTCCCTCAATCCTTCGAACACTCCATATGTCCCACCACAAACGGACAGCCTCTAATGTCCCACCACACACGGACACCTCTGAGTCTGTGAGGTGGGGCTGTTTCATTGGGTCACCATTGGAACACCATGGAACCAGCCAAGAAACACCCTGTCATCCTGTGTGGTGTTTTCTTGGGTGTCCTGCGGTGTTCCTGAAGGGTGTTTCTAGGGTGAATTCCTGAATATTTTTAGTAGGCTACGGCATAGAAATAAACACCGTACAACCTGGTCCCAAGCAAAATGGCAGAGGGACACTTTCTTTGGCCCATCCTGTAGAGTTGGAAAAGATGGCATTGAAATGGTTTCTCTTCAGCCTAGCGTACATTGGCCTTGTGACTGGAAGCAACTGAACGCAACAGTCGCTATGGATGTACGCGTTCCGCGCACATCGGTTACGACAGGTCATTGCGGTAACAAGTGGCATAATCCACTTCAATCTGGAGTACACACATCGGACAGGCAATGGTACTCAATGCTACACGGAAATAGTCGATGTCTTCAGATCAGACCACACGGGAGTCATGTGACAAACATTCACCTGACTAGGTATACATGTACTCCGCAAAGGAGGAAATTCATTGCCAGCGCGCGGACATCGGAAACGACTGAAGGCGACTAGAAGCAATCGGCCTGTTTGAGAATCTGATCGGTTGCGGCTGGTTCCAGCTAGTCGCCAAACGTTGCCGGAAACGGCATTGCCGGTAGTTGCTTCCAGTCGCAGGGCCGATGTACGCTAGGCTTTAGAAAATAATTGGCAAATACATGTAGTATACACCAGCCGTAGGAAACGCCGCTGTCATAATGCAGAAAACTTTCGTGATCGACCTCCTCAATGTGCGGTGCCGTTTTGAAAACACGTGACCGGAGGATTTGATTGGTCAACCGGCAATTCGACTGGTGGGGTTTTCCAATAACCACAGATACCACAGCACTCTTCACAGCTACAACCGGCTATTCCACCCGCTGGTCAAATGCTGCCGTTGTGAAGGGGAGAACCCCCCCCCCTCCCCCGGAAACAAAGTCCGGGTGCTAATGTCTTAGTTGATAACCCGTTGACAGTGAATGGGCTAATTGATATTAAAGGAGCATGGTATTGGATCTCAAATGCGTTATTTGACTGCCGACGTAGAGGGAGCCACCTAGCGGCAGTATGACGAACTACAAAAATGCATTACAAATTGTACGTAGTAAATCGGGTCAATTCGCCGACACGTGGTCAGTCCCTGGGTTGGAGAGTGGCGCGGTGGCGCCGGCTGTCGAGAAAAAGTGGCAATACCGTGCTCCTTTAAGGACTTCCATTCGTAGGCCTTTTTCTCTGGTTCACCGGCTTAAAATGTGTCGTTTGAATTGGGCAATTTGTCTTTTCTCCTCAGTTATTCCGGGAATAGAAAAAGACTGTACTAACCCATACCCTTGGCTCATCTTTCTTCATTTTATTTGTTGACGTTGTATACTTTTCGGGGGGTTGGCAGAACTGTACAATTTCACCATGACTATTTATTGTGATTTCGTCTGAGAAGCTGGTACCGCAGACACGTGGGTCTTTCTTGAATTCTACCAGAACGCGTCGTGTCCGTAACACCGGCTGGCTGGCGTTACGAGGAGGGCCAATGAGAGACGGACAAGCGACACCTACGGCATGGATTCGGGGCGATTTTCCATGTCTAGGGAACGTGACCCACATACCAAGTGGTTCAGCCCTATCATTCAAAAGACACGCTCTCGCCTTCGTCCGGATGCCAAAGTTCAGCTCGGCAAATTTACGTAAAGATTTTATCGAGTACGTCGCGACAGAGAGTCGTCCTTTAACGTAAAAACTCAACAGCATGAATTCTCGTTGAATATTAAGAAATGCTAAAAAAGGTTTACGTAAAGCTGGCCTTGATCTGTTCAGATAAAGCGTCACAGGTTTACTATGATAATCTATCCAATAGTGAAATATGAAATGCTCCACAGAGGAGCCTGACTTTGAATTTATGACGACGACTGACTCCGAACAAGCCATTGTCGCTGTAGCTCTGTGGTAAATAACGGAACCACTTAAGTATTTTTCATCTTCCTTTGCCGGTATTATATTACCGATTTTGCCAGTTCTGAACTCATAGAGAATTGTGCATATTTTGGGGTTCCGAGTGCTCACTACAAGGAATTCACGAAGAATTCCCCGCCACTGAAAATACGGCCTGTAGATCTGGTAAAAATGACTTCGTCTAATCGTTGAATCTTTTGGTCTGTATGTATGGGTGGTGATTGTAAAATATTCCGATGGTAATAAGTGGCGTGTCAGAATGTATTGAACACCTTGGTAGTCGTGATACCACGTCAGTGAAGCTTTTCGTATAGGAGGTAAGAGAGGACATCGACGTAAAAACTTGTAATGAACTGTCGTGTCCTAAATTTGTCGCAATGAAATGCAACAACGTGATGAGAAAATAACAGAAACGAGTTCGAGAAAGAAATTGTTAAAAGGACAGTAACCTTTTAAAATACACCCGGGCCGGTGCGTTCCGGATCGAGACTATAGATCGAGGAGGTTTCAGTTATGTTTCCCCGTGTAAAAGCGAACAACTCACCTCCACCTTCCTCGGGCCAGTTCAATTCGCCGTGTGAGTCTCGGGAAGGTGGAGGTAGTTGCAGGCCGGTTATTCTCTCGTGTAAAAGCAAACCGACCTCCACTGGCCTCGTGCGGGATTGAGCAGGCTACCTGAGTGACATCACTCGCGTACTTGCTGTTAAAGTTACCTGTGAAGAAATCACGCACGAGATTTCTCAAGCACTGCTAGTGATTATTCCCGGGATATGTTTTACTTACGATAACTGGGAATGTTGATACACGCCATCTAGCGGCACGCAGTTGAACGAACCGACCTCGAACTAGATCGAGGCGGGTTACTGAACCCGCACCGTGTAAAATCGATCAATCCATCCTGAACCGAACCCGCCCGAGGAGGGTAGAGGCAGGTTTCCTCTAACCCGCACCGTGTAAAAAGGCCTATTATCTGGGAAAACGCATTTAAATGTTGTCACAGTGTTTGATACAAAAATAATGAAGAGAATAATAATAGTTTTGAGAAAGTGTGATGGTGACCATATCACAACCCTGTCTTGCAGAGGTGTAACTGTATTACTACGCTCATTTGGAGCGGCTGCATTGGAATTTTGTGCGAAACAACCCCTCCTATTTTCATTTCAACCCCCCCCCCCCCAACCCTAAAGTTATCTTGATCAACCAAAAACGAAAACTTCATGGTTTGAAGTATTAAGTTAGGGTGATGTTGTGTCAGAAAGTTCCTTCCAACGAATGTCTGGGACCAGGCACCTGACCTAACGCGTCAGCTGGTAAATGCATTGGCCATGCATTACAAGTGCGCGACCATCACATCAGGGATGGTCAACCATCCTGTATCCAACTTCTGGAGCGCCACGGGTGTGGACGCGGCAGAGACTGAAGCCACCCTAATGATAGACAGGTACCTGGTCCTAACTATTTTACATAGGCCTTTTGCATATGTTAGGACCGGGCGTGCCTACCGCGTTCGTGTATCTGATTGGCCGGTGGAACCTTTATGTTAATGCCTTCTCTATTTTTGATGTGCGAAACCTCCTTCGTGATTAGAGGATTTCCTGGGTAAAGGGAGGTCACTTTTATCTGCATACATCGGTACGTCAGCCTTATTGAGAATTGAATAAATTTACATAACTTAAATAAACCTCCCAAATGACTCACTGGCAGAATTCCTCCAAAATGGCTGCCAATACTGGTCCTACCAAGCAAGCCACGTCCGAATGCAGCGCGCAGGTTGGTAGGATCAGGTACTAGTCTAGTCTATGAATGACCGACCTTGCATACTGAAGTATGCGAATTACTGCCAAATGGGGGTATTGACCAATAGGGTGATGAGAGCACCTATTTACTAGCGAGTGAGTACACATCTGTAAGCGTATGGACTCTTTCTCCGTTCCTTCGGTCAATATGTTTCTTGAAATGGTAAAGGTCACCACATTTTCCAACCTTTAGAAAAGGACTTTCTTTAAATTCAGGGTGAACGCGGTAATACACTGGTAGGGATTCAAACAAAGGGCTTTCAGTCTGCTGAGAATGAAGGAAGTGTAACCCAACACATCCGACCCAAACATAGTTCAACCAGTTGAAGAGTTTGACGACCAATATTTGGTTCCAACTGTCCCAAATCGGCTTCCGAATGGCTGTTGGTATCTGGATGATAGTCAAATTACTCTTGTAATTTGCTCTTCTGTAATACACACGGATCCAAAAATAAATTCTATCGCCTGTGGCGAGTACTAAGTCTCCATTTTGAGTGAAAAACATTCCGTTGTTATTACTTCGTGCACCTACCAGTCGAATTCCGTTTGACAAATGAATGGTTAGAACACCTTTTTCCCAACGTTCGGATCTTCTTCTGTACAGGGTACATTTTAATTGCTTTGTCTTATGTACATGTACACGTACCTTACACCATATTATAGACAAATTGCACCACAATACCGGTCGGATATGATAATAAGCACTAGATTTGTGTGAGCATACATTTTCTGCTGGCCAATGGATACTACCCAAGAATATTCCCTTTACTAAATGAAATAAACCGTAAAACAGTTTTCCTTTGTCTTCAAGAACTTCCACAATCGACCGCAGATGAATGAAACTCAGGAAAAGAGGACCCTCGTATCCATGACGCTTCTCCCGTGGATACGGCGTTTTGAATTTTGGCCTAAACGTTTTGCCGACTCTATGATACCCCGCGCATACCCAACCGGGCTTGTCGAAAGAATTCGAAATAAACACGATCCAATTCGTATCTTGGTCAAAAAACCAATGGTAACGCTCTGACACCATCCGCAATCGTAACACTGGTTCAAACGGAAACCTCCCAATAAACCGGTACACAGCTCCCTGTACCTTATTGAAATTGTCATGAAAAAACATCATTTCGGCGACGTCAAAGGTAGTAAGCATGGTTCTAGTTGACAGTTTGGAAAATCATGGATACTTACCACTCTTTCGAATAGACGGATTCTCAGTGAACTCAGAGCCGGTTGTGTTTCTTGGATCATATCCTTACACTGCCTCTTCCTAGTTCTAAACTGGCATCTATAAGAATCGTCAGACAGACGTATAAAGCTAACCATGGTGTATAAGATCGTCAACTCAAGTGACAAACATTGCAAAATAGAGTCTTGGGGGCCATTCTCCTTGTCAAAGTCATTTGATGTCGCAGGTCGGTCCAAAAACCGAAAATACACGCTATCACTTTTTGTCAAATCTTTCATTCTAAGCAAATATGGTCGAAATATTCCATATCACGTAAACCAGATCACCAATTACCGTTTACGCTGCTACAGTACAAAATGTCGGAATCGTCTTCTGGAAGGGCGACACAGTGGGTTTTAACGGTCAGAACGAGAAAAAAAGATAATGAGATAAAACCTGTACTAGGTGTCACCCAATACCATGGGGAATCGACACATGAAGAAACGAAAAAAAATCTGTTGGGAAATGTTTGAGAAATATGTGTTTTTCAAATTCATGTACATTTTCATGTACGTTTATGGCCTATAAGCAGAAAGCAGACGACCACTATAAAATCCCGATTTCCGTGTTATTTATCGGCGTCATTCTATCCATTCATATATGATTATTTACTACGGATATCTTTCGTGGAAACAATACCGCTAACCAAAACTAATACGGCGTGTTCGCGCGATGGGAGACAAAAATGCATATTCTCGAAAAATCCGGTCTGAGGCAATTTTACTGACTGGTTCGACAAAGCCATTCGCTGGCTATGCCATTTTTCGCCTGGCGGCAAGCCCATGAACCATTGCGCCCAGGATGGCAATGTTCCATTATCTTAAGGACAACAATAGGCCTATTGCCAAGATTTGTCGCCACAACGACAAAGATGTGAACCATGCTGACATGCAAATACTCGTCACAAGTCACCCTCTGTACCGGTATTGAGTTTTACGGTAACCGTTGTCAAAGTGTTTGGAGTCCACCAGAGGTCTCATAGCCTCGTGAAGGTCCCCAAAATGCTTGCCTGATACTAGTATGTGCCGGTTCTTAAAAGAATCAAGCCCTAGTTTTCAGCGCACATTGAAAAAACAGCAGACGTAACTCTGATGTATCCTCAGCTGAGAAAATGGCCGCCATCCTTTTTCTCACTTGAGAAGATCAACACACTGTGAGGTCATCCCAACCCTTCATCAAGTAAGGTACCATATTTCAACTCATTCCTTTATGTGTAGCAACAGTCTCCATGCCTAATTGACAATTTAGATCATTCATTCGAACAGTCTTTTCGAGCAGGTAATGCTACGTAAATATTGAATTGAGAACCGAGCGCCAAATTCAGCATTATTGGTTATAGACAATATTGGGTAGACTGGTTCCCGTCTTTGCCGCTCCACCCGCTGGCGCTCCTGTTCCGCTATACAAAGACAGGTCCGGGGTGCCATCTTGGATGCACGAATGACGTAGTTCTAGGTTATTTATAGAACATCAACAAGGAAACCCCCTACATGTTAAACATCGGGCCCAAACTAAAAATCTCAACTGTCATGAAAGATTCGGTAAAACTTCGCAGTTATCGATAAAATAGAGATTGCTTCGGCGCCGGAATCAATTCAGCAGCAGCAAGGGGTACGCATTAGGCCAAGTAAAAAAATACTTATGTTTATCGCCCACCTGGTCCCCCAAAATTGGCAAGGGGGGCACTTTTTATTTTTATTTTTTATTTTGGAAGATGGGTTTCCAGTGGGCAATGTCATGAATATTGCCCCTCAGATGACAAGAGTCACCATCGACCATGGTCACAGTCAGTCTTTCTTGCTTTTTTACATTCAATTTCTGCCTCACTAACAGCACTAACAAATCAATTGTAGGCCTATGACTCAACAAACGTACAGCGGAAGCGCTATTGCGCTTGTGCGGAGTGTTTTTCTGGTGCAAAATTCAAAAAAAAAAATTAAAAAAAAATTGGTGCGGCCCTGATTTTAGGCACGGGCGGGGACGATAAACATGAGTATTTTTTTACTTGGTCTTAGGGCCTTTTGAGGCTCTGAAGAAGGCATCGAGGAAGTAGTCGTGTACATGCCTTCTGTTGTTGAGGAGAAAGTGACCCACTCACCTCGTAATCTACAGCCCAAAGGCAGCCTCCTGTTATCCCAGTGTCTTATCCCCGCAGGGTCAGCCCAAACACACATGCTACATGCATACCGGTACTATCCTGGGGCTTATACACATGATACATGCAACCTCGTCCCCAGGGGTTTTGCTCGCTCAGACAACCTCGGACCTAACTCGCTCACTAACCCCTGGAATCACGATCTCAATTCCCCAGAATCTGGGGATTTCACGGAAATTGCCGAAGGTTGTAAGTAATATTTATAGTCTCTTTTTTTAAAACTTACTAATTTAATCGAGTACAGATCGATGAAATTAACTACTTTCAATGTCGAAAACATAAAGGTATTGCTGAAATAGGCCCTGGTTTTTGTTTAAGTTTTAATTATTTTGAGTACCGAAGCCGAAACTCCTCACAGCGCCACCTATTTTCATTCTCCGACACTGAGTAAGTGACTTCATTTCATCAACAAAACACACCGAAATAAGAGTTTTCTGTGCCTGTCACTAACTGAATCGACATCTGTTAGCACTCTTAAAGGGCGGTTTACACCAGGTTGCATCAAGTTGCAAGTTGCAGCAACTTGCAACTTGTTGCAAACTACCTGGGACGGTTTACACATAGTAAAATCGATGCAACATCCAGCGTGATCGAGTTGCAACAAGTTGCATGCCGGTTTACACATGCAACTTTTATGAAACTTTTTGGTCTCATCAGGGTTATGCAACAAGTTGCATGAAGTTGCATATGAAAAGTTGCATGTGTAAACGAGCCTTTAGACTAGTAATTTCTATAATAACAGATAAAAATGTGGTTTAGGGGTTGAAAGCGAATGTTTGATCGAGTCAGTTTTCCGTCATGCATCACTGTGTACAAAAATGTACAGACGCACACGACTCGATTAAATAAGTAAAATTGCGGTTGATCGGGCTTTAGGCCTATGTACGTACCTGCATCATCCGTTCGTCTAGATGTGTTTCGAATATAATATCCATTTAGATTGTACAAGGTAAAATCCCTTGGTTGAACCACAAAATGACCAAATCTTAGCCGAACTGAGGGCACGCATGATGTTTACAAAAACTGCAAACACACGTGCTTTATTTACTAATAATAGACACGATTGTGTGACATCACTTTCTTTTACTTCGGGCGACCAATCACATGCCGGAATTCAGATATGAGACCAGGGGGTTGTAAGCGTCAACCCGGAGCCCAGGATCAGGAGCGCACAAACCCCTGGGTACGAGGTTGTGATACATGCTCTCAAACACCACGTGCGTTTTCTATATTTCGTAAAACGGCCAAAACATTGCGCAAATACCTGCGCAGAACGTATGCGCAACAAGGATGCGCTGTAGATTCGACCGGAATCCCGGCCCAAGATGGTGCCCCGGACCTGTAAGATAAGATAATAAGATAAGATAATTTATTACTCTCTAACCGCACAGCAGTACATAGAGGTTTTTTTAAAAACATTTACATTTCTTTTAGAAACTATTTAAAAAATTAATCATTGACATAAATACAAACAATTTAAAAGAGCAGCAGAAGGATATTTTTTAAAACATTTATCACATGTACAGGCAAATTTAAAAAAAAAACAATCACAAATTAGCACCGGAATACTTGTACACCCAATAGGCCTACTCAGATTACACGGGCACCTGTCGTTGTATAGCTGAGCGCCATAAATGTGCACCGACAACGACGGGAACCAGTCTATGTAAACGGTGTACATCGATCGTGTGTATAAAGCTATGAACGAGGTCACCATAATGTGATGCACAACGACAGCGTCACGAAACCAGGTAACCGAAGCATAGCGTACGTTTCCGCTTTAAAATTAAGAAGGATATCAGTAAAATATAGGGCCTACTATATTTCGATGGAGATTTGAGTAGACCCTAAACTGGTGAAGCTACAGAAACCTTCCATGCGAACACAGTACACCGGCCGTGTCTGCGGTATTAGGCCGTGAAAAAAATTACTTGTTTCTCATTTCCTCGCGCATGTGAATTTCCTGTCGCATGGACTTTTTTGATTTTTTACTTTTTTCAGAATAGTTTTTTAAGCTATTAAAGTTGAGAAATGAAGTTCCAAAGCAGTGAAAACTAATTTGCAGTCATTGACGTCAAGGCTGGTGTGGAATTGGTGGGCCAAGGTTATCATTTATTGACAGCTGAGCACATGGTTAGCATATGGTTTTGCAAATTAGGCACAAACGGCAATTCTGAAAGGATGGCCTGCAACTCCAATCGAAATTTCTAACAGGGGCCCTACCCTTACGTTGTCTGATGTTTATTCTTGTCAGTTAATACTAGTACCCCTGGAGGGATAACCACAGGCATTTGTCTTCCCTGGTGGGTGAGAAGGGCAGGGAAGCTTCAGCAAGGCCCTTACTGAAAGGTGAGAGATTCCCCAGGAGGGATATCACTTACCTTTCCCCCAGCTTCCCAGTCCTTCTCACCCACCAAGAACACGTTCCTGTGGAATCCACGGGTATTTAGCAGAATATCTGTCTGAAAATTTATTCAATTTCTAAGTAAAAAATCAAGAAAATAAAAAGCTCCCTCGCGCGCCTGTCTCAGAGGAAAATTGAAATAAGTAACAAGTTTAATTATCATCACGATGGCAACGGTAGCAGAGACGGATTTACCAACGATACTGGAAACCGTACTCGCAAAGAGATACAAAAATGTAGGCTAGTCTAGTCTATTCATCGATGGAGTGGCAGTGTCAACAAAACTTTAAAATTTCGATAAAACAAGTCGTCTTGTGTTTTATGCGGTAAACAGTGTGTGTGTGTGTACGCCGTGTATCAGTGCATCAAATCTATTAGCTGAAACCAGAACATCAGCCAATGGTTTGTTACATATGTACACATACACTACATGTAGATCCACTTATGGCCTCTCGATACCTGCCATTCAGTGCAATTAAACTCCACTTGGTCTCCGGCAAGATAAGAGCTAAAAAGTATGATTGAACGTGGGCAAAGTGCGAGACCTGTGCAAGAGGCACCACAAGTGAACAAGATTAAACCACAAACCGCAGTATTTACCAGTTGACTGTGCACAACCTTGGATTTGCTATAGAGGGTATCCACGTGATGTCACTTCCCGTTTAGCCCTTAGTTTATGCCGCCATGTTGGATGGAAGGTTTATTAGAAATTACTGAAGTTAATGAGACCAAAAGCAAAATACTTTGTTGAACTTACTTCTAAAATCATTTCAGTTTTCTGGTAAATGTACTGTAGCATAAAACCACATCTTTTTTCCAAAATTTTGCATTTAATACTTGTTTATCAGGCATGAAAATTAGCAATTCACACCTTTTCTAATACATTTGTAATGCAGACTTTCCCTCCAGACCCAAGGCTAATTATGCATGAATGAACTGATTATGCAAAGATTATGACGTCGGTGCATAGCCTCTACAGGCTTATGGAAAGTAAACGAAGTTACCCTAACACCATTAGATACTGCGACCTCGATTTTTTACAACTGCACATTTCCTAGCTTGGCACTTTCCCCTGTTGAAGTTTTAGGGTGAATCATACTTTAGCAAGCGTGATCCAGGCCCTACAACAGCTTAGAAAATGTGACCTCAGGCCCTTCAACCTTCATGTAACTTGTAGGGGAAAGTGGGGCATAACGGACCCCTTAACTTTGACCCTTTCCTGCTCCTTTGTAAATACACCTATGCTGTCTTAGTTTTCCAGATTCGATTACGTCGGGTCCCCTGTCCAAAATAACAGTAACCAAAGTTGCATTGATTCTTAATTTACTGAGCCAATTAAGATTAAAAATTTCTTGAAAAAAACCCGTTTTGCCCCATGGTGTGGGCAAAATGGTACACCCCAATGGGGCAAAATGGACTCAACGTTGAAGCCATTAGAGTATTCTGTCTTAATTGAAACTCAGCTTATAACAGTTTATTCAACATTGTTATTTGACAAACCTGAATGTCAGTGTTAACCACACGAGTTGCCGCATTTTCAAATGAAACCAACACTATTTTATCTTTCAGAAAACGTAATTAGGAGTTAACCATGACCATTTTGCCCCGGGTCAAACTGGGCCATTTTGCCCCATATGCTTTTTTCGATTTGGAACCCCAGGACCTGGAATCCCCCAATGACGTATTCCCAATGCTGACGTCATAATCTACCGAAGGCATCCCCTCATATTTTATGGCCTACGATATTTGGTAGGTCTCATTGCAGACTGAACTGCTCGACTCAAAGCAAGGTATCACCCAAGATCAGGGGGGTGAATTTTTTTCTATTGTATCTCGAATTATTCACATCAAAAAAGTCGTTATAATATGCATGCTACTTAATGCATTTTTTCTTATAAGCAGTGTATTCTACCTGTCGTATTAAAAGATGAAATAGAATCGGGTTTCTAAGGTGAAATACATTGCTTCCTACCAAATTCGAACCCACGGACCCTCGCATGAGGCATCAATCGCCAGCACTAAGGGGCTGCACGCCTTAACCACTAGGCCAAATCTCCATCTTAAAAAGATGGTTCAATGGCCTGTGTTAAACGAGGCGTCCATCCAGTACCCTTCGAGTAGTCCAAACAATCTCCGAACCCATTTCGGCAATCTCCAATCTCCGAATTTCGTATTAAAATGATGGTCTTTCCCACAACACAACCTGTCACTTCCTCACAATTAAGCCCATGAATATTTTGTCAATACGATTTCCCTGGCCATGTCGATTTAGAGGAATCAGAGGAATCGGGCTGGAAAATACAGAAAATCACCGTATGATAAAGTACGGTATATTATCACAACAGTTATTGCATAACATTGCCGTGGCTATATTGAGTTTTTGTAATAAACTCGTCATTGTGGAGGTTGGCGATCTATGGCCGACTTCGACTGGAACCAGAGGTTCAACTCGCTCCTCTGTCGAGTCGCACCCGAACTCCATAAATTCCTCGGGTATCTACTCTTTTAACGTCATATTTGACCTAATTCGTTGCTCGGGTTGAACCCTCGATGGAATGTGTGCCGAACTCGACCACTCACGTGACAACATGGCGACCAGCAGCAAAAAATCGCCGAATTCGCTGGAAAATATCTTTCGGCCAACAAACCTCATTTCTTTTGTACAAAATGTTGGGTGGTTGTCATCATTTGGTACTGACATGACTAGCAGACGCCATCTTTCAACAACTCAAGGAACTCGATTTGCAGTTCGGGCGGAACTCCTACTCGACATGCGTACTTCAAAATGTCATGCAAATATACTCTTACTCGGTCCGAGAGTTCCAGTCGAACTCGGCCTATAAGAAAGTCTAATGATTTGAGGGCAGAAAAGGGCCGAATTGCACCACTGTGTCAAGCTAGCCCGAGTTTCTCCAAAGCTATTATGATTTTAACACGACGTGCCAAATGGTTGTGTTTATATATTTAGTACACGATAGTCGTGTGCCATCGTGAGTGACTGATTGGTTGCAGACTGTATTTTCCTCCGATTCCTCTAAATCGACATGGCTATTTCACTGGAACATATCGACTTGACACTTGTTGTCCGTTCTTCTGGTATAGAGCTTGTGCAGGTGACGTCATCACGGAAAAATCCGCCATCTTGACGGTCAAATTGACGTCAAACCACGCGGTGCAGTTTGTCGTCAGCGCAAGTGGAGTGTTTTGCGTCTTCAACCACGACACGATCTACACGTGGCGAACTTTGTCGTCGACGTCAGTATGGTGGACTGCCGGTCAAAAGTGACGTCATAATGAGCCACTACACAAAGCTCTATAGTCACTCATATGAACACATGGTCCGTGGACCATTTCATTTCTTAATAGCAGTAGCCTACTCTACCTGTCGTATTATTAAAATGGTTGTCTTTCCCAAAAAGCCACCTGTCACATCCTCACGACACCCAGGAATATTGTCAATTTATATGTATAAGTATATTGACTGTATAAGTATATAAAGACCTCTGTTGACGAGCCTGTACACTCTCTGTACATACATTTATTCAATAAAGTACTCTTATGGAGGTCCAATCATCACCAAACTTCATAGGCATATTAAGACGCTTTATTCCAACCATTGGCGAATACGTTTTAAATTTTTACCACCAACTTTCTGAGAATTTTGTCCCAGGTATGAGAACACAACACCAAACAGAACACCATTTAATGGTGTTGAGAACACAACACCAAACAGAACACCATTTAATAGTGTTGTGTTCTCAAACGTGGGACAAAATTTGCGTTCTGAACTGGCGTTGCACGTTCTAAAATAGTGTTCACATTTTGTGAAACCCTTAAAAAGGGCCTAAATATTTCCAAACAACAAAGATGACCTATTCTAAAGATGAATGTTTGGAGGATAAGTACATTTGCAACATTAGCCAAAATCCCCCACACGACAACTTTACGTATAAGGACAGAAGAAATTTCGCATTCTTTCGCGTCCGGACTTTTTAGAGTGTACAATGAAGTGTGTGTACACCAGGACTGTGCACGACTCTGTACTTTTTCATGTAGGCCTACACTTACGTGTACGGATGATGTACAGGCCTAGAGCTGTAAAAAACGTAAAGTAAATGACCAACTGTTAGGCGCCTATCTACGGGAGGGTTTTCTCCCAGAAGTTGGCTCTCCGAGAGTAACTGGCACGTGGAAGGCACTCGGCGAGTAACTGTCGCCGAATGGGTGAATGTCGTCCTGGCTTATCCTAAATGTCACCCAGGACAAAACTGGGTGACCCTAAACGTCACCCAGAACAAGGCTGGGTGACGTTTAGACCCTAAACGTCACCCAGTTGGAAAGTCGTGCCATTTTAAAACCTGCGTCCGAGGTAAGTGGTACGCTGTTCGTGTAGCTGAAAACTAATTCTGACATCTCCATCATTGACAAGCTCAATGCCAGACAAGATTTCGCCAAAAGTTCCCAATCCTCTAAGTCCGGCCCACCGACTTTACACATTTTTTTTCTATTTGCGTCCTTGGTGTTCCTCATCAGACGCTGCTTATTGCTGTATCAAATCCATGTTTTGCTCGGATTTTATGATCCAAAAACGTCAAAGTCACGTTTGTTCATTTCCATGATTTTGCGAGCGCTAGCTGAGAGACGTGGTACGTTCCACTATCGATCGCCAACCTCAGACGCAGGTTTTAAAATGGCACGACTTTCAAACTGGGTGACGTTTAGATTCTAAACGTCACCCAGCCTTGTTCTGGGTGACGTTTAGGGTCACCCAGGACGACATTCACCCATTCGGCGTAACTGTCAGAGAGTAGCAGAGAAGTGTCGAAAGTTTCTCCCAAGTGCTATTTATGTCAGGTGGAGTAGCCCGAAACAGATTGTGTCACTGAGAGTTGTTAACTATCTGGGAGCGCTCGCAGTCACTAGGACATGTTCTATTGTGGCGAGCGACTCTCGACAGGAATTGTAATGCATTTGTATGAGCCATCACACAATTGGTACGCCGGTAAATACTCTCAAGTGGAAATGCCAACAGACAGTTGCTCTCAAGAGAAAGTCGCGAAGGCTGATGAAAAGATCGCGGAGAGTGACTGTCGACATGTTCCACTCTCACATGGAATGGTCCAGGATTTTTCTCTCGAGAGAGCCATGCAAGAAAATCTCGAGATTTACTCTCCCGTGGATAGGCACCTAGGCTGAATCGGTTAATGTCGTCCTGGTTACACCTCATTATTACCCAGGGTAATCCTGGGTAATCCTTTTGTTACCCAGGATCGTCCTGGGTACAAATAAGTTACATTACCCAGTTTTAAAATCCGCGCCATAGCATGGAATAGATTGCAAATACGACTGTAAATCGCGGTCTTTAACGCGAGTTGCCATTCTGACAGCTCCTGACAATCACCACGTCAAAATGCACGTGTATAAATTCGTGGCGGGCTAGAATAAGACAGTAGCGTACCTCGAGCGCAAGCGGAAAATGGCGCGGATTTCAAACTGGGTAATGTTGAGGTACCTTATTTATACCCAGGATCATCCTGGGTAACAAAAAGGATTACCCAGATTACCCAGGGTAATAATGAGGTGTACCCAGGACGACATTAACCGATTCAGCGGCACGCAGTTGTATTCGCAGTGGAGGAGAGGTCTTAGATAGAAGTTTCATTCTTTAGGCCTAAAAACGTGATGTTATCATGGATTGATTTATCATTGTTCCAGATTAAATATCGGTAGCCTGCTGTTGACTCTTTCATTCTTTTCTTCAATAGAATTCAATGTGGGCATTAAGCTATCATTCATTACCTCTCACTTCGCTTTCTACGTCAGATCAGTCACACGGACATGAATTCATTTGCCTCTTTAAATGTGTCCGGGAATGTCTCCACCGTATCCTGTGTCCGCGTTGCGATTGACTGCGGTAATGGAGAGCCCAACGCCATCCATTTCCACCTCTCGGTTGCGTGTCAACTACATGTAACGTCATAGAACGACGATTAGTTCTCCACTCAGACAGCGTTGGGAGGAGAGAAAATCTGGCCGCATCTAGGGACGCTCGAATCACCAGTCGAGAAGTTCCGATAATTGACCGGTGGCGGGTGGATGGAACAGCCGTTATTACAGTTATATGTGTAGTCCACTGTACATTTTCACTAAACAGCCCCCCGCCGCCACGGGGCCACCGTCCCGTGTCCTCTTACAGGAAATTTGACACTTCAGGGGCCTTCTGCGCCCTGGGCCACAGTGTTTGATGGTTCGTACGTTTCACAACTTTTTCGTCGTGTGAATATTAGTTTTCCAAGAAAAAGTCTTGTTTAAGGTCGATCTATACCCATTGCGTGACGCCGAACTGCCCAACTTAAACTCGTGATAATTCATTGATAACAATGATTACAAAAACATTTCTGGTACGGTACGTTAGCTATGAAGTATCTTAGTGAACTTTCACCCTAAATAACTGGATCCTATTTCCGGATTGCCCAGAAAAATGACTTTGTTGGAAAGGCCGAAAAAAATTCCTTGAGCAATTTTCCGTCAACATGCTATGTCGCATCGAAGCAAACTCTGTTGGAAAAGACGC
>NMRB01000424.1:13338-30600 GCA_002633025.1 Notospermus geniculatus | reverse complement strand
ACGTTCACCAGACCTGACACCTCTGGATTTTTGTCTCTGGGGCTACCTCAAGAACCGTGTGTTCGTGCCACAGCCAGCAGATATGCGAGAGTTGCGCGAACGGATAACAGCAGAGGTTGACGGCTTACGGCAAAACAACCTTGTTCGTGACTCCTTTCATTCCATGAGACGAAGAATCCAGAGGTGTGTTGAAATTGATGGCGCTCAGGTTGAAGGACACCACAGGATGATGTAAGAGTTGGTATGAGGAACAAAATGTAATGAACCAGTATGCCACCTGTCATTTTACTTCTTTACCGAAGAATTCATTGGTTTGGCCTTACTTCATGTCACGGTCGTCGATCACCAGTCATTGCATCACAACCAGTATTTAGGCCTCCCCTTAACCCCTTCATCCTATTTGGTGGTATAAATGTAACCAACATAATTTATTGGGACACATGGTAGATACATATATAAAAGAGTAGGCCGATTTTTGTCACGCTAAAACTCTGCCTTCTTGCCGTTGGACTCGCTAATTTCTGGTCTGTAATGAAGGATGTATACATCTGCACTGTGTCCACGAACCATTAAAATACAAAGTTTTGGTTTTTAAACTGTTCAAGCGAATCGATAGCGGATTTTGTTTACATTTGGCTGGTGTTTGTAAACACAAAATTCAGCCAATCAAAATGCACGAAAATTTCTTTGTTGACATTCTGGAGAAGTTTCTTTACATTTTTCCTGAAAATTCGTCCCCTTTTAAAATTCTATTTCTAAATCAAATTTTTTCGCTTTCGATTCGCTTTAAGTTCGATCGGTTTTATTTCGTCGATTTCGTCACTGTTTCGAGTGCTGGGAACCCCGCCCGTGACGTCACGGGATATCCAGTTCCCATGGTAACGCCAATCGGCGTCGTTCGAATCAGCTTCCTCATACGTCACGAATCAGGCTGTCATCGACGCGTATGACGTCAGTCATTCAGAGATGATGTCGTTGAGACGGTCTACACTGAATGACTGACGTCATGCGTGTCGATGACGGGCTGAGGTAGCAGTATAGAGTTAGCTTTGTATCCGTGCGCGTGTGTACCCCATACGATAGTGCGTATAGTGCGTATAAAAAAGTCGATTTCTTTTGATTGAGGTGTGCCAGGTGTGTAGGCGCAAGTGTTATGAGTTTGTCGTCGGTTGCTTGATTTTTGAATAGTAGAAGCAATACTGAATCTGTCAATATTTGAAATATTGTCATATCTGTGGATGAGGACAGTGTATGGCCGTCTGTAAATGGGCCTGGCTGCGCCAGCAGCAACTGCAAAATGCGTCGGGAGTATGTTCATGTGAATAGGAGAAAAAGGAGCAGGAGGACCTATAATTTTCTTTTCACATTTCAAATCTACGACATTGCTGCTAGGCTGATGTAGATTTTCGCTAAAATCTTGTGTCTCGTTGTATTTAATGTTAATTGTATTGTCGGCAATGCGGCCCAATCAGAGTGCGGAGCATTGTTACGTGAAAATTGAATAGATCCTTTGTGTTCAATGTAGATTTAGCCATAGTGTAACAGGTAGGGACGAGTGTCGTCCTAGGCCATGAATGAACACCAAAATGTAAATCTCAGACGAAGAGAAACTTGAGAGTGGGTGCTCTGTCTTGCGTTCGTATGCTGGTGAATGGATGAGCATGCACAATGCACTAATTAAGTGCGTGTACACCCATGACTAGTATATGATACCATATTCTTACCCCAACCACCGTTCGCGGTTGGTTCATCGAAACCAGACGGATCACCAACAAAAAAATCAAGTAAAATGACCAGTTGAATGTGGAAACAGGTCATATGAATAAAGACTACCAAATGCTTTTACTTCAGATTTGTACAGCACTGCCTAGTGCATTTGTATTGCAAACGTCAAGTAAAAGCATTTACTAGTCTTTATTCATATGACCCAAGGTCATTCTAGGTTGAATTCACAAATTGCGGCAGGCTATGTTTAGCTCGACAAGACACAGTTCAAATCTACGTATTTGAATGATCTTAGTATGACATGATAATATTTGTTGCAGTATTCAATACTACAATTTATTTTTATTCCAAAAATATATTCATTCATGAATAAAAAATATTCGTTGAAGAATGAAAAATATTTATTCAAAAAGAATATTTATATTCATTAGTGAAAGAATAAAAAGTACGCTGGTATGTATAAAAACAAATATTTATTTGAAAATCTGTAAATAACCGTTATATTTATGTTTGATGTCACTTTTGTTTCATTCGATGCAAATTCCGGTTTTATGCGAACTCGGAATTGTGGGTAACTTTGAAACGATGGCCCTGATTGGCTCTCGGGTAACGTGGCACTTAAAAAGGCCTAGACTGGTACCCTGTCCTTACAATTTTATATGGGACTTTTGAATATGTTAGGACCGGTCATGCCCATCGCGTTCGTGAATGTGATTGGCCGGTGCTGGCGCAGGTAATAAGTATAGGAACTATTTGTGTTGATACTTTTCTATTTTTAACACATTCGTGATTGGTGGATTTCGTGGGCCAAATGGAGGTCACCTTCTCTCTGCATTCCGGTACGTCACTCGTATTGAATTGAATAATTTACATATTTCCACGTGACGTCACTGGCAGAATTCCTCCAAAAATGGCGGCCAATACTGGTCACACCAAACAAGCCACGACTGCAGCGCGTAGGTTGGTAGGATCAGGTACTACTCTATTAAAGGCCTTATAAACACCGTCTAGACAAATTTGAATCAGGTCGAATTTGATTGGATATTGGTGCATGGTGATGTCCCATTATGCCGCAGCACGAATTAAGATAAAAGGGGGTGCTGCGATTGCTTTCGTGAAAATCGGTTTTTACTGTAGGCCTAGTTGAGCCATATGGGTTAATTGTTTTTTAAATTCCTTCACATTGCATTAGTACTAGGGTGTATCTACAAAACGTCCGGCGCAAAACTAAAATATCTATTTTTGGTACCAGTGAAAAATGGACAATGTTTGTGAAGTAGCGGTCAATGCATGTCAATTGCGTCAATCAATCCAATAGCTGCATTTTCTTCAAACCTGTTTATTTTTGTTTATTCATTGTCGGGTTAAACACACTCACTTTTCGCTGCTTTCACCAGTACAGACTTTGAAATTGACAGCCATGTTGGAGGAAAGCAGTGCATTTGGTAGCCATGTTGAAAGAACAACAATAGCAAACCACGGAAACCATTCTTGGCTTCTATTGTAATGCCATAGCTACGCTGGCTACCGCTAGGCTGCCGTAGGTAGCCTAGCGGTAGCCGTTTATTTCGGAATGGAGGGAATGTATCCCTCCATTCTGAAACAAACGTTTCATTGATAATTTTACACTCCAGTTTTATGGTTTTACGACTATGCGAGAATACATACGATCTGCGGCGTGTTTCTGCACTGGCCACGCAGCTTACAATACGTCACGCGGGAAAATGGGCCAAGTCAAGTAATGATGCGCGAAGGTTACATGGGCTACAAAGTTATGCACTTTAACAGAGAATTCTTTAATATCAAAAACACTTTTAAATTTTCAAATCCGATGAATAATAACGTTGGGCCGCAACCATTTGCATTCCCCTTGCCTTGATGCACATGATTGCTTAATCTGTCTTACTAAATAGAGGATTGGAATGGCCAACTTATAACCAGAGGGGTGCAAGGTGCAATTAGGTCAGTGGCTCAGATCAACCAGATGATGTAAGTTTATGTAAAATGAGTCAAGGTGGGAAGGTGTATTTCTGCAACAAATTTTCTAAGGCCCCGGTAATGGTCAGTGTACTACTGTACTTAGCCCAATTACCGCCCCCTACCAACCATCGAGTCATCGAGTGGTCGCGTCGCGTCGAGTCAATTACCACAAGCCCCTAAGAAAACCTGGTAAATCCTTCCTCTGACCTCTGTCCCTACAAAGGTAGGGACGAGTGTCGGTCTAGCAACAATACCCTCTAAAAGAACCTGGTAAATCCTTCCTCGGACCTCCTATCCCTCTGAGTACTATACACATCTGTGAACGGAAACAAAAGTTCGCCCATAATTGTGTCCAAGGGTTAAACCGTCGCATTCCTTTCCGTAAAATGACCAGTTGAATGTGCATGACACAATTCATTCTTCGTTGAATTCACGAATTGCGGCAGGCTATGGGCCGTATTTTAGAACGTTCCTTAACATTTAGGTCCACCTTGGATCTATTGTTCTCGATGGTTTTACAATAGACTTAAGGTCGACCTTAACGATAAGGAATGTTCTAAAATACGACCCTATGGGCCGTATGCACCAACGAAGATTATTTTGAACTCAGGTTGAGCCACAACTTTTCAGTTGTTCATGTTTGCCAGGGCATGATTTGACAATGGAAAAGTTGTGGCTCAACCTGAGTTCAAGATAATCTTCGTTTGGTGCATACGGCCCTATATCTACGTAAATGAATGGTCTTAGTTATCAGTTAGGCATGGAAAATGTTGCTACACATAAAAGAATGGGATGAAGTATGTTACCTTATCTGATGAAGGGCTAGTAATGGTATCACAGCGCATCGAACTTCTCAAGCGATGAAATGGATGGCGGCCATTTTTTACGGAAGCATACTGTGTCTCTGTGATCATGTGATCCAATATGACCAATCAGAAGACGTGCACTCAAAAACAGCCTCGAAAATTTCTCAATGAAACGGTCCATGGACCATGTGCTCACCGGGTTGGACACAATAGTCTAATGACAGAGGGAGGTACATATCAGTTAATGAGCAATCTCGGTCAAGTCATTCCCAGGTAGGACTTTGATGATTTTTGGGTTATGCCACCTGGCGGCCATATTGGATATCCGATCGGGCCGGAACTTCACATGCACATAAAAGTCATCTGCAAGGGACCACATAGCACATTGGAGCGCTTTGGGTCAAGTCGTTCCTGAGTTGCAGCACTTTGATGATTTTCGGGTTACGCCACCTGGCGGCCATATTGGATGTCCGATCGGGCCGAAACTTCACATGGACATAAAGGTCATCTGCAGGGGCCACATAGCACATTGGAGCGCTTTGGGTTAAGGCGTTCCTGAGTTTCAGCACTTTGATGATTTTTGGGTCACGCCAGCTGGTGGCCATGTTTGAAGTCAAATCAGGCCGAAATTCGACATGCATATAAAGGTCATCTAGATGGAGGTAAATATTAAATTTGAGTACTCTGCGTCAAGCCATCCTCCCACAGCAGGGGTTTTTACCTCGCTCCTCTTCATCCGCTCACACAAACCCCTGCTAAAATACAACGGGCAGTGAATCTGATGTGGCTGTTCCATACTCCAGTTGCACTCCCTGTATTTTAAGGATGACTGGAGAAGTACAAGTTTCGTGGTTTTACCCAGTTTGATTTTAAAGTTTTATCATTTACAAATCACTTACATCTTTCCAAAATTGACTGAATTTTATCACAGAGGTTCTTCCTGTGTATAGGAAAGATTCTTATTGTTTTTGATTGTTATTTATGAGTCATCATTATTTAATATTGACACCCTGAAAATGCTGCATTCTGATTGGGCAATGGTTTTCTGACCGCCTCTGCTTGCCTGGGAGGCCCAATTTCAGCAGGGCTTTGTGTGGAGTGTATGAAGAGGAACGAGACCAAAGCCCTGCTGTGGGAGGATGGGGCAAGCCGTTCCCGAGTAATAGCACTTACTTGAATTTCAGGTTACGCCACCTAGCGGCCATACTGGATTTCCAATCGGGCCGAAACTTGGAATTTTTAAGGTACCCCTCCAACGCATGTTTAATGCAAAATATGAAGTCGCTCGGTGAAATAATGACCAACTGTGGCAGGTTCGTCACTTTTGTCGAACTTTGACCTCTGTGACCTTGAAAAGTAGGTCAAATCAAAAACCCGTTACACATGTCATGTATCCTCATTAGATACACCTATGATAAAAATTTGGAGATGATCCAGTCATTAGTTCAGGAGTTATTGCACTTTTTGTGTTTTTGTTTTGGCCACCTGGCGGCCAAGCCAACAATGGAATCGGACCGAAACTTGGTGTCATGGGTCATCTGACCTAGGACTATGTATGTACCAAGTTTCAGATCAATAGCCCTAGCGGTTACGAAACGTGCCCTGCTAACGGAACACGACGACGACGACGGACGACGGACGCTGCACCATCTTAATAGCTCACACCGGTGAGCTAAAAATCGTGCAAAAAACTCAAGTCGGTGAAATAATTCAGGTTTCCTTATTCACCACACGATCTGACACCAAATGATTTGAATATATGTATCAATAGTCAACAGATTACGTGAGAGGAAAAGGGCGAAAAACAGGTGACAAAATTGAACAATATGCTAAAAGTGTGAGGATTTTGTAGTGGTGACAATGCCTGAGGCCAGCTCACCAAAATGCTGATAAGATTAAAGGCCTATGTACACTATCAACATTTCAAGACACATGTCGGGATACATGTGTCCGACACACCGTGTTGCTGGAAATGTTGACAGTGTGTACAGAGCAAAATGATTGGCAACATGTGTCCCAACAGTGTGTCGCAACATGTGTCCCGACATGTGTCTAGTGTATACAGGGACAAAATTTCTGTGTCCATCTGTGTCGGACACATGTGTCGCGACATGTGTCCTGAAATGTTGATAGTGTACATAGGCCTTAAGTTTGACAATGTTCTGGACCGTTTTCAGAACCACGCTGTATAATGTTGCACTTTTGAACTGGCGATGACGGATGAAAAAAATTGCTGGTGTCCTTGAGAAATTTCATTCAGTCACTATGTGTTATTATCGATTATGATTCATCATTGTTCCAGATTAAATGATGTTCACTCTTTTTATTCTTTTCACAATAGAAATACACGTATATGCCTACAGATCTGTGATTTTAGTTGGGGACCATGTTTACAAATTGGGAAAAATGCGTGCCCAGTTTGAAGGCCGACTGCTTCGCACTTACATGTATCTATCCGTTTGAAACATTTCAACTACCATTGAGAAGTCAAGAATCTCTAGTTTTTAAATGTCTAAGCAGTTTGAAAATAGACTTAGGGACCTGGCCGCAATCACCATGGAATTCAATCATTTGAGCCTCAAAAGTTTGAAATTTCACGCCAACAGAGTTCGTCGTGGGCGCCGCCGACGTGACATGACGTCGTCCTTTGGTCTGGTCCCCAACCAACGTCATGGATCTGTAATACCATTCATTTTGCTTTTTAATCACTATCAGCGAGTCCGACATACGCGGTGCGTCATCGACCGAGTAGCTGACGAATATGAGTTCATCAGTACATGTAGTTTAATGCCTTTTTGTGTACATGACGTGTACTCTCTTTTCGATTCTGTGCGTGGCTCTTCGACTTTCTTCCGTCGCTGTGTCGGACTGGTTGCTGCTTTAGAGAGCGCCACATAGTGATACGGGGTTATCATCACCAATCGTGTGGCAGGACAGGCGCCTGACCTAAAACACCTTCGGTGGGAAGCCCGCACTCGTATCTCAAGAGAGTTACCGGGAAGGCCGATATGGTTCGTTGGATTTCGGCCAAGTTGCGATTCCGGCAGCGTTTCGTCAGCCGGTTTCGAAACTAAAGGGTCGCGGTGTCTCCAGAAAATACCTATCGCTTGAGTCAGAAGGAATCTGATTGTCGAATTGTGGAGGATTCTGTCCGGGGATTCTTGTCCCCAAACACAGCGACTCCCTGGTAAGTTAAGGACCACTGTATTGCATCTTTCTGTCGACAGACGGCGCCATCGGCACCATGCTCCAATACTGTAGTTAAGCCTTTCGCCCCAGTGGAGAATGTATGATTACAGTCTCGGTCACCCAGCCGCTGGGGATCGAACAAGTTTGTGTAGCAGTACTGCGGAACGAAACGGCTGGCTGCGCGAGACTAGTTGCATGCGGTAGTTTACCAAGTCGTTAATAGAGGTCTCCCCCTTAACGCGGGTAGGTGTAACGCAGGATTGGGAAGCAATACTGTGGTCCTTTAAGACACAATCATTCTGTTCGCTCAACAAGACTTCAAAACTCAGTCCAACGGCTACACACGCCTAAAGGTACTGTCACACCAAAGCAATTCTAAAAACGTTCTGTCCCGTCCTAAAAGGTATGCGCCACGGTTAAGCGGGTGATTCACTGTTGCGATTTTGGCTTGAGACGTGGTTGCGTTCCCTTGCGATTACCTTATTAGGACCTCCGATTGCCGTATAAGGTAACCGCAAGGGAACGCAACCCCGTCTCAAGCCAAAATCGCAACAGTGGATCACCCCGCTTTACTGACGACTACGTACGACTACGATGAGATCAGTGTAAAACGCATGCATGGGGTTACTGCTGCACTCAGACATCACCAACAAGTGGCGGATACCTAAAAAACCCGTAAAACGGGCTAGAACGTGTAACGTACTGAGAACTAGCATAGTGAGATGGGGCATAATACCCCATCACACCAAACTAGTTCTCAGTACGTTGTTCAAAATGTTGCCGAACGGGCTCAAACTGTGTGCGAACGGGGTGGACGAACTTCATGGACGGGCTCGGACGGAAAGGGTGCTCCAGCACGTCAAGACATTAGGGAGTTTCTGCAAGCTTACGTTTTACATTTACGATTACGATTTGACGACGTCAAGCCTCATGTCAAGAAAGAACGTGACGCGATGGCGTCATCATTTGACTTCGAACTTCCCGTGCCCGGTGAAAAGAGGGTCGATGTGTCCCATGTTTGGCAAGTGTTCCAGGGCAGATGTGCCAAGCATTCTTCTTGTCATTTTTGCTGCAACTGCGAAATATACCCATTGATGAATGTGTTAAATTGCAGGCGAATATTTGGATTACAAAAATGAAATATTTGGCTTTGATTAAATCGTAAGTTTCTTACGTGTAGAAAGCGATTTGCACGTAAAAACGTCCCGCAGAGCCGACGTCATGACGTTTTCAAATCGTAATCGTAAATGTAAAACGTAAGTTTGCAGAACCTCACTATTATTTGGCAAACATTACACGTTCTGGCCTGTTTTACGATTGTTTTCGGACGGGACGTTTAGAGAACTACTTCAGTATGAGAGTACCTTTAGCTTTTATATTTTCTTCAAATGTTTACATTTCGCTTATTGCTTTATTCAAAATTTACTGTCTAAGATGCGATTACACAGAGCTAAAACGGTATAGATAAACGGACAAAGGCTTCACAAAGGGTGTCGGAACTGTGAAGCCATTGTTAACCGCTGTGTGTCTGTATACTGTGTAGCTCTACGTAGTCGCAGCCCAATGTGAACCTATTTTCTTCCACAGCTAGTGGTAATCCACTGTCTAAGATGCTATTACACAGAGCTAAACGGTTTTGATCAACGGACAAAGGCTTCACAAAGGGTTCCGGAACTGTAAAGCCATTGTTAACCGGCGTGTCTGTATACTGTATAACTCTACGTAGTCGCAGCCTAATGTGAACCTTTTTTTCTTGCAGAGCTAGTGGTTCGCCCATTTCGGTGAGTTGGCTGTTTATTGGTGCCTCTTTACCATCTCTACCGTCGGATCAGGCCCGCAAGGGAGTGCTAGAGCTTCCTTGTATGGCTGATTGTCAAGTCTATTGACTGGCGGCTGTACCACTCCCGTGCTGACTGGAAACGAAGAGATTGAACTCAACATCAGAGATAAGCAATGGTTTGGTTCTTCCTTCGCAAAACTGTCCAAAGTTGCTGACTGTTCGAAAGATGGTTAGAAGTGAATGGTACTCCAGACCTGTATTACACTATTTATTGTCTAACCCCGGATGTGATGACGTAGAGCGCAGTACGAAATGACGTATTACGCAATGGTCACGCTACGAATGACGTTCCTGTTCACATGGTTCAGAGAGATGGGTCTTTGTTATCGGTTCGGAAAAAATTGCTTTTCAAGAGATCGTGGCGGGATTATGATCGCCTACCTGCTAGTAAAGGAGGCCGGGGGATCAATGTCTTCGGTTAAGGAGACAAAAAGTGGTTGAAGGAGGCTGAAAACCACCCTTTTCCTTTCTTTTCGTGGCCCAAATCAATTGTTGTTACAGCGTTCCTCAGTGAGTTCAACGGCACTGTTCACTTCACATTACAAGACGTTTTCTTCCATGAGCGATGACGTCATCAGCCTAATGGTTAAGCAGTGCATTTTCCGGTTATTTTTACTGATCAAAGTTATTTTATTCGAAAGAGAGTGGCGATCGTAAACCAGTTCGCTCAGGAAATGAAAGTTTTGGATGTTCCCTACGTCCATATACTGCTTCTGGGATTTTTCTAATTTTATCCTCCGCCGTCGTTATCCTGGTTTTGAAACCCTGTTGAATGCCATTTTAATGGTAAAAATCGGGGATTCTCTCGGAAAACAGCAGCGTGTCTGGGGATTCCCCAATGATAAACAATTTACGAGGGGTGGAATTAATCTGGTTCGACCGTATCAAAGCCTTTGATATTTCTTCAGACATCAGTGAAAATTTCATTTTGATTGGTTGTGCCTTTGTCCCGTCATTTTTGTCTTGAAAATCTCAACCTGCAGTGCTGACATAGACTAGTCCATTATTCAGAGGGGGTGATGGTTGTTCGTCTAAAAATCCAGGCTATCCACTAGCTTGAATTTAAGGACTCCCCACCTCAAAAAGTCGAAAACAGCATTAGGCCTCGTCCGGAACCCCTGATAAAACCCATTTGGCCCATATTTGTTTTGGCTGTGGCATTCTTATCGTGACTTCGAGTGCGAAAGCCTCAGACACCGCGCTATGGCTATTGTAATAGGCGAGTCCATCGAGTCAACTGTGTTCTAATTTTAGAATCGAACGACTTCAGTGATCTAAGAATAGATCAGCTCCGCGTGAAACTTCTTGTAATGTAATTAACCAGGCACACCTCACAACGTCGACAGAAATCTCACCCAGCAGAACTGCTTGCAGAGGGCTGAGGTACATTTTCAGATACGCAACGTAAAGGAGCATTTTTTACAAAACACGACGCCTGCCCTTGAACAACATGGTGTCGGCTCGCTTCAGATTATTTACGGAAGGGAAGCGGTTGGTTCAACCGAGTCTTGGACAAATAGCCACTGTTTCTCACATCGGGTGTGCCATGGCCTGCATCTTAGCTGGCAGCTGTTCGACTTTTAATTTCATCTTTACACAAACGTCTTACCAATGCCAATTAAATCGACTGAAAGGTGCTTGTTTGGAAAGAGAATCAGCTGTCGACGAAAATGGATACAGGATGTTTCAGAAGGTATGATTATTATCTACGCACGTTAGGCATGAGTACGCTATATTTCAAACGACAATACTAAGTACATTGCACTGAAAACAAAAAATCTTATTCATGCTGAGTACTTTCGGGGTACTCATTTTATCCCTGAGATGAGTAGAAAGGTACTCATATTGAGTAGAAAGGTACTCATAGCGAGTAGAAAGGTACTCATAGCGAGTAGCAAGGAACTCCAAATGCAGCTCCTTGGCCCGATGAGTACCTTTCTACTCATCTCAGGGACAAAATGACTGATGAGTAGTCTAAAGTACTCAACATGAGCGGGAATTTTTTTTCAGGGCTCTGCAACTTCTTGTGCCAGATATGCGGGGGCAGCAACACTTTATAAAGTGGGAAGAGTTATTCGTTTTCAACGTCTATTCTTGGGGTAGACTGTAAAATCATCGCGCCGTCATCTGAAGACCACATGTCTGAGCAACGATAACCTTTTAAACATAAAGGTATGCTTTGCTGTACATAAATGCGCCAGACTTCTTTGTTAACAGCATTGACTGTTGATTGCTTGTGGGCAAGAAATGTACGCCTAACTCCTGGGACTTCCTGACGATATCGGGTGAGGAGGTTCAGACGACCGCCTCACACCATGGTGGAGACCTGGTCTACAATAAAGTGCATATTTTCCCGCCCCACGTAATCGATTCATTCACCTTTTGCTCTCCAATGGGGGAACGCAGATCATCCGCTCGTACCAATTTGATCATGAAAAAACTGTCAGGCTGATACTTCCGAAAAGCATTGACAAAAAACAACAGAGGAAGTCTCAATTTTTTCGCAAGATATGTCCGAAGTTGGGGTACATTCTCCTCTTGCAATATGACCGTGCACCATGGAATTCGGCGATGGTGTATGAATACAGCCCGAGGCGAAATGCATACGTAATCAAGTACAACTCGTCTTTTCTTTTGATATCGGGAATATACCTTTGGCAAGGGCATCATGAGAGGTTTTACATATTTTACGTCGAGGGCGAGCATTTATTATATGACTATATCACTGGGCGTTTTACGGGATCCATGTCAGTCGAGGATGAAACTTCATGTCTCAACATGAACCGAAAGCGGGATATCAAGATAGCAATTTTTAAAGCACACGTCGAATGTGTGGCTAAACGTGGTATAAGGAGATATAGATTCTGGGATTTCATTTTCGCACCCAGGGGGAATCGTCACGCGAAAGACACATTACATTTGGTAAACTTTACCGATGTATCCTTTCGCGAAAAGCTACCGTCAGCGGGCTTGCCCTACTTTTTTTCTAGAGACGAAGTATTCCTCTTCCACCGAGGGAAGGAAAATCTGCTGGTGATGCGTTCTTGCAAATTACATGTAGGAAGAATCGCCCACTGTTGTAGAATATCCGCACAGGGAAGATTCGTATTGTTTGTTCATTCAGGTTACGGACACTGGATCAGTTCTTCTAGAATCGGTCTACCATTGGTATTGCGTATCCCATGCCCTAAAACAGGTGGAACCCAAACCACCACGAGTAAAAGCCATTTGACATGTGATAACTATCATCTTGAACAGGCATTATTCAACTGCCGCGGAGCAGATATGTGGACAACTCAGCTTGTCAGTGAACCTCACCGAACATTCCAAAAAGTTGAGCGTGTTCGCATATTAGACATAAAACATAGAGTAGTGCTATTTTTTTGGCTTACACTTCTGTAACGTTTCAATCTGTCTCACGAACTAATATACCGGTGTAATATAATCTAATGTCCCCCGATATGTGATGTCCCTCAACAATACATTTACGGATTAAGCGGCACCATTGAATTGGACTCTAGAGAGACCAAAACCCTTAATCCTGTGACAAACAATGCAGGGGGACATCAGGAGGACGGGGACATTAGATTTCATCACACTTGTATGCTATTAACCATGTGGTCAAGGAACGCGGAGGAGTGAGTAATTCGTCTGACTGCAAAGGTGCGTTTTTGTCAGTCGACTTACCTTGCGCGCAGGAAAACAAACAGACGATCGGGGCCTTCGACGGGGACGCCTCAGGTACTTAATCTGCAATATGTGCCAAGTAGCCTACAAGTCAGTAGGCCTACTTGTGGCTAATCTGTCGGTACAGTATTTGTTGGGCTAAGAATCAGCCGACCGCTATCTTGGGGGGGGGGGGATCCTCACTGACTGACAGTTTGCATGTCTTTCATCCATTTTCTTTTCCATGACACTTTTTTCCGCCAAGGCGGTCGATAAGATCACGTACAGAAAGGGAATGACGTCATTATTCAAACCACCAGTCATTCTATCTCGGAAGTCTCGCTGGTTTTACGATAAGACAAGTGGATATATTGTTGTGACGCGTCAAGGGTCTATTAAGCCAAGTACCGTTGTTGTATATGCAAAAATAAATGGTTCCCATCGTCTCTTGTATAGATTTTTCATACCTCGCACTTATATGCTAGCACGATATTGGCTGTATAAGTTATATTTCCAGGCCTGGGCGAGGAACGACCCGTCAAAATACAAATTTGTGAACATCAAAACAGGGGCATTCGAAGGTGAACTCAATTCTGCTGACGACGACCCGTGCCGAGTTTCGAAATTGAAATGCGAACTGTTAATTGGTGAACACGTGAACAAGGTGTTCACATGTTGTTTAATAAAATCACGCGGGAAAAGAAGGATCGTCGGACGATATTCCGACTACAACGTAACAAATAGTTCGACGTATTTCACAATCTCGGTGCAAAATGGTCGCAGCTTGACCGTAAAGTCATCACCGATATCAATGTTCACCTCAGAAGGCGATTTAGTGCTGGTCTATCACAGGAAAATGATCATCGTCGAAAGCTACCCACGATCATCAAGGCATAAAGTCATCACGGCGAGAGTTGTCCCACAAGGTACAGAGCTTTTCAGTACTTTTAGCTTCCAAGATCAGTATGTGTTCGCTGTGTATAGTCCGGGACCAAAATACGTCTTTCTTCGAATAAACTGTCGTCCTCAACATTCCCTAACAAAGGATGAAATAGGAATTTATAAACAGCTTCGTTTGCACTTAATTTTCCCTGATATTAGTTCAAATAAATTATCCTTCAGATTCAGTCTCGGTCCGAATAAAACCTTTGTCAGTATTATCACAATCAAGAAACGGATCCATAAGGCAGTTTTTTATTTCTCAGGTTAGAGTTTCACTGAATTTGATCATTAGGCCACATAAAAAGAAATACTTGTTTAGCGTCGCCTCCCGACCTGAAAAATGCCAAGACCCCTGAATATTTTTTTTGTAATGCACTCATTTTCCATTACAAAATTGCCTACTCTGAAATTTGAAAATTGAAAATAAAAAAAAATGTATTTGTTTTTGACCCATCTTTTCAGCTAAAAGCTAATAAAATAAAAATAAAAATCTTCCTCCCGACCCACAAAAACTAAAGTACCTGGACGCTAAACAAGTATTTTTTTATCTGGCCTTAGGATTAACGCTATTTCTGACGTACATTTGCAAAGTTAAACATAACGTTGCATTACCGTCAGCACGACGCTCTCTTGAAGGAGCCCGGTATTGCCACTTTTTCTCGAGAGCCGACGCCACATCGACTCTCCAACCCCACGGACTAACTACGTTGACGGCGAATAGACCCGAATAGTACACAGTAAATCGGATTTACTGTGTACATTTTGTAATGAATTTTCTAATTCGTATTGCTGTCGCTAGGTGGCTCCCTCTACGTCAGCACTCAAAATACCGATCAGAGATCGTATAGCCTATACCGTGCTCCTTTAAACTCCCTATTACCCAATGACTGTGCCATACTGTAAGTCCGTGGTAAGACTGATCTCTAACCCCAATCTGCACATTGTTTTGACGAGCTGATATGGGGATAGAGACTGACTGAGACATGCGGCAAATCTACCTCTACGTCACAGCAAAAAAGTGATGTAAGCTTCTTTTTCGTTGTAAATAGGAGATATCAGTCAGTTGAACAATGGGAGTCACTAGGCCCCTACGGCCCATAATTCAATGCCTAGCAGACCCAAAAATTCATGGTTGACTGAACACCAATCAGGGGAATTGTCTATTGTTTGGTCCGCTAGAACTTTGCTGCCGTCTTTTGGCAAGCGCGGCTGACAGCTCCTATTGCTCTATGTACTCACCTATAAGATCCTAGACGGACAATACCGCAGTTTCAATACCGCCTCCATGGGCAGACTTAAAACAGATGGGCGTATTCGAATCCTCGTTCTTGACCACACTCGTGCTGAACCAGTTCATGTAGATGTTGACTCAACTCGAGAATGGCCGTCTCGAACGCCGAGAACACAACTCGTGTCGGGTCAAGAACGTGTTTTTCTCACTCCTCACTCAGCGGAGGGTTGAGAAGAACACGTTCTTGGCCTGACTCGAGTTGCGTTCGCGGCGTTCGAGACTGCCGTTCTCGAGTTAGTCAATACCTACATGAACTAGGTCAGCATGAGTTTGGTGTGAAGAACGGGGATGGTTCGAATACGCCCCGTGGTAGGCCTTTAGCAGCGATAAAAGGGGTGGGATATGTTTTGGTACCAGGATCGTCGAATTATCAACAGCAACAAAAATCTCAAGAACAATACTGGCCTACAACGAAACATCAGAGTTCAATGACTTGCGATCGCGGCAGATCATGCTTTTGTGTCCGTACGCTATAGTGAATTGCTGTACACGCACGATGTAAAACGAGTGCGTGTATATCAGTGACTTGTGTATGACACGGTCCTTGTCCTGCAGCAGTCTTGGACATTCGACCCATCCCATCCCCATCGCACCGGCCTAGTCAATAGATGAGATCAAACTTCGTAATTAGGTCATTGCCATGGATAATTCGCGCATGCACATTTTGCCGTTTTCCTTGGTCCAAGCCGGAAGTCGATGTTTTAATGGCTTTCAACGAAGGATTTGCCGGTGGGTCGCACATTTTGCCGTTTTCTGTGGGCTTTTCGCCCAGCTTTGTGTTTATAAGTGTGTGAGTCCTCGAGATAATAACCTGGTGCTCCTGAAAATCGTTACCATCATGAAAATCGGGTGAGAATTATAGAAAAATTCGCCCAGGTTGGGTCTCCGAATGGACAAAAATGCCCGGCAAAAATGGCGATGCACGTGGCCGGTCGATCGCGAATTCACCCCCATTCTTCGCTCAAACTTTGGGAAACCAGCGGGGAAACCAGTGATTTTTCCGTTCCTCAACTGTTACCAGACCCGTTCACAGTGTAATTAAGGGCTCCCCAGCAGAAATATCGAAGAGAACCACCAAAAATGCTGCCGATTGCCGAAATCCTTCGTTGAAACCAATGTAAACACACCAGCCTCCGCGTTGTCAAGGAAAATGGCTACTGCGCATGTGCGGGTTGCCAAGAAATCGCCATGACGTCATAAACGACGACCTAATTTGAACTGATCTATAGGGGGTCTGACACGCGACGACACTAAACTTCCGAAAGTTCTAGGACTACGTGACATAAGCTTGCAAAGCCCGTCACCAGTCCACAGCTCACGAGTTGACGTGTTTACCGACAGGGCATAACATTAACAAAGTGCGAAGGTAGGCTGTAGAGGTTTCCCACGTGACGTCACAACCCCAAATGTCCGCCATATTCGCCGTCAAATGACGCAACGTCACAGCATCAACACAGCGTTTTCAACGCAGTTTGGACGTTGTCGGCAGTCATCGGGCCTCTTCCACCACTGTCTACAGCAAGCCGTATGGACGATTCGCTTTGTTTTCAACACGGTTTTCACACCAGACCAACTACTTATGCTCAGAAACTGTGAGAGGTAAAGTGATTTGTTGAGTTGTTATGTATGCTCCCAGTGGTCTGTACGGGCCGCTGAATGTTAGTCACTGCTGTGGTCAGTTCGACAGCACTTGATCTGGCGACATGTTGAAATACATGTACTCCACAAAAGTTTCAGGAGATTTTAACATTTATGGAAGGTTTCCACAAAAAGTATTTTGGAACAGACAATTGTAGCGACTAATTTCGACTTTTGTCATTCAG
>NMRB01000423.1:363851-374683 GCA_002633025.1 Notospermus geniculatus | reverse complement strand
GGAAGCTTTAAATCGAATAAGTAAATGAACTGGGAACTGGGAAACGAACTGGGAAATGGCCTAAAACATCATTTTTCGAATAAGTAAATGAACTAGGAACTGGGAAACGAACCGGGAAACAGCCTTGGAAGCTTTAAATCGATTAAGTAAACGAACTGGGAACTGGGAAACGAACTGGGAAATGGCCTAAAACATCATTATTCGAATAAGTAAATGAACTGGGAACTGGGAAACGAACCGGGAAATGATTCAATAGTAAGTAAAGGGTTAACTGTGGCCAAAAAATTCGAATAAGGAACTAGGAAATGCTTGCCTATTTCCCGGTTCCCTATAGACTGATATCTTGCGAATAAGGAAACGGGAAATGATTTGCCTATTTACTAGTTCCTTATTGACTGATTTTGCGAATAGGGAACTGGGAACTGGGAACTAGGAAACAACTTCACTAACCCGCACTGCATGAGAATAAGGGTCATACCCAGCGACGACCAAAATACCACTTTGAAAATCGGCTTATCCAGCTTCTATCAAGTGGTGATAAATCAAGTGGTGATAAATCACTTTCGTTGGCGGTTTTGTTTGAGAGTAAGAATTACTTAACAAATTCAGGAACTCAATTGGTATGCACATAGGGCGCTAAGGTTGATTTCTGTAGAACCGCGTTTTTTTTCAAAAAATTGCGGCAAGAGTGTCTTTAGCGTATGACGTCAGACCGATGGAGTTACGGTGTATATTAAACTTTGAAATTTATCATTCGTTTCCACTTCGAAGTCGAAATTTAAAAATTCAAGATGCACCATAACTCTCTCGGTCTTACATGTATGCTAGAAGACACTGTAGGCTGTAACGATCTGGTTAGGATCTTTATAATGTAATAAAGACGGAAAGTCTCGGATGAAAACAATCAACAACATTTATTGTCTTCGCGCCATATCTGGAGTAATTACAGTAATTGACCACAGGTGGCAGCATCTGCCAAGCACATGGAAATCGACTTAAAGGCATCCTATGCCAATGTTTATGAAACCATATCATGACATCTCCCCTTCTTAAGAGAACGAAGTCTCTGAAACAAAATTAAACCATCTAATTTGTCTGACACTGTGATCAGCGTAGATAACTCAACATACTAAATAAACCATAAACACGAGTGAAGGTCTCGTACTGAATACACATGTGATACTGAGCATACGACTGTATGATAAGACTTCAAACCACCATGCCAAAGTTGGCAATTCCACACAAAGTTACAGATGCTCAATCAACCGTTTCACAGGCTTGTGAATCCTCTGAGATCTTCTCAAATTCTGCTGTCCAACATCAGGCACAGGCGAGGCACCATTACCAGTCTCATTCGACTCTGTACCTTTGCCAGTTTCAGATCTGGATGTATTACCATCAGTCTTACATGTGTTTTCTTCACCAGACACTGTGCTTGTGTTGTGATCAACACTGACACACTTCTGTACCTTATCACTGATAGGACTTGGACAGGCAGTGTTTGGAGTCTGACTTCCTGGGACGGGATCAAAACCTGGGGGATCAGAAATTGGCACATTGCCAAGGTGAGACTGAAACTTGTCTCTAGTTTTCAGCAAGTCAACTCGGTTTCTCCTCAGGACACCTCCAAACTCTGTCTTTACACTGTAAGATCTCGGACCAACCTTTTTGGATACCATGGCCTTAGTAGACCGGTAGTTGTAATAACCAGGGCCCATATTCATAAAACCCTGCTAGCTTAGTTGGCTGCTAGTTGTGTGCATTGGCCTGTACAAACTAGGCACTTTAGCAGGCAACTAAGCCTAGCAGGGTTTATGAATATGGGCCCTGGACGCTGTGAGTCTGGACTCTGGACCCTGGACGCTGCATTTTGCATCATTGGATTGAACCGCCTGACAGTCTTTTTCACTTGAAAATATACTCAATGAACTGTCAAGGTCTTGGTGAATTGAAGTGATATGCAGGTCGCATGCAATCACTAAGATGCAGAGGTCAGACGGTTTCATCTTACTGTACAAGTGGAGCGAACCCGAAAACAAGGAGCATCGTACCGGTACTTTGTTTTATTGTGGGTTAGCGAGATTGGGTTGCAGGTTGTCAGTCTGGGTCAGATACAGAAGAGACTATGACACTAATACAGCATTTCTCTTTTCTTCGTTTCTAAAAATCCCCCTATCTAAGTTGACATCCTCGCTAAAACTAATCATACATGTCATAGTTTTATTATAAGACAATCGGCTGCAGGCAGAAATCACGATTGCGCCAGTGCCAGTGCCAGGTTTTGAATTGACCCTCATGTCAAAAACACAAGAATGCAGAAAATGAAACATGTAAAGGGTATTTATCATTGAAAGATACCATGTAATAAGAATCACTACATGTTGAGTGGAATCTCTCAATTACAGATAGCTGATTCAGGCCTGACAGATGGTGTCCTGAATTGACAGGTGTCCTGATTACGGTGGTCAGAATGAATAGAAACTACCAGTTTTGGGCCTGAGGTTACACCTCAATTCTCTCTCATAGGGCTATGCCTCCAAAGTTCGTCTAACACACAATCAGAGACAAGGTCATCCAACATCTGTAATTCTTCAGGAAATAGGCCTCTTTCCATTCTCATTCACCCCAGGTCACCAGACCTGTGCCAATGACTGGTAAGTGGAACAACACACGAAGAATGAGAATAAATTTCATTAAACCAGGCGGTTCAATCCAATGATGCAAAATCCAGCATCCAGGGTCCAGAGTCCAGACTCCAGCGTCCAGGTTATTAACAACTACCTAGTAGACCACCCAGTCTTGTCTCTGACTCTGACCACATCACCTGGTTTCAGTTCAGGCAACTCTTTCGTACCTCGGTCATAATACATCTTCTGCTTTTCTTTGGTTTGTTTCTTAAGACCAACAACAAACTCATGGTTATTCACCCTCAATGTACTTTCATCAATAGGCAAGTTTGATCTCAACCTCCTACCCATGAGCAATTCAGCTGGCGACAGGTTTCCCAACACAGGAGTTGATCTATATGCTAGAAGACCAAACAAGGGATCATCACCTGAGTGCTGTGACTTCTTAAGGATGTTTTTCAAAATTTGGACCGTTTTTTCCACTTGACCATTGGATTTTGGATGAGTGGGACTTGATGTAACATGCTCAAAATCCCAGTCAATGCTGAACTTCTGAAACTCTTCTGAGTCATAACATGGACCATTGTCTGACATGACTGTTTTTGGAACACCAAATCTAGCAAACAGGTTTTTCAACCCTTTTATGACTGAGTCACTTGTCTGGTTGGAAATTCTACTGACTTCGGGAAAACAAGAGTAACAATCAACTGTAATGAGGTAATCACTCTTAGCACAATGAAACAAGTCAGTTGCAATCTTCTGCCATGGACCATCTGGGGTATCATGAGGAATCATTGGCTCATCAACTTGTTGGTTCCTGTATGTGAGACAAGCATCACAAGTCTTCACCATATTCTCTATATATTGGCTGATAAGAGGCCAGAATACTGAGCTTCGTGCTCTCTTTTTATTCTTTTCAATACCCATGTGGCCTACATGAATTTTGTCTAACATCTCCTTCCTCAAACTCTGAGGTATGACAACTCTTGTGCCTTTCATGATTACATCATTCATGACAGTCAGCTCATCTCTATAGTTCCAAAATGGAATCAACATGTTAGGACACTGACTCCTGTCATCAGGCCAACCATCCAAGATAACATCTTTGAGTGTGCCCAAAACCTCATCTCTCTCTGTTTCAACTTTGATCTGTTGCAACTTTCTATCTTGAACTGGAATGTTTTGCATCACACAATCAACTTGGGCCTGTACAACCTGTTCTATTTCACCTGAACCAGTATCAGGAGGGAAGTTCCTACTCAAAGCATCAGCTGTATACAAATGTTTGCCTGCTTATAGTACAAATCAAAATCATATTTCTGTAGCCTAAGCCTCAATCTTTGTAACCTTGCAGGGCTGTCGTTGAGAGACTTTTTGAAGATGGCGATCAGATCAATGGTTTGTGATCATTTTCCACTTCAAAATGTCTCCCAAAGACATACTGATGGAAGTGTTCACAGGCAAACGCAATGCTCAAGGCCTCCTTCTCAATTTGAGCATATCTCTGCTCACAATCTGTTAACGCTCTGGAGCCATAAGCCACAGGCAACCAGTTTTGTTCCTCTATGGAATCACAGGTCAACAGTACACAACCCAAACCACCTTTGCTGGCATCACAAGAAATTTTCAGTGGTTTTTTAACATCACTGTATTTCAACACTGGCTCACTGGTGATCAATTTCTTGAGATCTGACCATGCTCTCTCTTGCTCACACTCCCATTTCCAGTGGACATTTTTCTCTAACAGGGGTCTGAGCGGTGCAGACCTAGAAGAGAGATCTGGGATATACCTCGCTAGAAAATTAATCATACCAAGAAAACTCTGCAACTCTGCTTTGTTGCTTGGACGAGCTAGCTTGGAGATTGCCTCTACTTTTTTGTCATCAATTTTCATGCCCTCATCTGTGTATTTGTCACCCAGGAAAATGATTTCATTTACACCTAGTACACACTTGTCAAGGTTGAACTTTACACCATTAGCTCTAGCAACTTCAAAGACTTTTCTCAACCTTTGATCATGTAATACTTTGGTATCTGCATGTACACTCATGTCATCCTGCGAAATTTCAACACCATCCAAATGGCCAAACAACTCATTCATTTTTCTCTGGAAGATTTCACTGCTACAGGAAGCACCCATGGGAAGCCTGAGGTACCTGAACCTGCCAAAAGGGGTGTTAAATGTAGTCTTAAAAGAGCTTTCATCATCCAGCTGACACATCCAATAGCCACTTTTGGCATCTAGTTTAGAGAAGTATTTACTACCACTGAATTTGGCAGAAATTTCATCCCTTGTTGGCAGTTTCAGGTGCTCTCGCTTAATAGCACGGTTCAAATTCTGAGGGTCCAAGCATACCCTGAGCTTTCCTGTAGGTTTTCTCACCACGACAATCGAGCTGACCCAATCAGTCGGATCAGTAACCGGGGTTATCACATTCGCAGCAACCATACGATCAAGTTCCTCTTTGAGAGAATCATGGAGTCCAAAAGGGACTTTGCGGCAGGGTTCAACTACAGGTTCCACATCGTCACGTGTTGTTATGTGGACTTCCGGGAATACAGCCTAAACCAGAGAAGACATCAGCGAACTCCTCGAAAAAGTGTCCATACTCAGCAGGAGTCTCCGTCACAGCAAAAACACGTTTCACCAGTCCAAGATCATCGCAAGATTTACGACCAATGATCGGAACAACGTCATCCTCACAGATCACAAAGACAGTTCTGTATGTGCGTTGACAGTCAGTGAGAGGACTGCACGGCCTTTCACTGGCACCTCACCACCGTCATAGGCAGTGAGCTTTATCTTGTGATCATGCAATGGTGGTTTCTCTTTCAGCTTGGAGAAATCCTTGTTACTCAAGATGTTGACGTCACTACCAGTGTCCAACTTCATTGGGACAATGGTTTTGTTCACCACAATCGGAACAATCCACGGTTTCGATTTTTCAACCATGCTCACCGAATCAATGAAGAATTCGTCATCATCATGCATCTCCGAACGGGCGTTTGTAAACCAAGAAACGAAACGAAACGAAACAGAAACGAAACGAAACGAAACACAGAAATGAAATCATCCTCAACGGAATTCGCTCAAACTTGCACAGATTCTTCAATCCATCGACGAAAGACTGGAATTTAACTTATTTGCAATATTAACCGAATGATTTTTGATGAAATTTGGTGGCTCGACGTGCTCTTATCAACAATTCATCATGATGTCATCATTAGTTTATAATTTTTGAGGATGAACACATGTACATGGATGCTAATCTCAGAATTGCCTAAAAGTGGCTGTGCAACACATGTGGGTCAGTCAGATACACTCCTTGCTGCAACTGATATGGCTGTGACTCGAGTATCAGGGACATGCCGCCACCAACTCCCATCGTACAACTTTAAAAGTAGGCTACTCCCCGACACTTTTTCTGTAGTTGTATAAACAGAAGACACAGTGTCGAGAGTTTATAGCCGTTAACCCCAATTGTTTGCTTGTAATACATGTACTGTTGTTCATAGCTGAGGTAGTGGAGGTTACGAGGAAGTTGGCCTACTGAGGTCTGGGTTCGATTGCATGTGTAAAATGCAAAAAAGTCATGTAAAGTCTCAAAGAATGCTGTTATTTCATGCGTTTTGTCAGGCCTGGTGTTTCTTGAGGAGGGACTTTTACGGTAATATTAGGCCTATACTAATGCAGATATCCAACATAAAGCACAAAGAACGACACACAAAATGATAAAATACCTATAAGTCATCGCTGGATTTAGCAAATTTTCGACCGCAACCAGGGTTTTCCTCATGCACCTTCTAGTAGAGATTACAGAAAATACTGCCTTTAGTCTGTGGTGTCTTGGTAATTTTTATAATATTATTAATAAGGCCCTATACATGTACATATATTAATAAGGCCCTAAACATGTACATATAGAGTAACTTCTTCCCAATCGTTTCATTTGGACTGAAAAAGGTTAAGTCACTGAACCAACATGCATGTTGTTTGTTCACAAGGTCACACTTTCAAGGATAACATACGGTAATTGGTTTCGTTTCGTTTCGTTTCGTTTCTGTTTCGTTTCGTTTTGTTTCGTTTCTTGGTTTACAAACGCCCTCTCCGAACGGACTGCATCCACTTTTGCAGGTGGCGTTTTAGACCGTTGTGTCATTTTCGTACGACACTGAGAGCCAAAGTGATCCGGCTTCGAACATTTGTTGCATGTCCTGCCGATTGCTGGACATTTGCGACCAGACGGATGTTTATCGTATCCACAACGTGTACACTTTTCTGAACTGCCCGATGGCGATGAACTCGACGACTTTTTGCCCTTGAATTTCGGTTTTCCTTTACTTTCACTCCGATCATTTTGCTTCATGTAGTTCGGATTTCTTTTCTTAACGGCATGAACCTGAGCACCGTCCTTACTGGGACCGTTCTCAGAGAGTGTCTTCAGATGTGTGTCTGAAGCCTCTGCAGCTTTGCAAGTGTCAATACATTTCGTCAACGTGAGATCAGTCTCCCGTAATAATCTTGCTCGAACCGGTTTTTCTCTGATACCCTCGACAATTCTGTCTTTTAGAATTTGATCCTGAAGAGTACCATACTCACAATCCTTGATCAGAATCCTCAGATCAGTCAGATAGTGATCAAACGTCTCGTCTTGGCGCTGGTTCCGTGAATTAAACGTGTGTCGTTCGAGAGTTACGTTCCGTTTTGGGGTACAATAGTCCTCAAATTGTTTACACAACCACCCAATGTCCTTGCACTGCCCTTTGTCCGTTTTCTTTTCTTCTGGGACAACAAACGTGTTGAATATCTCTTGTGCGGTTTCCCCTGCACAGTGCAGCATTGTTGCACATTGCACTTCCTGTGCTTTCTGATCGCGGCCTGAAGCCATCATGAAGTACTCGAACTGTTGGCGCCAACGACGCCAGTTCTCGGCAGTATTACCTTGGAATGACAGTTCTTTCATGTCTTTGGGCGGTGTGAGTGACTCCATCATCTGCTTTAGTATCAATCCAGTCTTCTGACACCATGTAACGATCTGGTTAGGATCTTTATAATGTAATAAAGACGGAAAGTCTCGGATGAAAACAATCAACAACATTTATTGTCTTCGCGCCATATCTGGAGTAATTACAGTAATTGACCACAGGTGGCAGCATCTGCCAAGCACATGGAAATCGACTTAAAGGCATCCTATGCCAATGTTTATGAAACCATGTCATGACATAGGCCTACTGGCAGCAGGGACAATTGTGGTACCAACCATCTCCAGAATTACATTATGTTCTGGAAGTGAAGTTGAATTTTGTATTTCGTACTTGATCGTGGTTTCGCAAATCTGTGGAAGGAAGTCCCCATGCAGACTGCCTGCAGGGTTCTGCCCAGCAGTCCGTGTTTGGTGAACGGATTTATGCAAATTTGGGGAAATATACCAATTTGTCATACTTCTTGGTCAAAATCAATAGTTTTCAGCACATTGGTGGAAAAGCCGTCTGCTGATGTCCACCATGGCAGAAGCATGTAGGCCTACTGTCCTTGGCCAATTTTTTAAAAACTAGTCAAAAGTACCCCTGGGGCGGGCAGAAAGTTGGGGCGAGCACATTGTCGAGATGAGCACTTTTTGATGAGTTGTAGATGCTGTAGGCCTACTGGCCGCACAGGGGCGTAGATGGGGGGGGGCAGAGGCTATGGTACATTTGACCTTTGATCTTGACCTTGACCTGATTGGACCAAGGACAATAGAGATACAGGCATTTGACCTTTGACCTTGACCTTCGCCCAACTCGACCCATGTCTGCCATTAAGAGGTTATCCCGATTTGACCAAGGACCTCTGCAAAATAAACATTTGACCTTGACCCCGATGACCTTGACCTTTGCCCAGTCTTGACCCATGTCTGCTATCAAGGGGTCAACACGAATAGAATAGGGGACACCCTAATTCAAGATCCAAGATCCAAGACCCAATTTCAAGATCCAAGACCAAAGGCGAACTCTGATGATGTTTCGACCCCATTCTGTTTATTACTGTCAACAAGCGGCACACTTTTCCAGCGGAGTGTCATATTATGTTAGTTAATACTGCTGCCAAGAGAATAGACAAGGTCGCAGGCCTGATGGTGTTCCCTTCACTTGTATGAAAGGTAACCTCAAAACCTTAATTACTGTCAACAAGCGGCACACTTTTCCAGCGGAGTGTCATATATGTTAGTTAATACTGCTGCCAAGAGAATAGACAAGGTCGCAGGCCTGGTTTTGAGGTTACCTTTCAGGTAACCTCAAAACCTTGGAACTACCCACATTGAAACGACCCAAATTGAAACCAGCCATATTAAATATTGAAAGTGTCCAAAGGTTTAACAGAGGTCGTCAACTTCGGGGAAATCTCGGAAAGTAGGCCTACTACAGCTATCTTGTTGAAAATTTCATGGTTGACACTGATCATGACATAATTATGATATTAATATCAACCGGCTCCTTCTGTTGTTTCACTACTTTCTGTAATTAGTACTTTAGAGCTCAGTAGCGGAAAGCAATCATAAGCAGGTCGTTCCAAAACATCATTTGTGTAGGCTACAGCCTGGACTATGTACAATCTCGGTCATAAGTTATTAACCAGTGGATATTTGTCAATTACTCCGTGATCCCCCAATATTTTTTCGCCAATTTTTGATGCATGATAGTTAGATCATTTGTCCATCATATTTTCACTCAGTGGCGTTAAAAAGGCCTTAAATTTGATGTAGCTTCAGTTTTGAAATTTCATTAAACCGTTTCCCCTTCCTAACGACGTTTTCATTCATATCAGTTGAAAACTGCCCGGTCGTGAAAGTTAGGATCCCGCCCTCAGCGCTAACCATTTATGTGTTCTTTATGACATCCTCCTGAGTTAATATTTACCGCAAGTACATGAAAACTCCTGACAACTTGGCCTTAAATTTTTCCTGGACTGACCTTAAAAAGCCTTAAAAAGGCCTTAATTTTGGTTACCAAAAAGCCGCAAGTATTAGGGAATTGAGTGGTTCTGGATGGAAGAGGAAGATTTCCATCACGCGCGTACCCGAGCTTAATGTGCCATAACTGACTTGACCCGTTTTATAAGACATAGACATTCAGTTCCAATTCGCTTCATTTCCCTACTTTCCAAGGTACTAATTTCATAGATTTACGCAATATAAATGGAAAGAATGCTAATGATAGATTCNTGGTTCGCATTGATGACATCCTTGTCTGCTTCACTTTGGTTTATGTAATGCCCGTAAGGCAAGAACCTTGGCATATCAACCTCCATTCCCTTGCAAACTTTTGAGTGCCTCCTGCACATTGTATGATCATTGCAGAAACGTTGAACCATGTCTCTCAAGGCTTGTTGGCCTCCATGATGAAGCTGTTACGACCACGCTACCAGGATAACTCTTTGTAACTACAGCTTCGCACTGCCAGAGATAACTTGTATGTCGTCTTGTCTACCCAAGGGCCTAGTTCTGGCGTGATATCTATTGCCATGAGTGACTTCATTGGGATTCTTTTTGCAATAAATGTATATTCTAAGTCTGTCAGATTTTGTAACGCTTCAGGTACATGTATGTCATCTACAGAAAGACTATTTGCTACTGCAATTTAAGGCATTTTCTGTTTTTTTTAGAGAATTTTTAAGTGTGGTAAATACATTCATTGTTGTCACTTGAAAGTGTCTTTGTTCTACAGTTGTTGATGAGATCATATCCTCATCCGTATACACGGGAGCGTACCTATGTGTCTCGGTCCTTCGTGTCCCAGGTCCTTTGTGTCCCAGGTTCTATGTGTCTCAGATCCTTTTTTTGTCCCGGTTTCTATGTGTGCTGGGTCCTTCCAGGTTCTATGTATTTGTATTTGTATTTATTTTCATAAGAATATTTACAAGAGAAGTAGGAAAGGGCCGAGGCCGAAGCATTAGTGGCCCTTATGAACAAACTTAAACATAGAATTAAGGCGGTGACAAAATAACAATAAACATGAATATTGAGTAAAGAATGAATGAAAGTCGCGTGGTGAGAGAACACAAACCACGGACAAACAAAATACAGACAGAGTAAGACAAGTACGGACCGCGGTAGACACCCAGAGGAACTGGTAAAGACCTATTCAACACTGAGTATCCACCGCGACCGCACCGACCAGAGCAACAACACATTAATGATACACTGTACGTACAGAATAGGAGTACGA
>NMRB01000423.1:339975-355101 GCA_002633025.1 Notospermus geniculatus | reverse complement strand
GCCACGTCATGACGGTGGCTGCTCAATAAATGTTTATAAACATATCCCAGCTACTCAACATATTTTTATGTTAATTAAAAATGACGTTGCAAATCAGAATAATCTTCCAAAAATCGCATTTCACAACATCCACAGAGCAAGTCCCCAGCAAATCTGTCAGCATATCGCTACATAATGTACCCATCTACGTTCACAGTCACTAAAAACGTGAACCAACCGTCCGGTATGTTCCATCTGAACATTAGACGCATTTCATCTATGAGTCCAAGTCTATTGAGTGACCTGTGAAAAGTCTTTGGCTAGCTTCGCTGTTGGCCGCTACGCGGCGCGTTGGGCCCTTGCGTCTAGGTCAAATGATTAACTCTTTCAATCCCGGCCATTATTGGAAAAGACTGTCTTTTTGCAGGGGGTCCGACATGGGTGTAGTAATTTTGTTCTTACTCCTTAACCGTTCATGATTTCGAGGCCATTTTGTAACAGTGAATAGACAAGACCACGCTCGTTATTTCATTTGCAAATGAAGCCCCTGCAACGTGGCGTTCTTGCACTGGCACGTTTTGAAATGGCCAGCACTGCCATTCGACAGGGCCGGTTTTAAGCACACTGACGTACAAATAAATTTGCAAAATATTTCTCGGTGGCGTGGCGCGCAAACTGGACATGTAGACCGACGGAGCGGCAAAAGCCCTTTCAAACAACGTCAATCCCAGCGACGCAACCCATTTGAAAGTATTTTTTCGCGATTTTTGAAAAAAATTTCGCTAAATCCGCGGTTAAGAGAGGGGGCGTGAAAGTGTTAAAATCGACTCGACCTATTTCTGTTTGGCACCAAGTTTATTGTTTTTCAACCAATGTATTATTAATTTACAAGGCACAATAAACTTATTCTGATTTCTGATTTCTGTAAATGACACATTGAAGGTGTGGCAACAATGTCACAAACCCATAGAACCTGGGGTGGCGAGGGTGTCCTGAAATGCTCTTCATGTACACAATACACGCTCAGTACAAAAAGGACAACCAGGACAACCAGTTATTTTGATCAAGGACATCATTCACAAAACTCAGTCCAGATATTATCAAGGTGATTTTTCTCCCTTCCTTGTGGTGGAGGGAGCCATACGTTCTACAGAGGTGGATTAATTAGATCCCAGCTGATCAGGTCCCTTGTACTTGTCGAGTTCATTTACCTACATGTATCAATTTTGGAGTCTCTTTCGTGTCTCTGTAGCAGTTCCATTTGTGTCTCTCTTCGCAATTCTTTCAGAAAATAACCGTAATTTTCTTCTTGGCAATTTTTAAACACTATAAAAAACAGAAACGCTAAGTTGTGAGTCCAGAATCATTGTTAAGGAGTGAAAAATAGAAATTTAGCATGAAACTAACCTTAGGTCTGCCGGCTACCCAGTGTTATCAATGTTTTGGGAACCCGATGATTTTTCGTTATTACCCTCCTTATGTTATATTTACAGGCAAGATTATTATATGGTTGAAATGTTACAGACATCATCAACGGGACCGTCATGCAGGTACGCCTAATCCATGTCAAGGAGTGAAAAATTCAGACTGGTGTAACCAAGGCTAATGGCTGGTATTCACAAAAGTTAGCAAATGCTAACTTTTATGAATACCAGCTATGTAAAAAATGGAATAGTCCCCGCGGGTAAATTATTCCAATGCCATCGGCAATTTCGATTTTACCACAGAAAAGGGTAATATTTGCTCAAAAGCGCCGGACATTAGCAAATAATATTACCTATCCGTGGGTATTCTCAGGCGCCTTCCTTATTATTTGAGGTAATGTTTACCTGGAACCGTGGGTAAAACTGGGACAGGCTTACTACCTATTTAACTACGGGAATATAGGTAGTAAGCTTGTCCCCAGTTTTCCCACGGTTTTGAGCAAATATTACCCTTTTCTGTGGTAAAATCGAAATTGCCGATGGCGTTGGTAAAATTTACCCGCGGGGACTATTGCATTTTTTACAGCACCACTGAGGATCAAGGTCTGAACTGATCCAAAAGTCAAACCTGGTCACTGGCGGGATTAACATTCGGATCAAGCTGAGTTGCCGAGTTGTTCACCATGGTGAAGTGGCTAACCATGGTTGATATCATTGAGGTTTTAGAACATGAAATGGCCAGGGCCATTGTGCTCACCTCTGTGACACGTCTCCGTGGTTAAATGTGAAACTGTGACTCTCATGGTGAATGTTGAAGGATCAGTACAGATAAGATAAAGCTGAACACACCAAGAAGTATTTTTTTATGATCTGATCAGTATTATCAGTCAATGACATAAACTCAGATGATGGCATCCAGAAGGAGTACAATTTCTGAATACAATATTTGTGAACAAACTGCTTTCCTGTTTAGGTCACAGATGTCAAAAATTCTATTTTTCAAGATGGCCACCTGGTGGCCACACGTGACGTTCGTTGGGACTGCAATTTCAGCAGGAATGTACAGGATACTTGCATAGATATTTAGACAACATTGAAACATCGTAACATTTACTGCATATGAGATATGGCCATTTCGCAATCGGCGGCCAATAACTTGGCGATTTGAATCACTTTATGCCGCCTGAGTATAAGGAAAGTGAAAGGATCTGGATGGAGGAGGAAGATTAGCCGCCAAAAGTAGGCTAAAATACACTAAAATATCCCTATTTCTGCGCTTTTTCAAAAAACTAGACGTACCTAAACTTGCAAACTAATAAAATCTCCTCCATCCAGATCCTTTCACTTTCCTTATACTATAAAATTCTCGAAAAATAAATAAATGGAGCACGAACAGTACCTTAGAGATTTATATTTCAATCCTGAAAGTAATGTTGCTTACACAATCTGAAATAGGACTATCACAAGAGGACTCTCTCCTTCTGTGAGACAAAATTTCCCCCATCTTTCTCTACCGCAAAACCCTCCGGAAGGTTTCGCGAAATCATTTTTCTTACCTATCTAAGGTTTCTCTTCTCTTTTATAGTGCATCAAAATCACTTTTGAAAATTTTCATGGTTTGACTTAGATCAACTTTACAAATTAAACTCCCTTTAACTCCTAAACGGTATTTCCTGGATTAACGAAGTGATGTTTTTTACCATCAGTATTAGTCAGCCAATTTTACTATATTTTTTATTTTTTGCAAATCTGCTGTAAAAAATTATTATAAACAAAAAACTACAATCATATCTTATACTTTAAGTTTGTCCTAACTGAGCTATCGCAGCGCCATCTCTGGGTTACAACAAGAACTAAGCTTGCAACAGTGGCGCCATCTCTTGTGAAAAATACGAACTAAAGTTTCAACGGTGCTGCCATCTCAGGGTAGAAGTAGGAACTAAATTTTACTTTTTAAATGTGCTCTAAACTCAAGGAGTTTTTCATTTTCGACCCGTATAATGCGATTATTTCCGGAGTAACCAACTGCGGCAAATCGTATTTCATTTTGGATTTGTTAGAAACAGTTTATAGGGATCATTTTGAAAATATTGTTTTATTTTGTCCTACCTTTGATTATAATGAAACCTATAATAGAAAATGGATTTTCAAAGATAAAAACTTTATCGTTCTCAATCCATCACTGGTAAAAATAAATCTGAATTTACTCCTATGGTTATGTATGCAAATTTTTAAAGGTACAAACACCCTCTTCATAATTGACGATTGTGCTAATTTACAAGATAGTAAGAAGAAAGCGACAGAATTATGTAAAGCGAAGGAAATCATTGTTCAATCAAAAAGTTTCTTCGATGAAATCATTTTTATGTTTAATAAATCATGAAACGTGAACAAAGTTCAATGCGAAAACAACAGATTCAGCTTTGCTGTCACTTCGGGATGTGAATCGTTGTGTGAATTTGTAGAAAAGAATAAATTTTATGCTTTACTAATAGGATTAGGATTTTTATGAAAAAATGACTGAACCTGTTCACGAAGTGAGAGCAGAGCTGAAACATGTGACGATTTATTCAACTCTGTTGATGTTTCACGATTCTTGTGATGAATGTGATAGACACAAAAGAAGTTTTATGAGGCACAAGAAAACTAAACATTTGGTTCATGAAGATCCTGAAGGGTGAGCAAGCTCAATGATGAGTGAAAATGAATAATTCAACTCTTAGATAATTCTGTTCAACTTATCTATCAGTTCATGTTGTAATTTATGATTTTGTTAGCATTTATTATATTTAAAACATTTATTACATTCTTCACATCTTTTTACGTCATTGATATAATCAGAAATATACTGTATATTCTTGTAAGTTTTGTAAGGAATGTGTTTATTTCTATCATAAATCTCAATTATTTGTCTTAAAGTAGAAATAGAATAATAAGCAATAGCAGAAATAGCCCCTGCAATTACTATCTTATCTCTATTTTTATAAAACACATGTAAAATTTCTAAACACTTTTTAACTTTGTTCACGCTCGGTGATTGAACTTTGTTCACGCTCGGCGATTCAGGATCGTTTTTTGAATCACTCATTTATAAATAAAAAAGATTTTGAATAAGAAATATATATACGAGTACGAGAGGAGTGAGGAGTAAAAGTGTTTTTATATTACTTTAAAATACCAGAGGAGTGAGGAGTAAAAGTGTTTTTATTTATTCTCAGGGTTTAAACACGTTCGATTTATAATTTTATTTAATTATAAATAAATGAATGTCTGAAACACCTACATATTGCCGTAATTGTAAACGATTTGGATTGATTAGTAGTAATAATAACTTTTTCTGTGTTTATTGTAATTCTCAAATATGCTACTCAAAGCCTGAAAATTACAATGTAGGGTGTCATATAAATAATAAACTTATTCATTTAATAATATTTTTAAAACACTTTTATCTAAGCAATGCAGTCAACAATTAATAGATTCTGTTAAGTCGGACATAAAATCTAAAAATCTTTCTGTTGATCAAATAACTAGTGAATATATTAGTAGTTTTTTTAGAAAGAGAATTTAATTATAAAAAAAAGAATTATAAATTGGAGTATGAAATAGTTGATAGAGTATTTGACATTAAATCATTAGCTAAATTTGATATCATAAGAATAACTAACATTTTTTAAAAATTCGTTAAGTTTGCTTTCGATCAAAAGATAGGTAAAAATTTAAACTACAAGTTCTATTTAAACAAGATTTTAGAACTTGAAGGGTTAGATAATATCATTGCTTCTAGAACTATAAAAAATCATTATAAAAATAATTTCAATGAATTATGTTGGTACAAGTTTCTTGTGAAAGAAGAAAATAAAAATCCTAAATGTCATTGTAGCCTTGAGTTATATGATAAAGATAAAGAAAATATAATTTATGGTAGAGATCATTGTTCATGTGCAAAAATACAACAATACAGGTGCTGCCCGTTAATACCACGTCCAGTGTTTCAACCGACTTCATTTCCTATAACTACTTATATTTCAAATGTCAAACATAATTTTACGGAGAATAAGTAGGTAAATCTATTTTAAAGTTTTCACACATGAGCTTTACAAGAAAGGTAAGATAATCGATTTTTAGATTTAATTGCGGTTTTCTCTCGAATTTCTTTCCTATAACTCGTGTAACGCCTGCAGATTCTCGATGAACGTTTGCTTTATGCCTTTCTAAGGTGTATTTTGTTGCAAAATTCCCGTCACATTTTTCACATTTATAACCCGACATTTATAATTCAAAAAATATACTTCTTGAACAGAACTAAAAATCAATCGTGAAACGCGGTCAAAGACCGACTGGAATCAACTACCTAGTTATTTTCTTAGTTCGCCCCTGTTTACAACAAGAAACAACAAAGGTGCAACTAAAAATCAACAAAGGTGCAACTAAGGCACAAGATTGTTAAGTTCTTGTTGATCCAGCTTTGCTGGCGTTGCACGATTCTTAGTTAGGCCTAGTATGTTCTAGTTGCAACTAGGGTGCACTTTAGTTTAAAAGCTAGTTACAGACAAAGGTGCACTTAAGTTGATTTTAGTTACTTGTTATTGCTAACTATCTTGAACTAGAATTAACTAACTTTTAACTAGATTTTAACTATTTTCAACTACTTGTTAAGTTAGTTCAAAATCTTGTTAAATTTTAATTAGATCTAGTTAGTTTTAGTTGCAACTAGAATCAACAAGAAATCAACTAAAATTCAACTAAAAATCAACTAAAAGTAACTACCTAGTTATGCTTGTCTATTTTTTGTTGTTTTTTGTTGCTAACTAACTTTAACAAGAATTCACTAACTTTTTACTAGATTTTTACTATTTTCAACAGGTAGTTACTTTTAGTTGATTTTTAGTTGAATTTTAGTTGATTTCTTGTTGATTCTAGTTGCAACTAAAACTAACTAGATCTAATTAAAATTTAACAAGATTTTAACTAACTTAACAAGTAGTTGAAAATAGTTAAAATCTAGTTAAAAGTTAGTTAATTCTAGTTCAAGATAGTTAGCAATAACAAGTAACTAAAATCAACTAAAATGCACCTTTGTCTGTAACTAGCTTAACTAAAGTGCACCCTAGTTGCAACTAGAACATACTAGGCCTAACTAAGAATCGTGCAACGCCAACGCCAGCAAAGCTGGATCAACAAGAACTTAACAATCTTGTGCCTTAGTTGCACCTTTGTTGATTTTTAGTTGCACCTTTGTTGTTTCTTTATGCGAATAATCGCACCGGAGTTTCCATGTTTGCACAACAGTTACCTCTTTGAATGCACAATATGTAATTAGTCAGGCTTTAAACCTCTCATTCATGTATTTGATCCAATATAATGGAAACGAATTCAGAGATGTTTGGTTGATAACGGGTTTTTAACAGATGTATAATAAGGAAGATGTGACCTTGGAGGAATTATAATTCCTCCAAGATGTGACAATTTATTTCGTGAAATTTTCACACCATAATTTCCATCAAAAATATTCACTATAAGGTTATTCAACTGCTCTCATCGAAACAAAATAAATCAGAGTTTTCAAATGTGACCTATCGTAAATGGTAAATACGCTGACACCAAAAATTCATAAGCGAGCGATGAATTTTTGCTGACACCTACATGTAGACTGATGTTTCCTTTGGGCCTAGAGAAAAAGTTATGAAACGTATACCGATATCACCGGCGCTCAGGTCTGAGTGCGATCCCAACCCAACAAGTATCAATGATCTCGCGTGAATTCGGTTTCCCGCCGTGGCCACTTATTGCAGGGAATACAGTAAATCATAAAACGTTGAGCAGATGTACATACATGTATTTTACGATGAATGGATGATAACAAATTTCTTTTTTTTAAACCGATGCTTCTATCAGTTCCTTCTATCTCCTTATATGAAGTAGACTACGCTTTGTCATCAATTTTGCACGACCTGCGCGTTCAGCTGATACCAGTTTACTGCTCGTGAATCGGGCGGGTCGTGCAAATGCACGACCCGCCCGTTTAGCTGGCAAGTTCATTCGTTTGGTGAAGCAGGCGGGTCGCGCAAATGCCCGAGCTACCTGAGCTGGTGGAAATCCATGTATACAAAAGAGACCGAAATCTTTTCAACACATCCCGGTAGGGGCATAATAGAACTGGCCTCGCACCTCCATTCAAAGGGAGAGTGTTTATTTGCCGGCGACGAGGATTAGTCGTCCCAAGAAGGATCGACAAATAAATTTATTCACGGGTGCGTGCAAGCAGGCATAACGTGTTGACATTACAATAATAACAGCACCTCGAGTCAACAGTTCTTAAAACAAAACAGGTTATTTTCCTGTTCTCAGTCAATGATAATTCCCAGTTGATTTAATAACGTGTTTTTAGTGTCATAATATCTGTTATCAAGAATATTAGCTAGTCAGCAGGTGGCCATCAAATTAAGCAATGATCAGTTAATGGCTACTAAGGGACCTAAAGATCACCCCTGGTGTACTCTTATATTCAATTAGGATGTGCTGGCGGGCTTAATGGTTGTAGTCATTATATATCTATAGAGCCACCCTGAGACCGTTGATTTCAATATTGATGGAGTGTTTTCATGCATATGACTGTGGTATATGGGCTAAATTTGGTAAAAATAGGAGTTACGTTTGGTGATGGGGTAAAGAGGTTTAGCATGTGTGAAAGGAACTTTTAACCCTTTAGGACTCAGTGAAAAAAAATTGTATGGTCAGATCCCCTCATAACATCCTACGCCGGCCTGGCAAATTCGGCTAGTTCCCAAGCCTTAGTTAAGATGGCGCTCGCATTGGCCGTCCCAGGCCGGCTTGAGGATCTGTCATCATTGAGATGTTGGTTACTTGAAGTTCCGCAATACATTAAAGGCGCTGGGTGCAATTTTCGCGAAATTTCACAGGGGTGTCTGAGGGGTTTCTAGGCGGCCGTTTTGAGTCCTAAGGGGTTAACACCATATCGTCAAGTGCCTGTTTCGACACAGTTGATGGCAGATGATAGACTACGAAACATTGATCAAATCACCTCTTGGTGACTCGAATTCAGCCTCATCTTTAGTGGGCCTACTGGTCATGGTAAGAATTCAAGTCAGTGTTGATTTCATTTCCATAGATGCCTCTTACATTTCATGTGAAGGGGACACAGAAACTGCTAGTTGATATCAAAATTCTACTTTGTAATTTTGCAGTCACCAGAACAGGTATAGTGACCTCTTACTGTTGATGAAAATAACTTAAATCACACACAGGATAACCAACTGTCTAACCTTTCACTTCAACTTCAATATGACTTGTCATAAAGTGATGTCTATTAAAAATAACACGAGTAACCTCGGTAGCTTCTCCGTTCTAATATTGTATTTAAAGCTAATATTATTCTTCCCTTCCACTATTTGGGTGTGGTAGTGTGAAAAGCTAATGACTTGGAAACAAATCACATCCACCACCTAATCACAGTAGAACAATTTTCATCACTTCTCTATTAACCCCTATTGGGAGGGTGGGTCAAATCCATTTTGAACTTTTTCGTGCTATACTTATGGCACCAATACATTCCACAGAAATGTCAAAGTTACTGTGCACCAATGTAACAACTTACTGTCTGAGTACTTTAACACTAATTAATGATATTTAACCAGTAACGAGCTTTGTCTCGTAATTAAGAAGCCCCTAATTAGTGCAGGTGTGTAGATAACTTAATGTCACAGACATGCCCTGGATCTGGTGTGGCCAGAATTAACCCTAATTGCCATGGCTTGGAACGAATCACACCTCATCGGCTATATATAACACGATAATGGTTATTACCCTTTTCCATGACAATCAGATTTGGAATCCACAGCCAGACAATTCTGGAACATTTCTCGAGTCTGCTCGTGATAAAAAGCAGTCTCACCTTTTGTGTGCAGCAGGAGGATACGCATTTGACGTAACAGCTGTTTCACGTACTACCAAATACACTGCAGTGCAGACTATAGGTATTACTTCAGTTACCCATGCACCCACTGGTTCTAATGGGAAAGCTCTGCCAAGAGTGAAAGGTTTATTTGAAATCAACGAAGTGTTCAATCTGGTCTGACGTCGATCGATTCACGACGGTTTTCACCTTCTTGTAAGTGGATCGACCGCTTCCTCTCCAGTTGGCTAATGGTCATCCGATTAGGACAACTGGTTGGTACCGAGACGATCCATCCCCGGCGGGGGATCAGGAGATCATAAATATAATATTATCACTTATCTGTCAAATGCAGCTTTGTCCAGAGGAGGTGAGGCTGGCATAACTGATGGTTTCAGAAGGTGAAAATCTATGGTGAGGAGAAAGACCTCAGTGATTGATAGCAAGGAATCTTAGATTATCTTGGGACTGCTTGTCCTGATTGGGACCCCCATGGGGAATGAGGCCACTGATACTGACTCTAACAGTTGGCTGGGACTTGCGATAAAAGTAGCAATCTCCTCCGATTGCCTTCGGCGATCCCAATTTCTGTCTGCTGAACTGGACATCTTATTTCAATGTGGTATGATAAAACCCCAGGATTGGCATTCCGTGAGAGGCAAGAACCATCGATCGGTTTATGATCATGAGTGCTTCGTCAAAGAAGGACCGACGGGTTGGATTGGGTTGCAGTACGTGTTCAAAAGAGTACCTAATGTTGAAATGAAAGTGAACCAGCTGCTGCCCACCTCATCCGAGCAGTCCTGATTATAACGGGTTGGTTCTAAACCTGGCACTGGCACGCTGGCACTGGCACTGGTATCATATTATGGCCAGAAATCATGAAAAATGGTATATTTACCTACATGTAACAGTTATTATTTTGGAAGATAATCAGATAATAGGGCCAACAAGTTTAAGATGGATCAATTATATTGAAAATCTAAAAAAAAGTAGAAAAAGTTTTTAAATTTTTTTCAACAAAATTGATCCATGTTAAACTGGTTGGCCCTATTATCTTCCAAAATAATAACTGTTACGTATATATACATTATTAGCTCACTGGGGTGAGCTATTACGATGGTGCAGCGTCCGTCGTCGTCCGTAGCCGTCGTCGTCGTCGTCGTCCGTCGTCGTCGTTGTCCGTTAGCAGGGCACGTTTCGTAACCGCTGGAGCTATTGATCTGAAACTTGGTACATATATACCCCTAGGTCAGATGACCCACGACACCAAGTTTCGGTCCGATTCGACTCTCAGTTTGGCCACCAGGTGGCAGAAACCAAAAACACAAAAAGTGCAATAACTCCTGAACTAATGACTAGATCATCTCCAAATTTTTATCATAGGTGTAGCTAATAAGGATACATAACATATATAACGGGTTTTTGATTTGACCTACTTTTCAAGGTCACAGAGGTCAAAGTTCGACAAAAGTGACGAACCTGCCACAGTTTGTCATTATTTCACCGAGCAACTTCATATCTTGCATAAACATGCATTGGAGGGGTACCTTAAAAAATACCAAGTTTCGGCCCGATTGGACATCCAATATGGCCGCCAGGTGGCGTAACCCGAAAATCATCAAAGTGCTGTAACTCAGGAACGACTTGACCCAAAGCGCTCCAATGTGCTATGTGGTCCCCTGCAGATGACCTTTATGTGCATGTGAAGTTTCGGCCCGATCGGACATCCAATATGGCCGCCAGGTGGCATAACCCAAAAATCATCAAAGTCTTTTCTGGGAATGACTTGACCCAGATTGCTCATAACTGATGTGTACCTCCCTCTGTCATTAGACTATTATGTCCAACCCAGTGAGCACATGGTCCATGGACCATTTCATTTTCATGATTTCTGGCCATAATATGATACCAGTGCCAGCGTGCCAGTGCCAGGTTTAGAACCAACCCGATTATAACACTGTCGCAGAGGTTGAACTCCACAAGACCAACCGTGGGAGGTGGGAGTGCCAATAAAGAGCTATTTCGGATCTCAATGGTGTCATCTTCCTCATATTATTCTGTCCCACTTATCGGTGATTTTGGTCCCTGGGGAGACGCTAATTGTCATTCTCCTTCCACCGGCATGTAATTGTATTTCCTTGTCGGTGATATTTTCTCCACCACACAAACTGGAGAGGACTGTACAATTAGCTCAAAAAATGTTCTTTTCCTGAGCCCCAACGCCTACAGATGGGCATGCAGCGCCTCGCCTGAGCAAACTTTGTATCTCTGTCTATAGACATGTACGGTTAAAAGTGTACCTATGTTTACAAAGTTTTTCCAGGTTAGTTTTTACTCAACAAGAGATTGCAAGTAAACTGATATATCGATAGATAACATGTTTATATCTAAATATGACAGAGTTATCTCGTTATAATGACGTGCACAAACTTTTTTGGGGGGACAGTCGAAAATCTGCCGAGTGGTACACTATCCGTTACATCTATAGTAATGGGCAGTCCCTCGAAACAGCAAATTTTTTATCTCTAGTCCCTCAACAGAGTAAATTTTGCAAAGAAGAAACACTGTTCTTAGACGGGAACAACATTTCTCAGCCCTGAAATCTTCCCTTTGCTACAGGGCTGGTTCCCACACTGCTGCCTCTGATGGCTAGAGTGGGGAGGTGGCAGAGACGAGAACCAGTCTACCATCCGTACATATCCTCCTTCCCCAGATTACCAATGCACGATCTACCAAGTTTACCTATAAGACGTTGCTAATCTTTGCCGTTCTTGCTTGCAGCACACTTTCATACGACATCATTGGGTCCATCGAAGACGACAAGAGGGGAAGTGTAAACAATGTGGGAAGGTACGTCTGGCTTCGTCATCTTTTAAGATGCTTCTGCAGCCCATAGAAGCTGCACAACATACAGTCATTTCAAATTCATCCACCGTTTGTCAACAAGTATTGAAGTAGAGTTCCACCAATCCCTTGAGTATGGGCAGGTATAACCGCCAATAAAGACGTTACAGACGTTGTTGTTGTCATTTTCTCTGGTCGTTGTGATGATTTGTAGTCGAAGCTAAGAAAGACGACAGCTGGCGCTGCAAAAGAAAGACATCGTTAGTCATACTTTCTCTAGACTTTGTGGTGATCTCGAGTCGTAGCTACATGTAAGAAAGACCACAGATGGCGCTGCAGTCGTTCACATGATCTTGAGTTGTAGCTAAGAAAGACGTAAGGTGGCACTGTATCGTTCGTAACACTTCGGTGTTTTTGTCTAGAGAAAGTGCAGCGCCATCTGTCGTCTTTCTTAGCTACGACTCGAGATCACCACAACGTCTAGAGAAAATGACAACAACAACGTCTTTATTTTGTACCGTCTTTATTTGCGGTTATAACCGCCCATACTTGAGTCCAGTCCTGGAGAGAGCCATCGTGTATGCTTGTTCGAAAGATCGATCATTCTGTCTTGCCACCAGTCTCGTGGCATTGTCACTTGTGGGATTTCGCAGTGAATATTCGAACACTTCAAGACAGCTCCATCTTGTTCCTGTCATGACAATGGTGCACGGATGCTCCATCATCATCATTTATGATATTTTTTTGCGATTTTTGACGTCTCACCATGCATTCTGCATCCATACAGTGTCTGTATCAGAATAAAATCTTCTCTTTCAGTCATTTCAACAGAAATTTCCATTCAATTCCAAGGTGAGTCATAAAAATTCTTAATTTACAACGGGGAACTGCTGTTTATTAGCTTTACACTTGTATTTATTTTGTTATAATTGCTACATCCATTATTTCTCTGTGTATTTATTTGCTTTTCGAATCGTAAATTTTACATCGCCCATTTGTTTGCTGCATTTGTTCATATCAGCTACACCTTCTTGATTATATTGTGTCAATAAAGACTGGGTTCACCCCAGAGGTACAATTTTTCTCTCAGTTGAACATGAATCTGGTGGTGCATATATATAGCCAGGGGATGCTGCTGATGAACACAAAGAATGTGAAAGGAATGTTCTGTAACTGTTCATGTTGATGTCAAAGATCTTTCCTGGGGATTGTCAAATGGTTGCGCTCTTTATCATGTGAAGAATTAACCATAAGAAGAATTAACCATAAAACCCGGAATGAAACGAAACGAAATGAAATCATCGAAATGGGACTTGCAAGGAATTTGAAAATAACAACGTAGGCCTAATTAAGTGTCATATGTTGCAGATGTATGCAGCATAATTAGCGCAATAACATTATGCAATAAATAGATCTACTACATTTCGATGATTTCATTTCGTTTCGTTTCGTTCCGGGTTTTATCACTAACCTGTGAAGAATGGTTCAGTGGCTCCAAACCGAGAATGCATCGCCAAGGATTCAACCAACGACATGAGATATCTCATCTGTATGTGTTAATACACTCTGCCTGTGGTGATGCGTAACCACAGTTTCTTTCTGCATGCCATGTATTTCTTTGTTGCTCTATCTTTTGTTTCTTATTCCCCCACTGTAGGTTTACCAACATCTTAGAAAACATAACACGGGTGTGAGTGAAATTACAACTGAGTGCAAAAATCTATAATAACCTAATTCCTGAAACCCTTATCCACCTACCTTAGTTGTTCCCTCACTGAGTCTTATGATTAATAATAAAGTCCCATTATCCACAGGCACAGATCCAAGGGAGGGCACACGGGGGCGCGCGCCCTCCCTTTTGGCCAACTAATCCGTAAAATCGACCGTGAAATTCTGGAATTTGGAGCAAATCATTGAAATTCACCGCAAACTTTCAATGTTCCTAGCAGAGTGCGCCCCCTCTTTTCCCAATTCCTGGATCCGCCCCTGATCCACACTGTGTAACAAATGCTTACTGGCCTTTAGGGTTGAGTTTCCCTCATTTGCACCTTCTTTTAACCTCTCAGTAGTCTAACAGATAAGTTGTACTCAATCCTAAGTTTTAACCTCTGTATTCCTTGTTCAAAACTACCATCATTTTGTATGCCCAACTCTCAAACCATTTCAACCACCATTTTGTCTGTGACCTCTTTTGTTGACAAACTCTCTCTTTCAATGCAATCTTTTCGCGTAACATCGTGTGCTAGCACCTCACACGCATTGGTGAAGCTTTGCTCACCCACATGTTCAGGAGACATTCCCCAAAACACCCTGTTATTTCTGGCAGACGTGGGTTAATCTTCAAGGCGGTAGCTGACTGTGCAGTGATATCATGAACAGTGTGGGGCATAATACTGCTCCCTGTGGGACTCTCATGACTTAAGGCCTGTTTATTCACAAAGACTGCTAAGGTGGAAAAAACTTTGTTCACTAGCAACAACAGAGCTCGTGAGGAAAGAACAAAGGCCCGTATTCTATAAGCCTCCTTAACTCTAAGGTCCACTTTAAACTTTTGTATTCTGCCCTGCAAACAATAGCTAAAGGTAAACCTTAGAGTTGAGGAAGCTTCTAGAATACGGCCCAAAATCTTCACCCCTTTCATGCTAGTCTAAACAGGTCTTTCATCTTCTCAACTCCTTTTCAGGAAATCATTGCCATCAGTTGTTCATGGTGCAAGTATGCATATCACAACAAGATCACATGCTTTATGATGCAACAGATCGAGGAACAGTGCACGTTGGGTTGTCACGCCGGCATCATCATTCCACCGTCATGGATCATCAAAGTTCCAAAGAAGGTAAAGTGATATTTTGATATTTGTGACCAGAGATATTTTGATATTTTATGATGTAGGTCATGCCGTGTTAGGTTGTTGCCTGTGGGGAGGAAGATGATGGCAGTAATTCATACTTTGGTGATCAGATG
>NMRB01000423.1:306197-338997 GCA_002633025.1 Notospermus geniculatus | reverse complement strand
AAACACAGAAAAAAAAATCAACTCGAGTGGAGATTCAAAGTCTCACTTTAGGGACAAAACGGTTCGAAATACGTTTTGACTCAAAATGAAACAGAAAATATTTCAGCCTGAGACAATGACACCTCGTTCCGAGAGAAAATATTTCGGGTTGAGATACTGACAGTCTCGATCTGAGAGAAAATATTTCAGGCCGAGATGACATTGTCTCGCGCCGAAATATTTTCTGTTTCATTTTGAGTCAAAAAGTGTTTCGAACCATTTTGTCCCTAAAGTGAGACTCTGTGTCTCCACTCGAGTTGATTTTTTTTTCTGTGAAGTGATTGTGTGATGTAAAGCTCCTGAAAGCAATTGACGATTTTCTAAAGGAACTTGTAACTTTTTCAGGGGTATACAGATGAGCCAATTGAGAAAATTCTTAGCAGTGTAGAGGATGGTCCAGTTGTCCAGTTGGATAGGTGGGTATGACATGAACACGCCAGGGGCGGATCCAGAATCATGAGAAAGAGGGGGCACAGCCAGTGCACATCATGGGAAACCTCGGTCAAATTTTAACATCTTTTCGAAATTTCCCGGTCAATTTTAAAGATTTTCCACAAAATAGAGGGGGCATGGGCTGGGTGTGCCCCCCCTTGGATCCGCGCCTGCACGCTGGCACGCACACGATCGTTGACCAAGGTTTTACCCACAGTTGCAAGTTGAGGCTTCACCCTTAAGTAGCAGGGAAGTATTCTTTCTTTTGCAGGTGGAACTTAAAGGTAGAACCACTAACTCAGGTTGAGCAGGACTCGACCTTAGAAACCAAGTTACCCTATGAGGTATTCAACAATTACTTCAGCTTGGGAGCTGATGCTCACGTGGCCTTAGAATTCCATGAGTCCAGGGGTAAGTTGAACAGCAAAGGTGACGCTGCATGGCAAATTGCGGGATATGAGTGTGTAGGGAAACCAAAGGGGAGACCTAAAGTATCATGGGCGTCCTGGGACGGCATTGGAGCCAGGATAGAAAAGAAAACTGTAGTTAGGGAGTCGCTGCCGAGCCCTGACACTAGGTCAGACTTGTTTGATTGACATCGTTTGACACAAGTTTCGTTTCTGCATTGCTTCTCCACTTTCCATTGCAGAAGCCAACCCTGAGAAATTCAACAGTAGGTTTAGGAATAAGATGTTCTATGCAGGGGTAAGTCTTCTCTGACTTTGAATGTGACTCGTATGTTGTTAGGTTGTTGAGAAAAAGGAATATACCACTGAGGGTGTAGAGTGTTCGAGTTTGGTGTTGTGGCGAACATTCTGGTAAAACCATACACTTCTGTCAAGTCAGTTGAGATGTCAAAATGAGATCCGAGTGTGGATATAACAAAAAAGGCTTCATTTGTTACTTTTCAGGCGGGTGGCAGAGATTTATTGAAGAGAAGTTGGAAGGATTTAGCCGACCATGTGAAAATAGAGGTGAGACCATCATTGCTCTTCAAAGAAGCCAAACACGAAAATGCCATCTTGCCGTGTGCAAGCTGCGCAAATTTAGATCTTCCACAAAACTGAAAGTTTGCCAATGCACTCTGATGGTAAATTGAGGAACTGAAATATTCTGTAAGAACTCATTGATGCTGGGCTTCATTCTATACAAGTAGACAACTTCACAATGGCTCATATGAATAAAGACTATCATCAGATGCTTTACCTTCAGATTTGTGCAGCATCGCCTAGTGCATTTGTATTGCAAATTTCAAGTAAAAGCATAGTCTTTATTCATATGACCAAATGTAGCATTGTTCTTCCTTTTCAGTGTGATGGTGTTGATATAACACAAAAAATCAAAGATCTCAAACTACACTGTATTCTATTCTTGAACATTCCCAAGTATGGTGCAGGTACCGTACCCTGGGGTAACCCTAGTAGCAGCTCGTCAAGCTTTGAACCACAAAGACACGATGATGGCTATATTGAGATAATTGGATTTACTGCCGCATCCTTGGTACGTAGTTTTTGCTGGTGAAGAGTTCTCTTGTGTCAAATCTACTTCGGTCTCCAGAAAAATTCCCTGATTAGTTCCTAAAGGATGCAAATGCACACCACTACCACTTGGAAAAAGTGGGCAATGGCTTGAGCCCCGAAATGTCATCTGTTCAATTGCCGAGAACTCGTGATGTCTTCTGTGTCATTATACAGTACGTTGCACAATTGACCTATCTTTATCCGTGTACCTTCCGTGTGACATTCACGGAAGGTACGCTACAGTTCATTGCGTATGGTACGGGTGAATCATGTGTCTCTTCTGCGTGACGTACGTCTGCGCACCATGGGCGAATGATGGTATGTCTTCACTGCGTGCCTTCCATGATGGCACACGACGTCCGCGGAAGATACGAGGACGGTACGTGCATGACGCTGCATGCGGATGGTGCGCGGTGCGGAAGGGTGGTCAATTGTGCAACGTACGGTAAAGGAGGGATTTGTGAATAAGATAGGACCAACCCACTTGCACTCTTTCAGGCTGCCTTGCAAGTTGGTGGTCATGGCGAGCGACTCTACCAGTGTCAAGTGGCCAAGCTGACCACATATAAACCTATTCCTATGCAAGTGGATGGCGAGCCTTGCCGCCTTCAGCCATCCACCATTGAGATCTCACTATGTAACCAAGCGAACATGGTCCAGAAGCCAAAGAGACGGGGATCGGTGCCGTATTTGAATGAGTAAGTATGAGAGACGGTGTTGGTCAGCCTGGGTCTGGATCTCTCACTTTGTTCACCAAGTAGATAATTGCCTTTTCCCTTGCATTTTATGTTGCAATCATCAAGAATGTTCTTAGCTATAGACCATTCTCAAATTGACGTAAACGACAAAGATCTGCGCACTTCCGCTGAAATCTCAACCAGAACCTCAGTCTGAAGCTGAATGACGTGACGCAGACAACCCCACGACAGTGACGTCGAAGACGTTGCATCAGACTTGACCATTGCTGAATCATGGATGGCGTCATGTCGGCCAGTTTCAGACCGAGGTTCTGGTTGAGATTTCGGCGGAAGTGCGCAGATCTACGAATTCGAGAAGCGTCTATACCATCCTCTTAGAAAAAGGGTGTTGTCTGTATATTTCAAGCCGTGAGGGTGCAGGGCTAATGCAGAACGTTGGGAGGAGACTGTTTATAAAAACAGAACAGTAACACAGCAGTTTGTCCCTCCATGGATCTGCACCTGAGCTCATATCGGTCGTCAGATATTTAGAACCACTTGGATGCGTAGATGTCCACCAATGCATTCCCATGATACACTCTGCATGCACAATATGCACCACACTCATCATCGGTACATTACATTCCCTCTTTGTACTGTAGAACCCTGTACACTGAAGATGGCAAACGGACTACAGTACTGCAACATTTCTCTAGGTAATTGGTGGCATCCGTGCTGTACAGTTGTGCGTCCTCCTCGAATACTAAATCAACCCCTTCTGTATGGTGCCACAAAATGTGTTTTATTTCACAGTAATCTGAACTGTTTCTTCTGTCACGTGATCGAGTATCACCCCAGTCTGGTGGCCTAGAAGTTTCACCCTAACAGGTTTTGGATACCCTTCCAATAGCTACCCTTCTTTTAGCCAGATGGCCATCTGTGATTTGCTTTTGGGTAATCATCGTGATTCTTTGTTCATATGACAAATCGCTACAGATTACTAAACATTTTCAACTTCTGATAAAAGCACCTGCCACCCGGTATTGTTACTTTACAATACCGGTACCTTTTGCAGAAAACTGCACCGAAGTTGTCCCCCAAAAATTCAGGTAGCCATCTCTGAGATTGTGAGATGGCTACCAAACAACGTCCATGACCTGCTTGTCTATGATGTCACTTAGAGTTGTGCTATCTCTCTCTTGATTGTTTGTGTCAGATTTTGATCATGTATATCTAAGTCTTGTTCAACAACTTGACACTTGTAAATTCTGGTCATCCAAAAAACAGCACAAAAACGACACACAGTATACAATAAATCGGTAAGTCGTCTCCGAATATTTTGCAAATTTTCGACCCCAATCGGGGTCTTTCTCAGGCGCGATGTAGAAGAGATCCCTCTGGTATCTCTTCTACATAGCGCCTGAGGAAGACCCCGATTGGGGTTGAAAATTTGCGAAATATTCGGAGACGTCTTTCCGACTTATTGTAAATTCTGGTCGTTGGGGTCTTGGATTTGCTCATTTGGATACTGTACATATGTAGTATTGTGCATGCTGTTTATTTGTTCCTTTTGTAAATTTACCAACTACTATCTAGGCCCTCCTTTACCTAGTATACTTAACACCCTAGGTTCATTCATGAGTTCAATTACATCATTTGCCTGAAGCTTGTCATAGAGTAACAACTCCCTTCTCATTCTGTAGACAAGAAATAGCAGACTTAATTGCAACCAGGTCAGTTATGTTTGTTTTGCAGCCTGGCATGGAAAGTGCTTTATTCTTTTGCTTCTTCCTATCAACAGTAGCTTTGATTTGAAAAATGAATATGTAGAAAGGATCTGTGCTCCTAAGCCATCCTGTCATTCTGCTTCACAGGCCTACATTTGCTGTGTAGGCCTATACTGCCAATGGTAAGGGCAGTGTCTCCACTGAGAATTGATTGGTTGACTGACCTGTAGCTACCATATCGTCGACCGACCGAGAATTAACAGGGTCTAAGTGCAATTTTTGCTTGACCCAAATTTCCTGTGCTTTTAGTCCCTTAAAGCACAGGAAGTGATGGTCAAGTAAAAAAAGCACCTCGACCTTGTTAATTCTCGGTTGACAATATGTTTACTCAAGTAGGCCTACTCAAGATTTTTATGACCCCCCAAAAGTCCATCTCCAGTGCCTTTTTGCTGGAGAGGCTACTTATGTGTCAGTCTGTCACTCTTACCTTATGACTGAGAATTTGTTGTATAATGTGTAAATTCGGTGGTGGTTGGCATAACATGTTGTTTTTGTTTCAGTTTAAATGTTGTATCATGTGCTATTTGAAAGCTAAATCATTTGTCTGAAAAACATTGATAAAGGCCAGCTTCACTCTAGTGTTGACATCGTCACTTAAGAATAGAGATCTTCCGCATTGCATTTTGGAGATTTCAGAGTGTAATAGCTGAAATTTGTTTCACTGTACTATAAACTGGCCATATTCATTCAACATTCACACAAAAGGATCAAATTACCATCATCTCATTGAGACCTGTATATTTGTCATACACCATGAAACCATTAACCTGAAGTTCTTTAATAAATACTTGTATAAACCAATTACCACACTTATCTGTGATGCGGTGTTACCCTGCAGTGGTAAAAAGCAGTATATCCATGGGAGGATGTTCAACTGAAGTCATAGCCACACTGTACTATACAGTGCATGCAGTAACACACAATGCAGCTGTTCCTGCAATTGACCATCCACCCCCTGATGATCACAAGAACAGATACTGCCTTTTACCATTGAAGAGCAGAGTGAACGTTTGGTCATTGTTGTGATCCCACCGGTTGTCACCTCACATTATTGTTTTCATACAGAAACTCAACGCTGTCTCCAACAACATCAGATGACCATCATCAGCATCTCCAATACTCTTCTTACTCATCTTATTTTTTTTCCCAACATTGTTCTTGCTCTTTTCTCCATCAAGACCCCAAAGGGCTCATTCACAAAGCTTCTCAAGATGGAACCAATTGGCTTGTGGGTTATCCAAGAAGTTCCTCATTTCCATGTTGTGGGAAAAAAACGCCAAATTCTGGGAAGGGCACTGATGGTACGAAAATGTACCACGTGGTAATGGGCAATTACCACGTGGTAATGTCATGGTAATGGTACATTTATGGAGATTTCGATTCTGGCCAATAGGCCTATACTGAAATCTTCCGTGAATAGAGAGCCCTTGCAATGTGCATGTCCCGGGTGCATGTTACCAGTTTTCCTGAGTTTTTACTCTCTCACAAGACAGTAGTTTTACAAACATGACACTACCACACACCACTTCATGATCTTCGCTTCACATGCACGCCACACTTGCTCCTTGGAACACCTGCTAATTGTGTTGGACGCATGCAGCCACATCTTCACCACCCAAAACGAAGTGTAGTAAGATCCCATGAAGCATTCCTGGCTGCTTGCAATCATGCATGATGACACTTTTGGGGTTTTCGCCAATTTTTTTCAACAATTTTTCCAGAATTTTTGTGTCTCCATCCAGTGTCAGCACACCACACCTAAAACTGTAGTACATGTAATGGGCTGTTGTTATGTCATGTCTTTGGCCTGATAGTCTCTCTGAAGTGAGCACATTGCTCTTCGTTGGGGGTAAAGAATACAGAGTATTCCATCAACATCCCATGATAGAGCTACTTCGGTTAGGGATTCTTGATGGCTTACTCCAAATGACTACTCCCTACTGGCGCACTGAAAAATTTATGAAAATGACTCTATTCTAAACGCGCCGCTCCACATGACAGATTTCTATCGAATAGAGCAGTACTGTATGACAGCGATTATTGCTGTCTGAGAGCAATAATTGACTATTTGACAGCAAACTTTCGATAGAAAACTGTCACGTGGAGAGGCGCCTTTAGAGATTATCAGGCCTGTCTATCTGTCTGAAGTTCAGGTCTTGCCAATATGGACTAAATATCGCAAGCCGTCCCTGCCATAAATCCACCATGCTGTAATTATTTACTACCATGCTAATAAATATTTTCTACCATGGTAGTAAATAATTCTTACCTAGGTAATAAATATTACTACCATGGTAGTATTTAATTCTTACCTAGGTAATAATTATTTACTACCATGGTAGTAATTAATTCTTACCTAGGTAATAATTCGAATTATTACCTAGGTAGTATTTAATTCTTACCTAGGTAATAATTATTTACTACCATGGTAGTATTTAATTCTTACCTAGGTAATAATTATTTACTACCATGGTAGTATTTAATTCTTACCTAGGTAATAATTATTTACTACCATGGTAATATTTAATTCTTACCTAGGTAATAATTATTTACTACCTTGGTAGTATTTAATTCTTACCTAGGTAATAATTATTTACTACCATGGTAGTATTTAATTCTTACCTAGGTAATAATTATTTACTACCTTGGTAGTATTTAATTCTTACCTAGGTAATAATTATTTACTACCATGGTAGTATTTAATTCTTACCTAGGTAATAATTCGAATTATTACCTAGGTAAGAATTAAATACTACCATGGTAGTAAATAATTATTACCTAGGTAAGAATTAAATACTACCTAGGTAATAATTCGAATTATTACCTAGGTAAGAATTAATTACTACCATGGTAGTAAATAATTATTACCTAGGTAAGAATTAAATACTACCATGGTAGTAATATTTATTACCTAGGTAAGAATTATTTACTACCATGGTAGAAAATATTTATTAGCATGGTAGTAAATAATTACAGCATGGTGGATTTATGGCAGGGACGGCTTGCGATATTTAGTCCATATTGGCAAGACCTGAACTTCAGACAGATAGACAGGCCTGATAATCTCTAAAGGCGCCTCTCCACGTGACAGTTTTCTATCGAAAGTTTGCTGTCAAATAGTCAATTATTGCTCTCAGACAGCAATAATCGCTGTCATACAGTACTGCTCTATTCGATAGAAATCTGTCATGTGGAGCGGCGCGTTTAGAATAGAGTCATTTTCATAAATTTTTCAGTGCGCCAGTAGGGAGTAGTCATTTGGAGTAAGCCATCAAGAATCCCTAACCGAAGTAGCTCTATCATGGGATGTTGATGGAATACTCTACAGGGCCGACCGCACAGAAAGTCCGATTGTGCTACCGGCGCCTATCGGCAGTTAGTTGTAACGCACTTTCCCATTAACTAAACTGCCGATAGGCATCGAAAGCACTCACTCTTAGCCGAAAAGGTTCTTCGTGCCACACCAGGAGAACCCTCTGATTTAAGAACCCTCGGGTTGTTTAAGAACCCTTAGAGGTTCCACATAGAACCTTTCCATCAGAAAAGGGTTCTATCTAGAACCTTTATGGGATCGTTGGCGACAGAAAGGTTCTGTATGGAGCCCTTTCTATATAGAACTTTGGGGTTCCTCTGGTGAGGCACAAAGAATCCCTACAGAACCTTTTTGGCTAAGAGTGTATCGGACTTTCTGTGCATGCGGTCGGCCCAGGTCGTTATTATTCTTCTACCACTGAAGTCTGCTTCCCTTGAAAGCCTGCTTCGCTGGAGACCTGTTTCCGTCCGTATAATGTGAAACCTGAAGGCGTTTATGTTTTGTGGAGTATGCTAGAGTATTGGGGATGTTTGATCCAAATTCTTCCTTTGGTCATTTTATCCATGTTTGATCATTGATCACGGTGACATTGGTGACATTGAAACCATGGGATAACAACAATTGCCTCTCTTCCCCACTGCATCATCTGTAGCGCTGACTATGGCTGTTGCAGCCCACCGTCTGTGCCGGAGAGATTACGGATCCAAGTCAGCAGAATCAGCATGGATGATTACGAGACCCTCCATTACGACAAGGACAAGTTAAAGGAAGCATGTAAGTATGGCCAAGGGGTGAATGTCGTCCTGGGTGACGCCCGTTATGGATAAAAGAATTATGTCTACGTCCCTAAGAGGGCTGTCGGGTACAAATTCCCGTTTAAAGGCGCTGCTCCACAGTTTTTTCGCAGAAGTTGGCTCTCAATGCGCAACTCAACTCCGAGCAGTTGTTTGTGTCATTGGTCCCAGCGTAAGCTGACAGGACACAAACAATGGTGAATTGCCCATTGTGAGCCAACTTCTGCGAGAAAACTGTCAAGTGGAGCAGCGCCTTAAATGATCATATATCAATGCTACCCTAACCCTGACCTTCCCCTCAGCCAAACAGAATAACCACTACTGAGTGACAAGCGCTCTGATGGGTTCCCACGTTTTCCCATTCGCCAGTGGTGCAAGGCGCTGCTTCATGTGTGGCACTTTTCGCGCGAGTTGTGGTTGGTTCCCTACAACATGTACAATGGGCCCCTCAACCAAAGAAAGAAAGCTTTACAGTCATTTGTGTCACTGGTCTAGTCGTTTGGAAATCAACAATGGTGAATTGATCATTGAAAGCGACAAACTCAGGCGAGAAAACGGTCATGGGGTCTTTGTTTCAAAAGTCAGCCTCAAACCAGAATTAATCACCAAAACAGCGACCAATTGCAGTGCGCGTTACACTTGGTGGCTTTGTCTGACGTCAGCTTGATTCACACCGAAAGCAGTACTGAAGTAACACACCTGTCACGCTCCCTCGCTGGAGTTGCTCCCTCGACAGAACCACTATTCCCTCGTGAGAATTCCCTCGATGGAATCGACTCATTTTATCAATGGCTCTCAGATGGCGCTCGTGTTTCTTCCTCGCTCGTGTTTTAAATGCATCCAGCAGCAGCAACACGTGTTACGCTTGCTGCTACCGGTACAGGTGTAATGAAATCTAATGTTCCCGATAACAGATGTCCGCTTCTTTTGTTCAGGGGACATCTCGTGACAGAAGTTCCTGTCTGTTAGTGTCCGCTTATTCCGTCAGAATCTTTTGTTGGGGGACGTATCATATCGGGGTACATGACATTCTACTACACCGGTATATCAGTAGCCCTACCGGTATTTATTTCAGTCATTGAGTCAAGATGCTTCGAATCAGGTTAATGACGCTGTGTCTTGTTTGTGTGTTTTTTGTGCCTAGCGATGGCACTAGAGAGAAAGATGATCAGGTTAATATCCTTAGTTATCAGGTTATTGTAGGCGCCTTACCCCCAAATAAACATCTCCTTTCTGGATGGAGATGCCCCTGTTTTTTTTTCATTGATAACTTTCATGCGTCTAGTGGCTATTGCATGTAGGCTCAACAAGTAGCTTTTAGTAGGCCTACATGATAGCTCACTAAGCAGAAAAGTCCTCACGGGATGGAAAAAAACACGAGCTAGGTTGAAACACGAGCGCCATCTGAGAGCCATTGATAAAATGAGTCGATTCCATCGAAGGAATTCTCACGAGGGAATAGTGGTTCCGTCGAGGGAGCAATTCCAGTGAGGGAGCGCGACAACACCGACATGGTGTTGAAAGCAACGATTTAGCATAGACCCTGACATGGGGCGAGGTTGCTGAAGGAACTTCTTGATTCTTGCAGCCATTCCATTGGGTATTATTGTTGTTGACAATGACTCTGACCTTGAACAAGTCCGAAAGCACATCAACAGACTACAGGAGGTAAGTGCCCAACATATGAACTCCACAAATGACTAGAGGATTAGCCTCCTCTAAATGTTTGCGGTTTTCATTGGCCATGTCTTTCATCAGTCTCTTCCAAAGTATAGAACGTTCCAACTGCAAGCGCCAACGGAGTTGACAATTTTCATCTGTTTTTGTGTTCACGGTTACTGTTCGCACCATTCGTTTTAGACTGACCAAACATTTTCTTACATCCGCTACTGTGAAAGTGTTGTTATCGCGGGTGTGATTTGTTTCTGCAGAAGACACGCGGCGGCGCCATTTTGTGTCGCGTTGATCCTTCATAATTTGTAATTTAAAAGCTCATTACTGGTGTAATAATTCGATTTCATTGAACTTCAGTAGTTGATGTTGGTAATTGAGTTATGAGGAATCAGTCGATTGAGTGAGGCGATGGTCCATTCATTGTCTCGGACTAGCGGAGCGGAGCGCTCGTCGTAGACGTACGCCGGTGAAGGCCTACACAGTATACATCTCCATCGCCTAGCTACGGTAGGCCATGGCGGACTTCCGTGTAGCTAGGCGGACTTCCGTTCGCCCTGACATCGTTTCAATCTCTTCAAATCATATTTCTAGGATCTCCTGAACGTTGGTGGTGTACCTCAAAAACTCTCATCAAAATGGTGCTTCTTGGATTGTAAGTATTGAAACAGTGTGATTCTTCCCTTTGGCCTTTACCAATAGCCTACGAATCTTTACCAATACTAAAGGAATTCCAGTCCTTTACTAACAATCTCGACCCCATATGATTTGTCCGATAGATTGAACCAGCTTGGAGTTGGTGTGAACAAATTTTCAGTTAGAAAAGCACGTAGATTTCGGGAAGACTTTGCATTCAGAATACCAGACCTTGAAATCCATAGGCCTAGTGGCCTATACCGTAGTGCTTTCTCCTACATATTTAGCGTGTTCGAAAACTTACTCGCGCCTGTACCGGTCTGGCACGACAGCGTTTTATTTACCGGAAGTTCTCCAATTGCAAGTCGGGCCTGTCGCGCCAGGCGCTACTAACCCTCCCCCTGAGCCGGTTACTTCGGGAAGTATCCTAGCATGCAGAGCATGATGTCACTTCGAATAGATAGCTCTCGCATACATCGATACATCGGCGTGCAAAGGAAATACATGTAAAACGCTGTCGTGTTAGACACGAGTAAAGTGTCATGGCGGACAATCAGAGCGCATCCGCCATGACACTTTACTCTTTTATTGACCTCCAGTGCGCATGTCTGAGAAAGCGCTAGTGCCTGTCCGGTGGAAGTAATCGAACACGCTAATTGGAAAGTTTCAGTAAGAACCTCAAAATTGAAATCTGCTATTTCGATAAACCTCAATTTATGTGACTGAATGAGAGCAGAAGACTTAACTTGCAGTAGAAAAGTTAGAAGTAAAAAGAATGTTTCAGCTCCATAAGTTTTCCAATTCTGCATGAACGTTTTGATTATTTGATTGTGAATGCAATAATGGTTACACAGCTTGAGAAAGGCATACATAGTATTCACATTTCGTTAGTCTGTGCACTTTCACCAGTAGTTGTTGATACACCAGATGCTAATGGAAGATTTGGATCCAATCATCTCTTATCTTCTATCCTATGATAGATCTCTAGACTAGGATAATGTAGTGGATCAAAAAGAGTAGGCCTAGTTATGATAGTGATTGATTGATTTAGCGATAGTTGTGTTCTTTTGGCTCTGTCAGTACAACGTAGGGTACTTTGTAGTATGATTATCTAGGCCCTTTAATTCAGTGTTCTCCACAGGATTTCGTAAGCTAGGGTGGTACCCTTGAAATTCCAGGATTTCCCATTACTTTGCAAATGAAGATACACATGCAGGGTGGTCACCAATATAAGGTAGGGGGTGTAATAGAAAACCATTAGAAAATTGGGCTGTAAGGTGGGTGGCTACTTCTAAGGTAGGGTGGTAAAGGTAGGGTGGGCCACCCTCACAAAAAAACCATGCAGAGAACACTCCTTTATGTACGCTCCTCTGAAAGCTTCCATGCTTGTAGGCCCATGTATGGTAGACCCGTACTGACGGTAGGCCTAGCTGGCTACTGAAGAGATATCGAGCTCACAATCTTCACATTAGCATCTGATGTTCAACATGACATTGTAATGTGTTTTGTCATTCTTTCTACTTTTCTTTCACAACTAACTGGGCTAAATCTTTGAAGTTTAATCTGATCGCCATCATCAACTGGTATTGAGCATAAAATGTCTGAGTATTTATTATTATGAAGAGTATATTGTTTATTAATTAAGTTGCAAGTTAAAAAGAGATTAGTGGGATAAAGTGGTAATGGTTTAGTTGAATAATACTTACCTATTTTAGTAAATTTCTCCTGTTTAAACCCAAACCATTTATTGAAAAGTGTAAAATAAACATCACCTAAATAAGTTGATTTGAAGCTGAAAGAACCATCCTCAGTTAGCTCTAGAATAACACTGTTATGTTCATTATGCATTTCAACAAAATTGATCCCACCTTCTTTCAGTTTCGATGTAAAAATGGAACATAAATGTTGTAGATTCTGAAAAATTGTTACACGAGTAAGATTATCATGTTTAGTAATGGAATATGTTTCTGTTACAGGGGGTAAACTTTCCTTATCAACAGTTTTCATTAAGTCAATAACCCTTTCATGAAAATCAGAAATACACCAAGAATTGTAAAATGTTATACTTTTTAAAGTAATAGATTTAATGAAGTGATAATGTTCCAAATAAATATCAAATGTAGCTTCTTCACATTCTGGTTCATCAATGAAATAGTCGATATTCATTTAACTAATAATAATTTGGTGGAGCTGAAGGTATAGGCGTACTGGGTACAATTGGGTAATAATCGTGAAACGGGGTCGGCTGCCAATAGTAATAATAATTATAATTATGGTTCACTGTTGTTGTTAGATCACTTCGTGTTTCAATTTTTTTATTATTTCGTTTTGAGCTAATTTCTTTCCTTCTTCTAAAAAAGTTTTTTTAAGTGCTTCCACATCAACATTTTGGTTTGCAGCATCTTCTCTTTGCTTTTTTCTTATGCCATTCTTTAAGATAATATATTTCTCTTTTTCACTGGTAATTAATGAGAATTCTTCTTGTGTAATATGGGAATCTGTTAAAGCCGCACTAATTAAGTTATTAACAGTGTTTAATTTTGAGACCGCTAACATTCCTATCTTTTCGTGTTTTTCAAGTTTATGGTGAATATTCTTTTTCTTCCAGGTTAATCCTGAAGAAACTATTGAAGAGAGAATTGTTACACCCCCTAAAGCAAAACCAACTGGAGCTGTAATTACACCGGCTAATGAAGTTATACCAACCGAACCAGCAACAACACTTGTTACATTCAAAACATGACTAACACCTGTCATAACATTAAACGCTTTCATATATTTGGAAAATACCTTTCTTCTAAATTCTATCTCTTCTTCAAAGAACTTTTTTATTTCTGAAATATGTTGTAATCTAAATTGTGTTGAATTATTAAGTAACGGTTCTGGGTTCAAATCAGGATATAATCGTTTAGTTTCAATTTCTTCACCCATTTATTTAGTATGAAATAGTTGAGTCTACTGGTTCAGGTTTAGGTGATTTAGGTAGTCTAGGTAGTTCAGGTAGTCTAGGGAGCTTAGGTGGTTCAAGTTCAGGTAGTTCAGGTTCAGGTAGTTCAGGTAGTCTAGAGAGCTCAGGCGGTTCAGGTAGTCTAGAGAGCTCAGGCGGTTCAGGTAGTCTAGGGAGCTCAGGTAGTTCAGGTTCAGGTAATTCAGGTAGTCTAGGGAGCTCAGGTGGAATAACCCATTCACCATCTATTAATTTAGGTTCTGGTAAATCTGGCCCTGGTTCTGGTTGGCCAGTTCCTGATTTGATAAGTAATTCACTTTCAATTACAAGATTTGATTCCTCTAGTATTTTTTTCCAATTCTTTGGTCTCTTTGAATAACCCCAATATCTGCTCATTTATGTGGAAAATTTTATTCACGTAGTGTAGCTGGCTGCAGCATTAGCAAAGTTGATTAGTAATTCATATTGTACATCAGCTCCATTAAAATTTACTTTTTTGTTTTTTTCATCAGTTATCCAAAGTCTTAATTTGTTAAATCTATCTTTACAAGGTCTTTCTCTAATATTTGATGAGCTGTAATAAAGCATTTCTCCGAAGTCACACTCTTTAACTGGTAATCTAGCTAATATATCACTTCTTTCACCATTATAAAGTATATTTTCTGTGTTAATTATATCACAATGAATAATAAAGTATTCAAAAGGTTTAAAATTGACTGGTTTATCACCTTCTATCATTCCTTTTGTTCTATCTATTCCTCTAGGTCTAAGATATCTATGATTAAAACCCAATAATTTTTTAGAATTTTCTTCTATAAGAATACTATAATTATCAACATTTTTTCCTCTACCAATTCCAACTAAAATTTGTATTTTAGCATCATATGGTCTTAAATCAAATGAAAAAATACTTCTGTTCAAACCTACGTTTTGTAATTGAATTTTGAATTCCTTGTTGAATATTGGTAATGTATAAAATCCATCTGGTAGAATAACATGTTTTCCTTGTTGAGATTCATAAACAACATATCTATTATTATTTTGGTCTTCTGAAATATTATGAAATGTACAAGGTATTCCTGTATAAGTAATTCTGATATTTTCTACATTTTCTACTTCTTCATCTAATTGTACTGTTAAATCATTTGCATCTTGACCAGGGTAATCTTTTGAATTTATCATTAGTATTTTATCCATTTATATTACGTAAATCTATGAAACTAGTATCTGGGAAGTGTAAATTTTACCTTGTGAAACGGGCCAAGACAGTTATGTTAGCATTAAACTCGGGCGCGTGCGAGGGAAGAATCTTCCTATATCTAGATCCGTGCAATTCCCTATTACTTCGACTGACCCGGATAAATGACGAGTCGACAGCGTTGGGTCAGTCAACTTTAAAGACACCCCTACCGCATCGAGATTCGCCGGACATGTGCGCCTAGCTTAAGAGGGCTGTCGGATGCAAATTCTCGTCATATAATATAGATATTATGTCAATGCTACTCCTAATCCTGACCTTCCCCTCAATCGGAATAACCACTACTGAGTGACAAGCGCTCTGGGGCCATATTCACGAAGCCTTCGCAACTTTGCGTGCACGCAAGTCTATTATTTGGCTGCACATGCCCTATGAAGTACAGGTGTGAAAGGAATCCATGTCCCCCTGGAATCAAAGTCGTCTTATTGTTCAGCGATGGATTAGATATATGGCTAGAGAGACTATGACCATTCAAATATAACCTTACAATAGTGAGCTTATTTGGCGGATCTGCATTCCTAGGACGCTGATTCCTGTCACACCTGCAACCCTAATCCGCCTCCTTTTGTTTGCCGGTAGGCCTACTCCATTGTTTACTGACTGACTGCCTTACAGTAGATTTGCGTGCACGCAAAGTTGCGAAGGCTATAAATATGGCTCCTGATTGGTTCGCACGTTTTCCCATTCGCCAGTGGTGCAAAGGCGCTGCTTCATGTGGTGGCACTTTTCGCGCGAGTTGGCTGTCTACAATGGGCTCCTGAACTAAACAGTTTTACAGTCATTTGTGCCACTGGTCTTGTCGTTTGGAAATCAACAATGGTGAATTGATCATTGAAAGCCAACTCAGGCGAGAAAACGATCACATGGCACAGGCCCTTTGTTTCAAAACACCCTCAAACCAGAATTAATCACTTGGTGGCTTTGTCTGACATGGTGTTGACAGGAACGATTTAGCATAGACCCTGATAGTTCAGGACAGAGGCAACAACGTTGCTGAAGGAACTTCTTGATTGTTGCAGCCATTCCATTGGGTATTATTGTGGTTGACAATGACTCTGACCTTGAACAAGTCCGAAAGCACATCAACAGACTACAGGAGGTAAGTGCCCAACCCCGGTGCCCAACATTATGGAACACCACGCCTCTGATATCCCTCTCCACAAATGACTAGAGGATCAGCCTCCTCTAAATGTTTGCGGTTTTCATTGGCCATGTGTTTCATCAGTCTCTTCCGAAGTACAGAACGTTCCAACTGCAAACGCCAACAGAGTTGACAATTTTCATCTGTTTTTGTGTTCACGGTTTGCACCATTCGTTTTAGACTGACGAAACATTTTGTTACATCCGCTACCTTGAAAGTGTTGTTATCGCGGGGTGATTTGTTTCTGCAGAAGACACACGGCCCAAGAACGCGGCGGCGGGGCCATTTTGTGTCGCGTTGATTCTTCATAATTTCTAATTTAAAAGCTGATTACTGATGTAATATAATTCGATTTTACTTCAGTAGTTGAAGTTGCTAATTGAGTTATGAGGAACCAGTCGATTGAGTGAGGCGATGGTTCCATTCACTGTCTCGGAGTGGCGGAGCACACGTCGTAGACGTACGCCGGCCGGACATAGTATGGAGTTTTCGCAAAGCCCCCGAAACGCCAACGCGAACGTCTAGCCCTATCCTTTTGTTCGGTGCTCTCTTGTGTGGCATCGAACAATGGGTTTGGCGTTCGCGTTGGCGTTTCGGGGGCTTTGCGAAAACTCCCTAGTATACATCTATACATCGCCTAGCTACGGTAGGCCACGGCGTACTTCCGTTCGCCCTGACATCGTTTCAATCTCTTCATTCCTATATTGAAATCATATTTCTAGGATCTCCTGAACGTTGGTGGTGTACCTCAAAAACTCTCATCAAAATGGTGCTTCTTGGATTGTAAGTATTGAAACAGTGTGATTCTTCCCTTTGGCCTTTACCAATAGCCTACGAATCTTTACATACTAAAGGAATTCCAGTCCTTTACTAACAATCTCGACCCCCATATGAGTTGTCCGATAGATTTGAGCCAGCTTGGAGTTGGTGTGAACAAATTATCAGTTACAAAAGCACGTAGATTTCGGGAAGACTTTGCATTCAGAATACCAGACCTTGAAATCCATAGGCCTAGTGGCCTATACCGTAGTGCTTTCTCATACATATTGGAAAGTTTCAGTATTAAGCGCCTCAAAATTGAAATCTGGTATTTCGATAAACCTCAATACACAGGTTTGCGAAATTAGCGGCCGCCATTTTAATTTGTGCCTTTTGGCATTGATTGGGCTTTTTCAATGGGATTTTGCACTGTCGGAGGCTTTCAAAGAAAGAAAGTTCATACAGTAAGCACTTGGAACTGCATAAAGATATTTTAGCAAGCAAGCAGGTAATAAAATATATTCGAAATGTAGTTGAAAAGTTCGAAAATTCGGCCTAATTTCCACAAAAAAATGGCGGCCGCTATTAAAAGCAAACTGTGTATTTATGTGACTGAATGAGAGCAGAAGACGTAATTTGTAGTAGAAAAGTTAGAAACGAAGTAAAAAGAATGTTTCAACTCCATAAGTTTTCCAATTCTGCATGAACGTTTTGATTATTTGATTGTGAATGCAATAATGGTTACACAGCTTGAAAAAGGCATACATAGTTAGTCTGTGCACTTTCACCAGTAGTTGTTGATACACCAGATGCTAATGGAAGATTTGGATGCAATCATCTCTCTCGTCTTCTATCCTATGATAGATCTCTAGACTGTAGGATAATGTAGTGAACCAAAAAGAGTATTAAATAGTTATCATGATAGTGATTGAAGATAGCGGTAGTTGTGTTCTTTTGGCTCTGTCAGTACAACGTCGTAGGGTACTTTGTAGTCATGATTAGGGAGTTTTCGCAAAGCCCCCGAAACGCCCGACGCGAATGTCTATCCTTTTGTTCGGTGCTGTCTTCCTGGCATCGAACAATGGGTTTGGCGTTCGCGTTGGTGTTTCGGGGGCTTTGCGAAAACTCCCTATTATCTAGGCCCTTTACGTGTACGATCCTCTGAAAGCTTCCATGCTTGTACATGTAGGCCCATGTATGGTAGACCTGTACTGACGGTAGGCCTAGCTGGCTACTGAAGAGATATCGAGCTCACAATCTTCACATTAGCATCTGATGTTCAACATGACATTGTAATGTGCACACATCTACAGATTCACATCTCACCGGTAGAAACAGTAGCTTTAGATCAAAACTATTGTTTTCACATTCACTTTCCTTTGATTGTGCTTTCTTTTGCTGGTGTCTGTACCTGTATGCCATCTATGTGTTACTTCAGCCGCAACGAGTACCACCAAGTTTATTTTTAACTCCTCACGTATGTAGATTTATCAAAATTGGACATGTGGTCTTTGTGATTCTGCTCAGTTTGACTGCATGAGTTAAGGTCTTACGTGATCTATTGTTTGTCACTCGTATTCAGTTCTAAGACCTAATCAGTTCCTAAGTCTGTCAATCTTTAATCCCAGCCACAAGTTGGAAAACCTGTTTCCAATGTTCTCAAGCAAAAAGACCCCTCTCCCCTTTCATGTCTCTGGTATACAATTTATGGGGAACCAAAACCTCAGCTTGACGAAATTCAAGCGTAGGCCCGATATCCATCCTGCGGTAGTCGTGGTTGGTGGCACTCCCTGCCTACGTCACTGCGCACGAACGTTTGTCGGTGACGAAGGGAGCCACCTACAAGGCCTACCTCGAGGTGAGATGGTCGACCTACTCTTTTGATACCGTTCAACAAACGGATTGGTGAATCTATACAGTGAGTCCCAAGAGGTGTCTCGGAGTGTTCCGAAGAATCGGGGGAAATTCAAGAGCTCCTCGATCATCTAATGTTCGTTGTCTTGCTGGCAGCTCTTTATTTTATGTCTCTTNTCACCTTCGATAATCGAAGGCCGATCTGCTCTCCACTGCGTTATCGCACATCACCCTTCGAGAAATAGACCAGTCGGCGGCGTATCTTGGCACCATGCCAACTTAACCGGTCGACCAATCATATGACACTTTATATCGGGTCTTCGGCTACAACTCTTTGTACCACGATTCAAATTTTACAACACCGATTCTGATTGGCCTCTTCTTCTCGAGGCGGCAGATACGCCGTGGACCGGCCAATTTCTCGAAGGGTGATGTGCGGTGTAACGTAGTGTGAGCAGATCGGCCTTCGATCATCGAAGATGGGTGAGATGGTCGACCTACTCTTTTGATACCTTTCAACAAACGGATTGGTGAATCTACAGTGAGTCCCAAGAGGTGTCTCGGAGTGTTCCGAAGAATCGGGGGAAATTCAAGAGCTCCTCGATCATCTAATGTTCGTTGTCTTGCGGGCAGCTCTTTATTTTATGTCTTGTTGAATAAAGTATGTAAAAAGAAAAAAAGGTGTTACGTTTATGAGTTGTGATGACTAATGTTGCTGTAAAGTTACTTGTTTCTGTGGTTCATATATCAATTGTCTGGTTCCAATAATTCATCGTGCGTCTGAAGGTTAAATATGATGTTAGCAGAGAATATGGAAGATGGTTGTACATTTGAGTGTGGGAAACAAGTTTATCCACATAACCCGATTAACCATCAACGATACTTTCCCTTGTTCATTAACCTGCCCTATGTGTTGATTACGAAATACATATCGTCTGATACGTTGTAATGTAATGAATTGTTGTACCTTTGACATGAATGTTCGTGCTATCACCCCACTAGAATCACTGTGTACCCCCTCCTAACATGTTCACATCCAGCTTATAATGCGTCAATTTGATGTTCGTCCTAAACCACTGAGTCCATGNGGTGAAGCATCATGTAAAAAAATATACATGTAGCTCCCGTAGGTAAGTCACGGGAGTGACATGAATTTAGCTCCAGTGGACAAACTGACGGGAGTGATTAACAAATAGCTCCCGCCATAAACCTACGGGAGTGACAGATCACTCCCGAAGCTTTTTTTCCTGACTGCCACTCCATATCCCCCATTTCCCGATCGGCATTCTGTTTTTTGGTAGGCCCTAACGAAACTGTCATTCCTTTTGACATTTTGGCCACAAAAAGCAACTGTCCGAGGACATGGCGGGATGGGGATGGTGTCCGAGAATAGGACCGCCGTCACTGAAAAATCTATTCTCGGACACTTTTGGAAGTCAAATTGCGCGAGGCAGAGTGGATTAAAATACATCAAATAAACAGTTTCCGGTTCAGTTTACGTCACTTTCATCAATAAAACCTTACATTCGTTCTTTCATGTGGTATTGCGGGTCAAAATTGGCCGTGCATGTCTCTTATAGGCCTAGTGTGACGACATGCGACGCGTGGCGGAGACTCCAGAGTCTGCATGCAGACTCAACTGACAACTCTAGTTCATCGTGCGTCTGAAGGTTAAATATGATGTTAGAACTAGAGAGAATATGAAGATGGTCGTACAAACAAGTTTATCCACATAAAACCCGATTAACCATCAACGATATTTTCCTTGTTCATTAGCCTGCCCCATGTGTTGGTTCCAAAATAAATATCGTCTGATATGTTGTAAATGTACCGGTGTCATGAATCGTTGTACCTTTGACATGAATGTTCTTGCTATCACCCCACTAGAATCACTGTGTACCCCTCCTAACGTGTTCACATCCAGCTTATAAGGCGTCAATTTGATGTTCGTCCTAAACCACTGAGTCCATGATTGGTATGATATTTCACAACTGGACTGATACTGAAATACGTAGCATAGAAATTCACGATGAAAAGTTACCATTAACTGATAATTTTGATCTTTTTAATGTCCGTGGAATGATTCCCAAAATGCATTGCTTCTAATGTTGGTTTCAGTCCCGTGTTCACTCACAGTCACACGCTGTACATCGTACTCACACCATCAGTGTGATGCATGTTAAGTGGTGAACACTTAATCCAACAGTGGTTCTACATCAGAATTTTTTTCTGCCAATTTCCAAACAGACCAGCGTCCTGACAAAACCTCACCACGTCCTATTCTCCTCCATTCAGCAACCACAGCAGAGAGATTCTTTCGTATAGACCGTGCTCAAGAACACCTCCATTATATAACGGATATCTCATCCGAGGACTTGTACATCCTGGACCCAGAGTTAAGTCTAAATCGCAATAACAACTTGCCTCGCTCACCAACATGTGAGTATCCACCATCACCGTTCCCACCCAAGATGGATATAAATCAGAACAGCGGGCTTTCTGTTCCGCTGAATGTTCTAACATTCCCGCTGCCTGTGACACCACCAAAGTCTCCACTGGGACAAGCAGCACCCACTTTGGGAACAGGAGAGGCCCAAGCCATGCAAGTGTAAGTATTTCATTCCTTTTCCCGTCTTATTTTCACCCCATCCCATCCAGCCTTAAATTTCTTCCACTGCTAACCTTCAAGAGATCTCCACTAGAATAATCCCTTGGTGGTGGTGATTCCTCTCACATCTTGCGTGTTAACCTGGCCCGGTTGCACAAAAGCATACTAGGCTAGTATCATTCTATGTCCTAGTTGGCTTCTAACTTCGTATACAAACGCATAAAGTTAGAAGCCAACTAGGAGATAGAATGATACTACGCCTAGTATGCTTTTGTGCAACCGGCCCCTGACTTCCTCTTTACACATCATGAATTCTTGAAGACAAGTTAAAAAAACGATCACAAAACGTGCGGCTGTCCTCGATTCACTCTCAACTCTCACTTCTCCTGCATTTCCGGATTCAGTACCAAGTAGTTCTGCTTGCTCACTGTGTTATTCCATCGGTCCTTCCTTCACCACACCACCGTGAGGAAATCGGTGGTTCCTAGCGCGCGCTGCCTACGTCTGCGCTTGCGTTGACGTAGGGAGCGAGTGGTAAAGCTAGGCGCACATGGACGGCAAATCTCAATGCGGCAGGGGTGTTTTGAAAGTCGACTGACCGGCTGAATGACGAGTCCAGCAGCGTTGGGTCAGTCGACTTTAAAAACACCCCTGCCGCATTGAGATTTGCCGTCCATGTGCGCCCAGCTTAAGAACACCATACCAGTCCGTCGTTTCCTCTAACTCATACTTTGGATTGCAACAACTGGTTAACCCTGCCACTATTAGTATCCGCTATTTTGTATCAAATGTACACATTTCGTTAAATTTTGCTTTTGGTGAGTGAATATTTTGTCATTTTTTTTGTGGCTTGTGCAGAGTGAATTCTTTCCTGGGCTTCTTTCTCTTGCCTTACCATGCTTTAATACAGAAGCTTTTTCATTAAAAACGCTATGCAGGCTAGATCTGTACGCTTGGTGTCAATTCAGCTGCTCCGTTGATGAAGCTTTTTGTTCCCTGCAACAGTTAAACTGGCGAAAAAAAGCATGGTATATACCCTGTTGCAATTCAAATCATAACCCTCTCTATTCATGCTAATACAGGTCAACTGGTTCAATCATAAATGATACAGACGAAAACTTCGAAAGGATTGAAAGTCAAGAGAGCCTTCTTGTTCCACCAATTCCCGGCTCCAACAACAGGTATTCAGATCTCCGGAAAAAATTCAGCTAATACTTGAAATTTATCATCTTTTTGACTTATGAATCCCCCTTAAGCTAGGAATCCACTGCTGATTTTCTGCGTTGCGACTTGCTTTGCAACCTGCTATACGCCGTGCGATTGAATACGATCGCAAGGAACTGATACCGGTGTAACGTTTTTCAGTGAGGCGCCCGTGAGCCAGTCTAGCGAGTCCACTACGTCTAGATCGAGTACCCAGTTGCAAAGCAAGTCGCAACGCAAAATCTGCTTGAAAATCAATGGTGGATTCCTTGCTTTATAGTTTAACTGAGAGTGCACACTCCACATTCACGTCACCTCATGATTACTTTAATACCGTAGACAAGGGCACACCTCCAGTCCAGCCAGATGCCTGGCTGGTTCTCTCAGCTTTTGCTGGCTTATCTTGCGTTGGTCATAGCCTCCTCTTAGTTGCGTGTTCCAGTGCTTTGTACATTTGGCCCCAAAATATCAGTATTCATTTCCAGTCATGGTCGCAAATCCGCCGAGTAGCGTATTGTGGCCTTGGCCAACGACATCTGTTGCCGTCAAATCGTTCATCCCGTTCTCAGTGTGCTTCTAGTTCTTTGCTGTTCATGTAACATGTGTTAGTAACTTGCCGTGGTCCTTCAATTGATGACATTCCTTCATGACATGTCCTTTGAATTTGTCCTTTGAGGTCCTCAGTATCATGAAATATAAGCGAGGTTTAGCACCTCTCCGGCTTCAACTACCAGAATGAATTGCAGTCCGCTGTAGACATCCTTGATAAAAACGATTTGATAGACGTTTGCAAATCGTAAAGTGCCATAACTTTGTGGCAAAATAATTTTGACTCGTAATCGGAAGTGCACATCAATCGCAAATATTATAGTAGTGTTTCAAGTCGTAACGTAGTCTAGTCGTAACGTCGAGGATTACGACTTCAATATTCATTATTTATCCGCACTTCCGATTTATAAGGCCAAATTTTTCTGCCTCCAATTTATGGTGTCTGATGACGAATTGAAAACGTCTATCAAATCGTTTTTATCAAGGATGTCCATAGCGGACTGCAATTCATTCTGGTAGTTGAAGTCGGAGTCGGAAAGGTGCTAAACCTCGCTAGTGAAAGAAGTTAAGCTTAGTCCTTTATACCTGTGATACATTTGAAGTGATAGCAGGTTTTACCTCAAGTTCTGTGTTAGTAATTTCAGATTGTATCCATCAGTCATCAACCTTTAAATATTTTGAACAGAAAATGGTGGAGTTGGTGTCATCTCTCTGGACAAATTCAACTTGCAAACGAGCTGGAAATGAAATGAAATAAACGTATTCTGTATCCCTAGTCGTTCTTTTTCAAACATCCAGTTCTGAACCTGGTTCACCTGTTCAATGCCCATCAGACACTGAGAGGGGGAAGAAGTTCCCAGGACCAACCACCTCAACGGAACCTCAGTCGCCGACGATAAGTCCTGCAGATAAAAGTAGGTTCGCACCATCAGAGTTTTCTTAATACTCTCCATTCCACTTCTGAATGGCGCGAGGTTTATGAAGGATAGCTCCGCTACGGCTGGGTCAAATTTGACGAAACGCACATCAATTGACTTGTCTTTCTTGCCGGCATCTTGCTATCTTCATTTTTCACGTAAGGCCGACATAACGGATCCCTTTCTCAAAAACCATTTCATTTCGCGATGGTGTTCAGTGCAGTTTACACGTGCGCGTTGCATTGCATCATTTCAAAATGGCCGCGATTTCGGCCGTTAACACGAACTGCGATCGGTGAAAGAACTTTTTAATGTCAGGTTTTTAGGGAAAATGACATCGATGATGCTGTAGCGGCAAAAAAGACAAATCGATTGATGTATGGTACGCCTATGTCAAATTTGACCCAGCCGTTGCGGAGATATCGTTGGTAAACCTTGCGCCATTCGGATGTGGAAGATGAACTGTAATATTTTGTGACCAATGCATAGAAAAAGTCACGAGGTAACGTTTAGATCCAGCGTTTGAGTTGGGCGCTACATCAGTCGCAACGATTTCGCCACAACTCACCTTAGTGCAAGTGGGTGATCTTGGTATAGCCTAACGAATAACGTTCTTAGCTCGAGTCCCCCAGTCCGTAGGGCTAGGCTATCCTGACGGACAACTAACTTGAGTTAGCTGTGGTTCTTCCAGTGCTCGTTGATGCGTCAAAGCGTGGTGATCTAAGGAAAATTGAAGAACTCTACCAGCAGGGAGCCAATCTCCTGGCAACAGACCAGTACGGCATGACGTCACTTCATCACGCAGCAAGGTTCGGACACAAGGATTTGGTGAAATTCCTCATCGATAATGGTCAGTGTAACATCAACTCAGTCCAATGAATTGACATGGCACAGGCCTCGACTGCAGAACATCAAACTGTGCAACAATGTGTGGGTGAAAGAAACGTGACACACTTCTGTGAATGAACTTGCATTGTGTTAATGTCCTTCTATTGTTCGTACAGTTCCCTCCCTTCGTGGTCGGTCTCAACAATAGAGAGGTTTCGCATCTGGCGAAACACGAACTATGAAATACGAAATTGGACTTCATTTCCATGACGTAATATATTTCAGGAGATGGTTGGTACCACAAATATCGCCTGATGAAAGAGTGTCTCATCGTATGACGTTAGACCGATAGTTACGGTGTATATTAAACTTTGAAATTTATCTTTCGTTTCCACTTCGTAGATAGTGGAAATTTTAAAATTCCAGATGCACCATAACACTTTCGGTCTTGCATGGTATGCTAAAAGACGCACTGGCAGCAGGGACATTTGTGGTACCAACCATCTCAAAAATACATTAGGTCATGGAAATGAAGTCCAATTTCGTATTTCGTACTTCCTGTTTCGTCAGATTTGCGAAACTTCTTGGGTTGCCGGCGACATGCATGCAAAGTGGGCATTGTGCTACTCTACATGTAACTTTATTGGTCTCTTTGTCTTCGTTACAGCTCCTCCAGTGATCTTGGATATGGTGGATTATGAAAAGTAAGTGCTTACTAGCTGAATATACATGTACAAGATAAAGTTTGAGGGCCCATAATCCAGCACTTTTATGACCAACCATCCGATTTCCTTATATTTCGTGTATAAGTAGTACCTGTGTGACGGATCAAAGTCCCCCTGGAATCAAAGTCCGGTCTTTTTGTTCAGCGAGGGATTAGAATATATGGCTATGGAGACCATGACCATTCGAATATACCCTTACAATAGCGGGCTATTGTTTGGCGGACTTGCATTCCTAGGACGTTAATTCCTGTCACACTTGTATGCATTCCATTCTTCAGAGGCCAAACAGCATTACATAAAGCAGCATGGTATCAAAGGAGAACCATCTGTTGTCAGTTGGTTGAAGCTGGGGCGTCACTCACGCGGACGGACTACCAGGGAAACACACCACGTCTTCAATCACTGAGGGCCGAGGACGGAGAACTGGCAGCCTATCTTGAGAGTAAGTTTCATTGCGATAAGATTTTACCTAATAGGCATACAGTTCTTACTCTATCGATTCTGCCACAACAGAAACGGAACAGTTGATTACTTAAAGCGAATTTGATTTAGAAATAGAATTTGAAAGGGGACGAATTTTCGGGAAAAAATGTAAACAAACTTCTCCAGAATGTGAACAAAGAAATGTCGTGCATTCTGATTGGCTGAAATTTTGTATTTACAAACACCAGCCAAATGCTTGGAGGAATTACACTGAAATTCCTCCAAGCCATATGTAAATAAAATCCGCTATCAATTCACTTTACGTGAGATTTTGAGTTTTTCTCTTCCTTACATGTATTAAATCTTCTCTTCTTATCTCTTTCAGATCAAGAACATCGTCAGTTGGTGACATCAGAAGACCAAGAAACCGCTGTCTAGGTCTTCCTATGCAGCAATCAAACTTTGAGAAATAAATAGCCAGCTTCTACGACACTGACACTGTCTTTATTTTACTTTTTGGGAGATTCCCTTTTCCAAGTGTCCTCGACAAATATGTTTTGTAGATCGGTTTTTGTACAAACGGGGCAATGATGAAATTGGCGCATGCTCATCGTTTTTGCAGGCTAGGCCCAATAATCATCGATGCTGCTGCTAAATATTACCCGCAGTTACCAAAAACATAGGCCTATTTGGTTCGTGGGAATAGTTTGCGGGGGTCGTGCACTTTTGCACTGGGCCATTTTACTTGCTCTTCCGGGCAAATTACGAACTATTTGAAGAAAGATGTCCGGGCAAATTACAAACTATTTGAAGAAAGATGTCCGGGCAGTTTACAAACTATTTGAAGAAAGATGTCCGGGCAAATTACAAACTATTTGAAGAACGATGTTCGGAATTCAAAATTTTTATTGACCGCGACTAACATATTTTTGATCGTGCCGGTTTCACGCGTTACTTTATTGAATTCCTATTGTTGCAAGTCGTTCTTTGATGACAATCAGACCGAGGTAATGACTAGGAACAGACTTGTTCGCAGAAGCTGGTCGGGGTTTTGAAAAGCTTTCATATTGAAAACCTGGCGCCAAACCCACTCGAACATAGTTGCTTTCACAATGTGATCTAGTTGTGGTATTAGACTACACCTGTGATGTTAGGGTATTTATATCGAGATGTAAATATTTGTTTATGTTAATTAAGCGAGAAGTGAAGCAATTTTAAAAGAAGCCCAAGTCGACGCATTTTACAGAGATATTTTCATCGTTTGAAACCTTTGAATACCTCGATTCATGAGACGATGATGTGGCTTCTATGAAATCCACATCATTTATATATGAATTACATGTCATTGACGACAACGTTTAGTGGTAGGTAGCGGTCTTACCGACCCTATCCCGCTCACACTTGGTGACAATTAAGTACAGTTCGTTTAGTATTGGAATTCACCTTTCGTATTGGCTTTAGGAAGGTATAGTTGTTGCCTGTTACCGCCACAGAGGCCATAATGCGTTCATGTCGACGTCATCACTCTTGAGAGTGTACAACGTAGGCCCTACATGTACTATCCCCAACTAACCATTTGCTCAGTAAAGCAGATGCGATACTCCAGAGTAATTTGAACAGGCCACATACTGACAAAAAGCTAGAAACAATGTTGAGCTTCAACCATATCATACATGTACCTTTTGCTTGCTGGTTTTACAAAAAGCCATGGTTGTTTGAGCTCGCTGTTCAGAATTGGAGTGTTTCCGAAAGCCCCCAAAACGCCATGGCGAACTCGCCCCTCGTGTTCTATCGTGGCATCGAACAACGGTTTGGGATTTCGGGGGCTTTGAAAAACTCTCCATTGGAAACTCGAGGCTTTTTTGTATATTATGGTGTCATGGTAAGCAGAAGCAGAAAATGCAGGGCGAGCCTTGTGAATTTTTGGTAGAAGAGATNGTATCATACCTAAATCGATTTAAGTACCATACCTAAATCGACCAATAGCAGGCCAGGAATTAGGTATCATACCTAAATCGATTTAAGTACCATATCTAAATCGACCAATAACAGGCCAGGAATTAGGTACCATACCTAAATCGATTTAGGTATGGTACTTAAATCGATTTAGGTATGGTACTTAAATCGGTTTAGGTATGGTACCTAAATCGATTTAGGTGTGGTACCTAATTCCTGGCCTGTTATTGGTCGATTTAGGTATGGTACTTAAATCGATTTAGGTATGATACCTAATTCCTGGCATGTGGTTGGTTGATTTAGGTATGGTACCAAATTCTATTTAGGTATGATACCTAAATGGAGACTTTTGTCCACTCCGGCCTACGATCACTCTTGAGAGTGTACAACGTAGGGCCTACATGTACTATCCCCAAACTAACCATTTGTTCAGTAAAGCAGATGCGATACTCCAGAGTAATTTGAACAGGCCACACACTGACAAAAAGCTAGAAACAATGTTGTACTTGAACCATATCATACCTTTTGCTTGCTGGTTTTACAGAAAGCCATGGTTGTTTGAGCTCGCTGTTCAGAATCGGAGTGTTTCCGAAAGCCCCCAAAATGCCATGGCGAACTCTACCCTCGTGTTCTTTCGTGGCATCGAACAACGGTTTGGGATTTCGGGGGCTTTGAAAAAACTCCATTGGAAACGCTAGGCTTTTTTGTATATTATGGTGTCATGGTAAGCAGAAGCAGAAAATGCAGGGCGAGCCTTGTGAATTTTTGGTAGAAGAGATATCAAATGTATTTTTAACTTGAACGAATCTTTTGCAAGTAAGATTTTACCAGGAACGAATCTTTTGCAAGTAAGATTTTACCAGGCACAAGACTGTTTTTCATAATTTGTAGTACGTTGATATACCACTGGTAGTGAGAATTGCAGGTTGTGCTGCATTAGCTATGTATTCATCCCGTTCTGGGGGTCATTTCACGTGATAAAGTTTCATCTCATGATCAATATTTTAACATTTCGCGGGAGCTGTACAAAATGTGAATAATCATGTCTATAGAACGACAATAAATCGACGAACTGTACAAAATGTAATAATTATTTATCTATAAAACTATAATCATGAAAAAATCTGTGATGAAGAACTAGTACTAAAATCAGTTTTGGTCAAGGGTAATGGTCTTTCAGCTTCGGTGAGTGTATTAGTCCACCTGATGCAAATTTACCATTTCTTCAAGAACACATTTGAATGAGTGGTCAGAATTTCAGAATTTCTCGATTTATTCGAACCATTCTCTCAATGCTTTCCTATAATAGTCGGCTCTATTTTGGCAATTCTGTGCCACATGACTCTGTGTCCTCAACGGTCGTATTTGCTTTATGCTAAGAGGCCAGTCCAGGATAGCTGAAAGGTGTAGCTACCCCAGCCGTAACCTGGTAACTACATGTAAGGCGAGGCTTTTTTATTATTTGGTTCACGGATCCGCCGACGTAAAAATTGGCAAATCAGGAGAAAAAATAAAATTTTAAGTTTTGTGCATTGGCGGATCCGCCGACCAGAAATATGCCGAAAATGAAAAGAAAATAATTTTTTTAAATTTCTTCCTCCGACTTGGAAAATTACTTTCAGAAAGTTTGTGAATGTGAAGAATTTTTTTTTTATTCCCCCTCCCCCAAGAATTTCATGGAAAAAAATCCGTGAACCTAATAATAAAAAAGCCTCGCCTAACTGTGAGAAGAACGGTAATCGCCTCGTGGTTTTCCAGGCAGTTTGGGATCTGGGAACAAAAAAAGGCGTAATTTCCCGGTGTTTGTCGGCCTTGAGGCTGTGGGTTCGATTCCCAGCTGGAACAACCTCGGTAGTCTGGCCGTAATTCAGTAACTCGCAGTGACTTGCGGTATACTCCGACATTCTGTCATCCATTTCTTAACAAACGTGGATATTTTCTTTTTAAGGGCAAAATTAACTTTGAATAACCACCTAAAGCGCTCCAAGTGAGCGTCTAACATGGCTTAGAGTGCGTTTTTCTGGCCGATTCGGCTGTGTGTATGTGATGAATGTGCTTGAATGATTTTTATGAGAAAAAGTTTCTAATTATTGGGTGCCTGATCAAGTTTGTCGCTATTTCATGTCAAAATACGATGTTGTGATATTTCACCTATTGTTTCCCTCATTTCCCACTTTTTTCTCAACGAGCACTCGCCTGGTAAGCCGACCACAGGGTCCGGGAACGTACCAACTGCAGGGGTACCCCCAGTTTGAGGTACGGTTTGTAGCGGAGGTAACACTTGCCCTTCCTTAAGGAGACAATTGTGTTCTCACTCGATGTTTTTCCGACGAAACCCTGCACATGCCGTCAGGGGAAAGATGGTTATAACTTGCCAAGCAGCATTGGCCGTAACCTTCTTAGTTTGTGGTACTGTGACCATCTTATTCACGGGCCCGAGATTGTACATCAATTTTATTACATGTACATTGTACATAATAATCACAGTCTTTGTCACGACTACTTTTGCGGGACACTATACACTCAATAATTCAGCGGTATCGGCCTCCGCTCGAAGCTGTCCCCCTCAACCACTGACACACTTGGTGCCAAAGTCCGTTTCTGAACACTAGATGTCACTACCAGTTGTTGACGAACGCGCGTGATCAACCAGCCAATGAGCGATCAGCCAATAAGAAAATGTTTCATCTTTTCCCCTAGTTGCTTGAAATACTGGTCGCTGATTGGTTGATGACAGTTTGCGCCATCTAGCGTTCAGAAACAGGATTAGGCCCCATCTGTGCCAGTGGTTGCGAGCGTATAACTAGTAGTATTAAGCTCGAGGCCACTGGGGACGAGTGTAGCGGGACACGTGAAGAGTTCCTGGGCCACCTCATGTTCGCGTTGAATATCATTCCTGATCAAGGTCCATGCAATTTTCTCATGGAACCCGCCAAATATGTTGACGGACGTAAGTTTCGCAGAGTGACACTAGTAATCCTCAACTATGAAAGTTGTTAACCTCATGGTACAAATACACTACCTCAGCTGTGCTTAGACTGGGGGAAGCCAGTAGAAAGGTACGGCTCGGACTCGACGTATATCTTGCACATTATGTATAAAATACCATCTATACATTTTAAGATGTATATTTAAGCTATAAATGTACAGTGAAATGTAATGAAGTTCATTATGCACCAGGCATTGAGTGCCAACCATAGTCGACGCACGTTTTTCTTCTATCTTTGATAAGACATGTGGTACAGCACATAAAATGTGGAGTCTAAAACTAGTGACGTGAGCTAGTCAAAGTTCGGTGGCAACCTTTGGTTTTTTGAAGCGTCCTTCACAGAATATTTTCGATTTTTTGAGAGGATATTGTGTCGGGTATTTTACCTGTCTTTTTTACATGAATTTCTAATGACATCATGGTCATGAGGTCGGGGGATATTCACTTGTCTTGTCGTTAGGCTTGGTCACAAGCGATAATTCTGCCTAGTTACGTTGATGCCCATGAAAGATTACGTTATGATCATTATAACCATAAAGGAATCAAACATAAAGGTTTAACTGCGAACGATGAAGTAACTGAGGTATACACTTCATGTGTTGCCACCAGATGTCTCTCACTGCCTGAATTTTGGCTTTACGTATTATAGGCAGGGGCGGGGCTTCAACTTTTTTTATTGTAGTGGGGTACATGAATCTGTCAACTTGATGCCTTGAATTCCATTTCTGAGGATTTTCAGCACAGTTAGTGTTCCACGTGCAAATGTACGTTTTACTTAGCCTATTCAAATGTACACAGCCTATTCAAATGTACACAGATGACCCTGCGCTCTCATCGTTCGTAGGGTTCTCATTAATTCAGTCCTTTTGTATCATAAGATCAACTAGTCTGAATTCAACAAAATTTGCACTAAACATGCAGAAGGGGCTTGCCGATCATGGAAGAGTCAGAATGCAAATTTGTTGAGGCTTAAAGGGGTACTGTCCATATTTATATTATAAAATGCTAAATTTGTAAGTTGAACCTTTATGTTTGATTCCTTTATATGTTAAAACGCAATGATGTGACAATATTCTAAGCCAGATTAATTTAGATGCGTAATTTGTGACTATGCAACTGAAGATATTATGGTAAAGAGCATTAAGTTACCCCTCTGCCAATGAAATAAACAGTATTACATTTTGAGTTACAAGTACAACTCGAACAACGAAACGCTTTTCGAGCTGTCTTGATTTCCTGTAAAAAAAGGTTTGTGATCAGAGCTTGAAAACAAGACATTGTGAATTTAACCTCTTCTACTGTCACTCGTCTGTATCGCCGGTAAATCGTGTTGAGTCCCCACAAATTGATGAAAGGCTTTGGAAAGAAGCTTTAACAGATTGATGCTGACGGAATTCTGGCGAAAGTATGTTGCGTACAACAAATTCAGGTCGATCGCAGTCGTGGTTAAGATTTCGAAAAACGTTTTGATCTGGCCCTCCTTTCGTATTCACCTCTCCCCGCGACAGCTTCCCAGACTCAAATTTGTCGGCCTTGGATCATGGCATTGATTGTCGGCTAAAGTGTCTTTCCTTTTCCGCAAGTTTCCGAAACCTGCCGATCAGTGGCGCTCAACACGCGATACCTTCAGTTCACCACTGTGAAGCGTAGTTCTGTGTGCAACTGTGTCATGCATTTTGTCATGCCATGGGAGTGGGGTTTATTGTGAAGAAATAAAGAGAGAACTATCATTTAAATCCGATTCTGCTTTTCCTTAAGGGTATGGAACGCCGTA
>NMRB01000423.1:274513-304503 GCA_002633025.1 Notospermus geniculatus | reverse complement strand
GTTGTTCCTTAATTTGTGACCTACAGCTGGCTACCAGTCAATGGTTCCACGTTGTTCCTTGATTTGTGACCTACAACTGGCTCCCAGTGAAAGGTTCCACGTTGTTCCTTGATTTGTGACTACTGGCTTTTCTGACCAGATTTGTTGCTGTAGCTACGGCCCCAGTTTCGCTAACCTTCATGCGAATTATCCTCTAGGCCTATCCCGTAACTTTGTTAACTATCGAGAGAGAAAAATAACCTTTGTCTTCCTCAATGTCGACACGTTGAGAACAAAACCGGACATGATTGTCGTGAAAACATGAGCTAGCGGCATCGACGAAAGTTTTCAATGTTGTTCACCAAATCTGAAATCTGCCTTCATTGTAACCACGCCTGACACAACCTCAATAGAACCATTCAATTCTATCCAGACGGCCAAAGATACGGCCTTTGAAAGTTGAGCAACACTTTTAAAGTGATCTCATTTTAACAGTGTTTCGTTTCCGGTGGCAAACACCATTAACAGAGTTGATTACTCCATGGGACTGATGAATCCATCAGGGTGTTTGATATGTGACATTCTTTCAAAATGTTTCCGGTAAGATCCTTCCACAAAGTACGAACCAAGGGGACGCCGGTCATGGTCTGCCCAATTCCAGTTGAACTCTGAGTACAAAGGAGGTGTGCCAGGACGAGAGAGTCCTCAGAAATAATGTCCGTATCACTGAGGGCCAGGGAGGTACAAGGTATCTTCCTTTGGGGACCAAGTTCCCTGCATGGATCGATCTCTATCGGACGTTCATCTGGAGACCGGCCACTACGGACGGCCCAAACTTGACGCTAGGTGGCGATATCTGCAATGACGTCAGGTATATCACCACTAAGTATCGACGCTAGGTTTCCATCTTGAAAAGTAGTGCGAGTGCGGAGCGAACAGTAGAAATTCTTCTAATTGTTAAGCGGTCACCCCATCACTCGTTTTCTACGCGTACAATATAGATCGTTGAAGATAGGTGTATAAAGGTATACAGTGATACAAAAGTCGGTGGGAGTAGATATAAAGTAATAATCAAGTTATTCTGTTTCATTTTCGACAAGATAAATATTGTTTTCTGCAAATAATACCATTTTGAAAAAGAAGTTCGCGTCACGTGACAGACCAGCCCACCGACGATGACGTCAAGATTTTCAAGATGGCGATCCTGCGCCGATGGCAGTGTTAAAATTTTCGTCCAATTAATCAAAAAATTTCAACGCTGTCGTGGAGTATGCGGACGGCCTCGGTGTCATGCGAGTCGGTCTGAGGTGATCAAGGTGTTTTAAGTTCCAGCGTATCCACGAACTTCGTTTCTTCAGCAAAAAGTGGTTGAAAATACTTCTCTATTCTGATGACAAACTTCATCTGATTGTAATACGGTAATCGCGGTTGCAGGTTGAATTGGGCGTAAGGCTTCCTTGGCGCTCCACTCGTCTTTGGGCCAGGTCATTGGTCAGGGAATACGCTACTTTTCCACCATTTGGGCCACTCATAACCGTATATCAACATGTGACCCATCAATTAACATAACAGGGTAGCAAATTGGAAATGATCTGTCGGCTCCCGTTCGCCTGGTTTTTCACAACGTGCGGACATCTATTATCAGATGTTATTTCATTGAAAGTCTTTCCTATTGTCCCAAACATGTTTATGGCGCAAAAGGCATGATTACAACAACTCCGTGCACGCGTCGATGCTCTGCCGTTTCTTGGATCCCCGTGACAGGACACGATATGACGTGACCTTTCACGTCTGCTGTCTTTAAAAAGGCCGCCACCGATCATCTCGCTCACAAACTTCGTACCGCGGAGAGAAGTGTGGTCGTACGACGGAACTCCAGGCTTAACGTGTAACCCCAACAAGAAAGTGAGTAGAACTTTGATGCGTCTTTGCTGTTCGCCCTGTTTTCATTTTCTGTTAGTTTCTTTAGGCCTATTTATTAATTGTTTTGATAGAAAAGCAGTGTTCAGTGCTCCATTTAGACGAATGGATTCTTCCTCGTTTTAAATGGAGGAGGCAAGGCCTTTCATGTACGGCACATTTTATTCTTGTAGGCCCGTATGCACCAAACGAAGATTATCTTGAACTCAGGTTGAGCCACAACTTTTCAATTGTTCAGGTTTGCCAGGGCATGATGTGACAATGGAAAAGTTGTGGCTCAACCTGAGTTCAAGATAATCTTTGCTTGGTGTGCATACGGCCATTAGAGCTAGTTTCTTGGGACATTATCTTTGGGAATTTCTAAGTCTTCATCGGTTCATTACTACTCCTGTGCATGGCCGTTTTTAAATGTGCTGCTCCACGTGACAGTTTTCTGTCGAAAGTTTGCTGTCATAGTAACTGTCCAAAGACTATCCCGTGGAAGTTGTTCAGCTAGTGACTGTATGACGGGATAGTCTTTGGACAGTTACTATCTGACAGCAAAGTTTCCACAGAAAACAGTCACGTGAACCAACACCTTAAAGGCGCCTCTCCACGTGACAGTTTTCTGTCGAAAGTTTGCTGTCAGATAGTCAATTATTGCTCTCAGACAGCAATAAATGCTGTCATGTACTGTATGACAGCAATAATTGACTATCTGACAGCAAACTTTCGATAGAAAACTGTCACGTGGAGCGGCGCCTAAGTCTTCAGCCTTTAAGAACATATTTCTATCACATTATTGACAGATTATTGATGTAGGCCTATCACATGACGCTGTCTCGATTGTGAAGGCGAGAAACCCGCGGCCCTTTACACTGTGGTGGGGATTATAAGCTTTTCATTCCTGTTGTCTGACTACCATACATAATGATAGTAAACATAAAATCGTCTCCGAATTTCGCTAATTTTCGACCCCCAACCGGGGTCGTCCTCCGGCACTTTCTCTACCGTACTAGAAAGTGCCTTAGGAAGACCCGGTTGGTGGTCGAAAATTTGCGAAATTCGGAGACGACTTTATGTTTACTATCATTTTCTGTGTCGTTTTTGTGCTCTATGTTGGATGTCTGACTACTATATGATGAACAATAGCCGGTGTAACGTCGATCAGTGTTCCCCGTATTTCTGTGCTTTTCTTATTGTTTCCCTCCTGACGGATTAAGCGGCAACTAACCCAACAATAACAATTCTAGGCCGCGTCTATTGTTGGGGAACACTGAGCTACAGAAACACTCACAGATATTACACTTGTACTTCTGCATTGCTGAGACACAAGGGTCCCTCGACCGTGCTTGGTGTTTGTTTCAAGAGCCTATGTGGATTCCAACGAATAGCATGCTTGGTGAAGACAAAGGCCTGTGTAACATCTGCCAATGTTCCCATCTGTGAGTGTTTCCCTCTTATTGCCTGACGGAATTAAAATATTGAGTTGAGAACCGAGCGCCAAATTCGGCATTATTGGTTCTATAGACAATATTGGGCGATTTTAATGTAATGCAGGAGGAAACCGGAGTGCCCGGAGAAAACCTGCGCTGTCAGAGAGAGTCGCCCTCTCTATCACATGAGACACGGACCCGACCGGGAATCGAACCCGCGACCTCAGAGGTGACAGGCGCCGATGTTTCCATTGCGCCACTCTGACGGAATAAGCGGCGACTTGACAATAGGGGACACACAGAGAGACATGTAGATTTATCTGCCAACATTTCCCAAACAATAGGGGACACACTCACCCACAGAAACACTGGCAGGTATAACACCGGCCGGAAGCAATGGGTAGTAGTCGCGACAGTGAATAACAAACCTTACAAGCGAGGTTTTACGGTAATCTCTTGTAATCTATCTTTCTGAGCCGTATGAAGGTGCATCCATAGCTGTAGGATGCAGTGTGATGTTATAGCTTGCGAGATCCTTGGCAAACGTGTGTGTCTCTTTATGGGATGATTGTTGTAAATGACCAGCATCAATCGGAGCTGACGATTCAGCATTATCAGCACTTGACATGCATGCATAGCTTTCATGGTAGGCGGGGGGGGTCAAGACGTAGCCAATGTTGGGTCACAGTATGGGCAAGTTTTTCACATAAAATTACCGCCAAACTTGGCTGTTTATCACTGCAGCTTTTTGTGGTTGTGCTTCCAAATAGTCCATGAGCCAGACCCCAAATTTTGCAGTTTGACCACCAATTTAGTGACCAGATCCAACATGGATTTTTGGTCAGTCTGACGTCTGAGATGCCTGAAATCACGTGATGGACATTTCAGTTCTGTAGCTTTATACCCCTAGATTCTTAAAATCGTTCATTGGAATCCCATTGCAACAGTTATACAGACTTGTATTACAAATGCAGGTGTCTATATACAGCTAACTTTTTTCTCGCCGGTTTTAGACCCTATAAATGTACATTTGTATTACCAATAGATAGGAATATGGCACCTTGATAGACAGGAATTTGGCTTGTGGCCTGTGCCATAACGCACAGCGCCGTCTGTTAATCAACGGTGACACTACGCTGATCAAAACAAAAACAAAGAGCGCCCGCCGGGCAATATCTTTCGGATGTCTCCCTTTAAGGTGAGTGATTTCGTGGGGCCTCTGCTTTTCAACATAGTCGTTGTCGATTCTTCGAAATTGAGCAGATTTTAGGAACCACTGTAACCACTTGTTCGCCTCCAACCAGAGTTCATAAATACAGACGCTGCGGAATCGGTTCTTTTACAGACGCCTTAAAATCAATGGCTTAACAAACTAAAGCATCACTCATCGAAAGGAAGCACAAAAATGCCCAGTAAAAGTGAAAATACGCATTCATTAACACCTCGGCTTTGAGATACCCTCAGCTCTCGCACTGAATCTTGATTAGTCGCGACATCTCTGCCTTCTTCACTAGCGGATTTCCTCCGAGGGATAATGGTCCACCGATCCGCGCTCACCGTCCGTTTTGCAAAAATGCATCTTGCAAAATTCTCCTATGCAAGTCCTTGATTTCCTTTTCTATCGAGGTATTGACATCGACAGAAAGAGTGCCCTTGAGCGTGCGAGGTTAAATGAATTCCTGGCCAGATATCTAATAAAATAATCTTCTTGTCTTCATTTACACGTGATATCCTTGTGCAATGCACTTCACTCCAAGTGAGACACATCTCGTAGTATAAATATATTGGGCCGCATTTTAGAACGTTCCTTAATATTAAAGCCCCTTTCACACCGGACCTGCGTAGAGTTGCGAAGTGCGGCGTACCGAGTAGGCCTACGCCGAGCTTACGCAGCCCTACGCTGTGGTACGCTGGCCTACCACTCCTTTCAAACCGGGCCTACGTAGAGTTGCGTATTGCGGCGTAGTGCGGCGTACTGACTACGCCGAGGTTACCGGCGCTGCCCTACGCTAACCTACGCGGCAATACGCCGAGGGACGCAAAGGGGTGACGCGAGATGGACGCAAAAAATTAAACATGTTTAAATTAAACATGTTTAATTTTGTTAATGTTTAATTTTTTTCACGTACTTTCGGCGTAGAGCACTGGACGCAGAAAGTACGCAGTTTTTACGCAAGTCTACGCAACACTACGCTACGCCCTCCCATGGCGTACAGTAGCGTAGCGTTGCGTAGACTTGCGTAAAAACTGCGTACTTTCTGCGTCCTATCGAAAGTACGCGAAAAAATTAAACTTGTTTAATTTTTTGAGTAGCCAGCGTACCACAGCGTAGGGCTGCGTAAGCTCGGCGTAGGCCTACTCGAAAAAATTAAACTTGTTTAATTTTTTGCGTCCATCTCACGTCACCCCTGTGCGTACCATGGCGTATTGCCACGTAGAACAGCGAAAGCTCGGCGTACTCGGTACGCAGCACTACGCAACTCTACGTAGGCCCGGTGTGAAAGGGGCTTAAGGTCCACCTTAAATCTATTGTTCTCGATGGTTTTACAATAGACTTAAGGTCGACCTTAGAAATGTTCTAAAAAGTACGACCCATTGCATCTTCCCCATTCATCACCCAAGGAATACGCCTTGTCGTGTTATTGTGTATATAATATGAGCTAAGACAGTTGGTCACGACGGCAAAGAGTTTGTCACCAGATCGGAGGCATCGAGTGTCAAACGAGAAAGATTTTTCAATTCTTTGAGAACCAGAAACTCAATGATTTTTTTTCTGTGAATTATTCGACAGTCGACCGAATATTTGAAAGTTGTTGACCTTTTTTAACAAGAAGATCCTTCGTCAGGAAGGAAGTGAACAGGAACGAACTTTTTCTGCGTTCCTTTCTTAATAATCTCAAATGTCATGGTAAGTTCAGATTTCTAAGCCAGCGAATCCGATGAGGTACTAAGACTTGAAAATGACTTTCGTCGATATACATCCCCAACCTACAACCATATATTTTCTTATGTCCATCAAAAGACGAACTATCTATTTCCACTGGTCATCGTTGCCCCATGGTCTACCTCCGAGGGGTAGATCATCCAGGCACGGAACCAGAGGGGGGGGGGCGGAAGGGACGTACGCCCCCCCCCCCCTATTTTCGGCTATGCAATGATTTTTTTAGCAAGAAAAATTTAACCACATAAAAAATTCGAGTATTTTGCTCTCAGATGCCAGGAAAATGCATCTAAAAGTACTTAAATTGTCAAATTTTTCTGGGTGAGGGCCCAGACCTCCCGTTTGGGCTTCCCGCTTTCGTTGTCCGCCGCCTCCATCGAGCTGCCCCCCCCCCCTTTCTGTCAACTCTGGATCCGTGCCTGCGATGACCACAGAGTCTAACCTCTGAAATCATTCATATCCCCACCCTAAACCACGTCATTTCCTCGCTGGTCATCAAAATTGAGCTATTTACGCTGGGGGCTGTTGTCCGCAGGGTCTGGCCCTGAGATGGGTGTCAAGGTCAGCTGAGCACAAGGCCCATGGGCCTCTTGTTGAACACAGCTTCTTGCCGCTTCACCCAGTAAATAGGGAAGGTCCACAGTCATGCATGGGTCATATTTCTCGGTTACCAACCACAGACGTTAGCACGTGCGCTTACCACGTATTTGGTTGCTTTCTTAGCGGAGCAGGTCGTGATCTCGACCGATGTCAAGATCTGCTTCTACAAAATTCGATACCTATTGTCGCTGTTTTTACGAATCGATTACTTAGATGGGGGAACTAAGTATTATCAGCTGTAACATGTGCAGAAAGGACGTCCGGCTGGCGAACATGCGTATAGTGTGCATCGCACAAAGATTCGTTTTCGAAACTGTATACTGTGTTTTCTCTTTCAACGTCCCAAGTTCGGCATAGTCTTTGCATATGACTAACTGGGGTTTGCACCTTAAGCCTCGCTTATGTCGCCCTTGCGTATAGTCAGAACTAGTTGGCAACTGATAATCGGCGCGTAGTTGGAACTAATTAGTCACAACTACTAGGTGACATAAGCTCTCGGGCGTCAGCGAGTAACTAGTTGCCAACTAGTTGCAAACTAAAAATATCCAGATCCTGGAAGTCGCACATGTTCAACTTCAGCGACTAGTTGACAACTGTATCCTGAAGACAGCCAATGAAATTCGCTTTACACTCCATGTGGCCTACCGTGACCACGTGACCTAATCACCACGTCACTGAAAATCAAAGGAAATCTTTGTCGACATAAGCACTCAAAAGACGGCGATAAACTAGTTCCAGGTAGTTGCGACCGATCGGTATTTTTCTTGTCGGTGGCGACATAAGTTACCAGTTGCAACTTGTTGACGCTATTTCTATCACAGCGTAGGTCGACATAAGCGAGGCTTTATATGCGATAAAACACTCACGGGGAAAGGTGTAAAATCAACCAAAGCTCCGCTTGAGGTGTGACGAAGACACGAGGTCAAGCATGTCAGTCGAGTGTACTTTTGTGCAACCAAGACCAGACTCTTCCTTGATACGTTCCTATGTGAGCCCTTGATTCAAATGATTCGCTGATTCGTCAAACGTCATGATGACGTCTTCCTGGTGAGGGAATCCCGAGGGAACAGCGTCCAATGCAAAAAGCGCTTTGCTTGGCATAAAAACGCTGTTGTGGAAACGATACAACACTTCCGGTTTGTTCCGAGAACAAGCATCCACAAAAATTTTCGTCTGGTCCATTGGGCGATAAGAATGTTCTCAGCCTTAAGCCATTAGTGGGGGAGTCTGCATCCCATAACCTATCACGCATTGTTGAGAATAAATACCAGATTATTAATAGGCAATGAAACAAATTACAGAAATATCGCATTTACCTATTTTTTCCATTGTGGGTAAATCCATTTGTGTGCGGAACAGGGATGTTGATAATGTACATGTACTCTAAGAAAACTCAGTTCGGCGAAAAATAAAAGTGCTTCGTGAGAGTTTTGTTCTGTGTTCCTTGCCCAGCCGAGAACTACTCGATATCAGTCTTTTATCAATATGGGGCATTTCAGTTTACCAACATCACTTGGGAAATATCTAGGCAACATAAACCCTTTGAGTTAGCATTTAATCCCATGGGCGATAACCGGATGAAGCTGCTTAGAATCTCCCCACTTAAGGTTACAAGTTGCAATATCACCATTCTGACTTGTTACCACGATTCCGATAGCTTGGCTTTCATCAGCCACCTTTGACGCCGACACCAGCTAGCTCTCCCTTCCGCTTCCGTTAACGTGTTAAAATTGGCCGAGGGTAGATTGCAGAATATTTTGGACCCTTAAAACTGTTCAAACGAAGTTCGGGTCGGCGCCTACGTAGATGATGACTTCAATTGTACTTCTGGGAATTAAGAAAGATCTGTTGAGAATTCCATCATAGGTGAATTTTGTGCTGAGAGAGAAGTTTGCAAAGGGGTTAGCCAACTAAAAGTTATGATGACTTTAGGACTTCAACTTCGGTGGGGTCAAACAGAATCCTCTCACTCTCAAGGAATACTGCTTGGGGGTGGGGGAGGGGTACGGCTACCGAGTAGGAGTCATCATCAAAAGGGAGAAGTAAACTTGAAGGAGACGAGCAAGCGTCCAGATAAAACTGAATTGGTCGTGGCATCAGTAGTCATGAGTGACTGACTTATAGGCCTACTAAAAAAAACGTCATTCCAACCATCTTGACTACCAACATGACCAAGGGTTGTGACATCGCTCCGCCCTCCGACTACGCTCGCACAAACCCTTGACGAACTTCGCTGTGTTGAGTTGTTTCCAACCGGATATTCCTGTTTGTGGACTGACTCCCGCTGTTAGTTTTCGTTTTTCATCATAGATCGTTAACATTTGCAATAAACCTGAACATTTCTAAGTACCGCGTCAGTCTTTCTGTACACCTGCCTTCTCTGTTTTAGAAAATTTTCGTTATCGTTGTTCAACAGCATAGTTGATGCGAGGAGTGGGTAAATCGCAATTGATAAGATGGCTGGAAAATTTGTGACCAACCTCGTTCCTAATGCTTTCCAACCACAAAATATACAGCGGTTGGTTTAATTGGCTTGTTGCCAACCTGCCAGCGAGGTTGGCTAACAGGTGTTCTGATTGGTGCACGGCAATTCGAGCTGCGAGAGGAACAGAAATCCTGGCGAAGTTCTCCATGGGTTTGTGCGTACGAAGTTTGAGGTAGTACAAACAGATAGTAGGCCATGGTGCATTCCAGCAAGAACAGGAATCAATTTCATTCGATCACTGTGAACCGCGCAAGATAAACAATTCGTAAGATTATAAACCAGAAATTATCATCATATTCAGGGAATGACAAGCTCATTCAAGTGTCTTGTAATAATGAAGGGAAACATCACCAAATTGATTCATCTGCTAATTGCCTTTTCGCGTATGTTGTACTTCAAACGGCGAAGAGCATTTAAACTTCAGTTTCTGTTTTGTTCAGTGTTCTTCTTTCCTTTCTTTTTGATCCTCTTAATGAGAATTGTGTTTCCTCCTCACTTATTGGCCTTGTCGAGATCTCTTTGATGTTGATGTCGTTGTCCTTATGAAAGTTGCGGAACAACTGGTGTTATGCTTTTGCGGTTCACCAACCCGAGAGGTTCGGTAACCTAATGTAAAGTGCATACTAGGGATACGATACCAGTTCAGTTCCCCTGACAGCAGCCTTTCACAGTTAAAGAATCTCCCGGGAAGAATCCCCAAGCTTTACTGCTTTGCCTGTACCCACCCACCACATGTCTCCATGGCCTACACGAGTGAGAACTGAGGGTCGGCCCGCCTTATGCCTACAGAGAAAAAGTCGGCCATCTATCATTAATTTGTCCATCAGGCCCTCTGAAAAGTACTCTCAGTAAAAAAACATGCAACGGGTAATAACCTCGTAACATCCACAGGTTTTTAGATACCATCTGCTATGATTAGACCTTTTACTCTAACCCATGGCGCTCAGAAACTACTGCTGAAAGCTTTGCTCTCAAGGCAGCGAAACCAGCAATACTTCCCACTCCATCATTACGTAAATCGACAGTCTATGTCTTTGAGTATCAAACGCTTCAAACATCTTTTACTTTCTCCCCAACACCGTCTTCACAGCGGCTTATTAGGCCTCCTTCTGGGGCTGAGGCGACCAGACGATCAGCGACACCAGAGTGTTATTGGATTTTACCGCAAGAAGTAAGAACGATACCCGTTAGTTAAACAAGCCAGGTTCACAGTGATTGGTCTGGTATGGTGGTAAAAATGACGGAGTTTTTTTGCACAGAAAATATGGTTGGCGTAACAGTATTCAGATTACGAACGCAATAACTCACGAAGATGGGTTAATGCAATGATGTTGCATTCACTGCAGTAAAATACTCACCATATATTAAGAGTAAAGTGTGATTAATGGGGTACACCGCTTGACCTTCTGGTGTTCTGCTCCTTTCCAATCGTTACAAGTAAATAGGCTTAAATATTAATGACGTGGTCATATGTTTTCCGCACGCAATGTAAGAGGTTGGTAAGAAAAAGAAATTTCGTCGTATCCTTCGAAAACATTGCTGTTTCTAGTGGCGCCATCATTGGAACCGGCTGAAAATGGAACTACTGTGCAAAGATAGTTTGTGTGCGTCGGCGGTGAGTGCATGGTGGAAAGATTTGACATCAATGGTGATAATGGAATTAGTGCTGTTGAACGTAGCGTAGGGGTGAAACCTCGGACATAATAGGAAGGTTGAAATGAGCAGTCTATTAGAGAACTTCACATTTATATTGAACGATATCTAACTTGGGCCTATTTCCTGAACTACCCTGATCTGATTACAGGCGTTAGCACCTTATTAACTTGATGTCAACCCAGAATTATCACCGTGTTAACTTGCTTCGTGGATTTTAAAAGTGCCGCCTACAATCGAGCCGAATGCCTCAGGAATTTTTAAAGAAGTGTAACCTAACCTGTTCACCCTGATGCTCTGCCTGTGAACGAAGACTGTGAGTTTAAAATTCTGGATGATGACGGTGGATTAAACCTATTCCTCTCAAGCATTTTCTAAGAACCCCTGAGGGTCACCAACTGCTGCGTCACCATCTTGTTCTAAATGATCAAACAAGAAGCATCAACGTGAAATTAATGTTTTTGTTGACATCATTGCAACAGGTGTTGACATGATATACTCACGAAGGAAATATTAATTATAATGTTTGATATCTGTTTCTCGAACTTTGCATTTGATTTCAACCGATTTTCGACAAAGTTATTCACCTTTAGAACGTTTCTCAGGTCATTATCACGGTACATGTATAATGTGTACCTTGTTAAGAACTCTGATTACGGCAAATAATGACGTCTAAAAAATATATGACGCAGCCTCTCTGCCAACAAAAGCCATATTGGCGAGGGGAATAGAATTTATGAATCTCAGCCCGGTACTAGCTGGAAAGTGCACAAGAGGCATTGAAAATGCATCCAGGCTTCAAAGAAGATGCTAAGCAAATCCTCCCAAAAGAAGATTTGTTTGGAAACCGTCAAAATAAGACATTTGAAACCCAGTGTAGAGTACATGATAAGAGATGCAGACATCATCTTTTTTTTCGTCCGAGGCACATGTCTAATTCAGATTCAACACCAATTTTAGCTGATTACAGCAAATCAAACCAGCGGTTTTATGTATATTCTCTGATAGACGGTGAGCATTTTACCTTGGATAATCCGAGTCCGCAATTACCATTTGAACACGAAGAACGTGCCTTTGGCGGAGGAATTTTAAGAGCGACTTGATAAACACTCATATCAATGTCTATTTCTATATGCATTTTCTTCCAAAAATGATCGGGATGCAAAGTGATTCCTTGATGACTTGTATTGCGACAATCGTCAATACATATATTCGCAGTTGTCATAGACATCCTGCGAAAGTCGGCCATGACAGACCAGAAGGGGTAAACAAACCTTGGGCCTAGTGCATTGTACAGATGTTTACCCCTTCTGAGCTGTAAATGGCCGACTTTCGCAGGATGTCTATTGCCCATCATAACGATGAAGCAACCCTCGGCTAGACTCATCATCTCGGGCTCCGCTAGGCCTATAGTCCTTCTTGTACCTACCAACTGTGCACAAGAAACAAACGCCTGAGTTACTTGTATTTATCTTTCAGATATGGCCAAATATACCATTCAACTTGCCACAGTATTGGTCCTCTTCCTTACATTCAGCGCCCTCGTACGAGCAAATGGTTCGCGATTCTGTGGCCGAGACCTACCAAGGGCCATGTTCATCGCATGCGGAATCGCAAAACGAGGCGCTCCATCTTTTGACGCAGAACCAGATCTTGATGCGTCTAGCCTGTTGAAAGGTGAGGGGCCAAAGTTAGGGACTTGACTTCAGTTGTCGGTGTTTCACCATTCTCTTCAAAGATGGCAACACTAGCGCAGTGTGGATGATTTGCAACACTTCCTTGACCATGTTGACGTCATAGCCTATCACGGCAAGCACTTCCAACTTGAATCGAGCTCGAACTGCATAACACACTTGAATTTTGCTGTTATAAGCCTGTACTTCGCCTCCGTTGGTCCAGATTTAGGGTACGCCTATGGCAGGAGTGTTCGGTTTGCACAGAAATCTGCTTTATACCGAATCCTTGTTGTGCTGTTGTTTGTGTGTCGTTCAGCCCAGAGCAATGTCATACCGAACATTCACCCTCACTCTTTTCTTCAGGAAGCCTCCGATACCGTCGGTCAGCGGTGATCGCCGATGCAATGCACTCCGCCTTCAACGAGCACGAACGGTCAAAACGAGGCGTCGTACCGCTCAACGTTCTCGCTGACGTCTGCTGCAAAGCTGGTTGCTCACTTCGAGATCTCGCCGGTGCATGCTGAGGAAATCTCGTCCCCGCGAGAAACGACGCATTCCATCCGCTACTTCTTACGAAAAAACTCACGTATCTCCCGAACTGTGTAGGCTACATCAACAATGAACACTGAATCTACCAGCTTATCTCCCGACCTGTGCACATCCACAATGAACATTGAAGATCTTTGTGGGGCTGGGTCTGCTTGTCACATTTCTGCCCATCTATCTGGCCAAAGGTTGAACTTTTGTGGGAATTCCTATTATGTTCCAAATAGGGTACCAACCAATCAAATTTCGTTCCGGACCTTTTCCACTACATGCATTGACTTCTAACAGTCGTGGATTGAACACACACTGACTTTCCCACAGCCGTTCATCAACCTCTAGTGAACCATGTCGCCGAAAGGCTTGTTTCTATTTTTAATTTTCTGGCAGATCACATTCTCTTACTTTTTGTTACATATTAGTACTGTATCTCCAATGTACACTTGTTGATCGGTCGAAGAGCGCTTGCGCTCATGTTTGTAGATGTTAACTGCCATACCGATTTAAAATAAAAATTATCTATCTATCTGTCTATCTATCTATCTGTGCAAGTGCATGGTGAGGTTACGTCCCCTAGTGGACTCAGCCCAGGGAGCTCTTGGCAAACATATGTCATCACAACCAGAGATGTTGCTGGAGGGGGCAGGGGCCAAGTGCCCCCCCCCCCCCCGAGGGGGTCCGGAAAAACGTGCTTTTCATGCACATTTTGACCGAAAATTAGCAAAATATGATCTTAGACACCAGACCTACATGTATATGTTACGCATTCTGTCGGTTAGCGTCAGTAGGATAGCTAATTCCTCTGAGGTTGTGAGTCAGAGTAGGGGATGAGTCCGAATACCAGGGTGTGATCTTCCCAAGTTGTAGCCGTGTTTATCAGTGTCACCACTAAGAAAGGATTAATTAACCAACTATTCCATGTAGAAATTTCAAAGAGTCACAACAGTGAAAGAAAAGAGAAAAGAAAAAGAAAGTAAGAAAAAAGAAAAAAACTAAAAAGGACTACCGGGATTCGAACCCGCGACCTTTGGGTTACAGTCCACTCCACCTTTCCACTGCGACAGTCAGCTGACTGAAGATTAGGCGTGTGAATAATCACTTCGTTGTTTAATATGCCCCGTGCATAAATTATCGTAATGCATCCTCATTATGAACCTCGCGTTTTCATTGGTTAGAATCTGCTGTGTAAGCAGTGCGAGAACTACTATTTTCACAGAAACTTGCTGTGCAAATAGTCACGGCGTATAAATTAACACAAAGTGAATCGAAATGCATAAAACGTCATTTCCCAACGTAAACTGCTTAAAAACGCCACAGAATAGGCTTATTTGATTCCGAGGCACCATATTTCTATCTGTTGGTAATACATTTATGGGGTGTAAATCCAACCGTTCAAAAGTTAGCTGTACATTGTGTCCCATTCTCCTGTGCAAAGCTCAGTTGTTGCGTCCACTGATGTCCAATGATGAAGTCAGTTCGCAAAAATGGGTGACACCCCACAAAGAGGGTAGTGGTCAGAAAATTTGAACCCCATCAATTTCTGATAATTTGGACCCTAAAGAACCCAGAACTGCAAAAAATTCAACTTGGCACAAAAATCCTACGGGAGCTGCTTTGTTGACACACCATACCGCACTATAAAGCTAGGAATCCACCATCGATTTTCAAGCTGATTTTGCCTTGCGACTTGCTTTGCAACTGGGTTGCGTTGTAAACGGGCACTCGATTGCTGAAGTGGACTCGCTAGACGTGATTTGGCTTAAGGGCTCCGCACACTGGCGACTAAAATAGGGGCGACTACCGATGCGACTACTACGTCGCCTGCAATAATTACCTTTGAGGTCGATNCTGTGAAGTCGCTGAGCTATGTCGCACGCGACAATTTCCTAGGACGATCCGCAAAGGGGCGACTATTTTGCTGGAGACGGTCGCAGTAGCAGTGGACTGGGCCAAGCGACCAAAAGTTCAACATGTTGAACTTTCGGTCGCTTGGTTGCCGCTGTCTTGCATTGTCCTTCTGTCCACTATTTCCGACGGTAAAACTGGCCAATCAGGAAACGTTCCACCGGTCACCTGACAATGTGCACGTGCTCACCACGCACAGGTCTTTCTTGGTCGCTCATGTAGTCGGCAAGTGAATATGTTTGCAACGAAGCGATCACTGAAGCGATTATGTAAAGAGACCAGTCGGAGGGACTTACCGCGCGACCAAATTGTGTAAACAGTCGCGTAACAATCTGCCGCAAAGAGGAGACCAAAAGGTAAAAATGTTGAGTCGCTGGCCTGGTCGCAAGGCCGATCGCCCAGAAAATCGCTCGAAAAATCGCTAGTGTGCGGAGCCCTTTATGGGTGGCGTCCACTAGAGCGCCGACAACATTAGGAAGGGTTCGGGAATCAAATGTGTCATTTCGGCATTGCTTCCGCATCAAGTCCTATTGGTCGTTTTACCCTCTCCCGAACGTGCAGAAATGCCGCGAACTGTTCAGGAATGATAAAGACAGTGAACGGAACCTTTCAAGAATATGCGGAGAGGTTGCCGAATGAATGCGGATTCACTAAATTTGCATTCAGCGTCTTGTCCGCGTCCTAGTGGACGCTAGGTTTTAGGCAGCACTGAGCAAAATACAGGAAGGACGAGTTGGCCTGTCATCAAATGTTTCCTGGGTTTTCAAGTATTTATAGAAGATCAACGCCAAATTCACCATGAGGGTATTTTCAGTTCAGAAGAATTAAACGACTCCAAAGTCTGTATTCTCAACAAAATGTTGAATAAAGAGTAATGTTACCACTTTCTCTCCTGTGTTCCCACTCTGTGTGCATGTGTTGTTGACAGGAATATTAAGGATGTCTAGAAATGTTCCAAAAGACGATATGGTATGTTTACGGTTTCATCAGGGTTCTAACCTCTATGCAATAGAAGACTCAACCAGACGGCGCTGACCGCATACCTTGTCAAATAAGGAGACTCGGCGTTCCGCTAACTGCCCCCACCGATTCCTTGAAGGGGACAGAGATAGAATGATTAGGGAGGTTTCGCAAGCGCCCGGTAAGGCCATACGACGACGTTTATCTATTCTTTGGGTATACCGACACAATAGATAAACGTCGTCGTGGGGCCTAACCGGGCGCTTGCGAAACCTCCCTATTGGTCTGCCGTCACATCTACGTACACGTACATGTAGTTCAAAGGAATGGCCGATACCAAAGGACATGTCGTTAAGGTTATGCCTGTGAACGTCACAAGTTTACAACCCCACTGAACAGTTGCGGTTGGTTTACTGCCCTTTGACTTGGTTCTTGGTTTGGTGAGGGACTTTTTAGCCCATGCACGTTTCGATTGGCTTCTGAACAACAGATTGGAGGGCAGTCACCTGAATATTACACTGCCCACGGACGAATTGAACTCAAGGTCAACCATTGCTTTGGTCAGTCATAATCAGTTCCTCTGAGGTGTGGGTTATTTGACAAGGGTGTTTTGTTGTTGACGGTTTGGAGAATGCACGGTAGGTCCTCCGCGTGTTTGATATCGACGGCAAAACGATGGCTCTGTCCATTGTGATTATTGAAAAGGAAAAGTGGTTCTTCCTTTGCTGCCCAATACATCATCAAAGACTCCTTTCCTCATTCCGTCTTAGGAACACTATAGAAACACTCAAGTTGTAGGCCTCATGTTCTCATCCTACTTCTCAAGCGGGGTTCATTAACACACGGATTTTGTCCGATTCAGGACCCATGTTCCCGAAGCCGTCATAAGGTTAACGATGTAGTTACGCTATGTATTTTTCCAGTTTTAACGACATCGTTAACCTAACGATGGCTTCGGGGAAAAAATCGATCAAATAGAGTTTTGCGCCAACTAGGGGCAAACGGACTGAAAACAGACCGGACCCGAGCGCCAATGAATCACGCTTCAGACTAGGCCTACGTCAGATTTCGTTTTCGGCCTTGGAGCGAATCGTTTGCTGCCTATAGGCCTATCTCCTGATAAGAAGTCAGCGACATTCCGAAGTCTGAGCAAAGCGTATTAAAACACTTTCAATCTTTTCATTTGCATACCAGATCATGATCTCTACTGGACTTCCCTGTTTTACCATCCAACTTCCGTTGTGGCGTACCAAAGTGCAGGAAACATGCAAGAAATCGTTGGGACTGGTCCTGGCGCTGGCATCGGCAGCCTTCCTGAGTATCCACAGTTTCGGACTACAGATCCTCACAGTGACGATGTTACCATCGAAGGAAATCATCCTAGTCAACAACTGCATTTCGTTGATACTTTGCCTGCCTCTCATCGTGGCGATGGGGAAGCCATTTTTCGTGAAACACAGGCCTGACCAGGGTCTTCTGTGCCTGACAGCCCTTTTGAACACGGTACACTACGCCTGCTACAGCTACTCCATCCGCTATATTTCATTCAGTGACGCCACTGCCGTTTTCTATGGGCACCTAGCGTTCGTTGCTGTCTTGGCTTGGATATTTTTAAAGGAGCCCTGTGGATTTTTTGAAATCATCACCATACTTATAACAACAGTCGGCGTCGTTTTCTTGCTTCAGCCGTCCGTGATCTTCGTGTCCCTGAAGGACGCCACCCTTTGCTTCAACATCTCCATGATTCGTATGGCCGACCTGAAATCATTTCTAACTAATATTTCCTACGTATCTTTGCCAAGTGAGAAGTATACCGATGGAATAAACAGAGGTTACGATTGGTCGAACGTAACAGATTCAAATTCCACAGGTGTGGTAACGTCCAATAGTAATGACCGTTACATTGGTATCGGGCTTGTTGTCGCTGCAACTTTGCTGTGGTCCATCTGCATCATCATCTACAGGAAGCTGGAACGGATACATTTCATCACCATGAGTTTCCAGTCGTATTTTATTGGTGTTCTAGTCTCGGGAGCTCTTTGTCTTGTCACCTACCCTGATGTCAGCATGCCAACAAATCATGTGACGGTTCTGATCATGACCGGTGTCGGGATTACAGTGTTCCTCGGAAGGACGTTGCTTTTCGCTGGACTACATTTCGAGGGTGCCGGCCCAGTGACATTGGTGCTCTCAACTAACATCGTACTTTGTTATATTCTTCAACTATTCGCATTCGAAAACAAGGTGTCGGTACTAAGCATCGTCGGTGGCACGTGTATATTACTTAGTGCCATTGCAACGGGCGTCTATCGCATGATAAAAGAAAAGAAAGAACTGAAAAAATGTAAAGACAAACGGAAAGGTAAAGCTAAGAGGAAAAAGGTTCGCCCTATAAAGGATTCTAACGGAAATATTTTGTCGGAAACTGAAGATGAACTCAGTGAACTTCTACAGAAGGAGTTCCCTCGCTATGGTGGTACATCTAGGAACACTTTGGAACTTTATCTCGACTCCCGGAGAAAAGCTCTCTCTGACGATGAGCCGGAAACTCACACTGTCTAAAAAAACACCAGGTTATCTTGTCCAACAGAAAGCTGATATTTTAGTGCACTGAACAAGGATGTGACGTCAGTAACTCCCATGATATCAGTTATGTTCTTTTAGACTTCGGACATAATTCAGTCGTCAGGCCTTGTTCCACGGAGTGCACTCCTGCTGTTGTTCGCCTTTCCTCCAAGTGTAGGCTTGTACATGTATGCGGGTTAGGCCTAATACACACGATCCAATTTTTCATCCAATTTTTTGGAAATTCAGATTCCGGGCCTATTGGGGCTTCAGTGTATAAACCCGCATGTAGGCCTTTATTCAGAGCATATTCAGAAAATTGGATGAAAAAGTGGATCGTGTGTACAGGCCATTATGTGAAGGAAGGGCTTAAAACGATTATCCTGTTTAGTAACGTATTCTTAGAGCTTTATTCAGTTAGTTGTGACGAGTCATTCAGCCTGAACATCCGCCTTCACTCCGAGAAAGGAGTTGGTGATCCGTTTCAAAACACGAGTGTTGAGTATGTAGGTCTGATCATTTGGCAGAACGTTGACCATGTTCATCAACACTTCCGGTTTGGGCGAAATCCCTTTGCCATCTCGGTGGAACTCCCGTCCGCCCCAAAACAGGGCAGTTATCCGTATTAAATGACCTTCTTAGGGTCATATGACCTTCTTAGGGTCAATTTGTCTATCATTTTGAAAATAGGGGTCTACTATTGACTTCTGTCGTCAGTTGAGGTATCACTTATTCCCACCTTCTGAATCTCGAATGATGTCGACCCTCATAACATTTTGATATTTCCCAGTGGTCAATACGATATATGAATATTTCCCCGAACCAAGCGAATGTAGAAGTTTCACGCGACAGACATGAGCGACACCTTTGAAAATGTTATCAGAAATTTTCGGATGTTGCAATATTTTTGGAGACAGAATGCCTGATAGATGGCGCGACAAGCGTTTGGCTTGTAAAAAGATTCAAAATCTCCGTCCTTTTTATGTACATTTTACCTTTATTCGTCATTTAAATAAATATATATCATTACAGCATTATTACAGCGTATATTATTGCAGCATTAACATCACAAATAAGACCAGAACTGATCGCTTGGGCTAGAGATATTTACAAAACGATTTCAGTAGAAAAAACTTCTGGGCAGAATCATGAAATAAACAAAGAACGGACCAAGTAAGGCTTTGGAAGGCAAACTAATGACAGTACAACCCAATGAGAGTTGGTGTCTAATCTCGGAAACAGAAAGCCCGTACTACTCCAATACTGGGGACAGTTCAAGTAACGTCGACTGGTAATAGGCCACGCTCACGTTCTTTTGGTCAAACGTGACATACTCCGTGAGGAAATTGGATAATTTTTTCCTCATTCAATCACCATCTCAAATGATATCTCTGCCAAGTCTCACTTCAATGGCTGCAGCTTTGACTGCACATGAGGCACATATAATGCTAATCACTGGAGGGCCAACGGAAGATCAGGACACTTTAATATAAGACAATTGAGGTAGTTCAACACTAAGGATGTATCTGTGAATCTGATGGAGAGACAGGTGTAGAGGGAGATAACATCCGTTGAAGTAGGTGTCCGGGGAACAATGAATCGTTGAGTATCATTGAAAAAAATTGGGAATTTCAAAAATGACTGGTATGAGTGTTATTTCTTCGCTTTTGTTTTGTTCTCGTTATTTACTCTAACATAAGAAATGAACATGTAAATATTTGTCATTTAATAAGTGAAACTGGCCTCGTATCCTTGAATGATTGATTATAACCATTTACAATGCCCCGTAACGAGTTTCCTCGTCGGTGGACTAGACGACATCAATATACTTACACATGGCGGCGNATGAAATAAACAAAGAACGGACCAAGTAAGGCTTTGGAAGGCAAACTAATGACAGTACAACCCAATGAGAGTTGGTGTCTAATCTCGGAAACAGAAAGCCCGTACTACTCCAATACTGGGGACAGTTCGATAATCAAGTAACGTCGACTGGTTAATAGGCCACGCTCACGTTCTTTTGGTCAAACGTGACATACTCCGTGAGGAAATTGGATAATTTTTTCCTCATTCAATCACCATCTCAAATGATATCTCTGCCAAGTCTCACTTCAATGGCTGCAGCTTTGACTGCACATGAGGCACAATGTGCCTCATGAGGCACATATAATGCTAATCACTGGAGGGCCAACGGAAGATCAGGACACTTTAATATAAGACAATTGAGGTAGTTCAACACTAAGGATGTATCTGTGAATCTGATGGAGAGACAGGTGTAGAGGGAGATAACATCCGTTGAAGTAGGTGTCCGGGAAACAATGAATCGTTGAGTATCATCGAAAAAAATTGGGAATTTCAAAAATGACTGGGATGAGTGTTATTCCTTCGCTTTTGTTTTGTTCTCGTTATTTACTGTAACATAAGAAATCAACATGTAAATATTTGTCATTTAATAAGTGAAACTGGCCTCGTATCCTTGAATGATTGATTATAACCATTTACAATGCCCCGTAACGAGTCTCCTCGTCGGTGGACTAGACGACATCAATATACTTACACGTGGCGGCGTTCTCGTATTGGTCCACCACCATAAACCATAACAAATACAGTATGTTTTTACATCAAATTAAATCATATAATAAATACTATGATTTTACATTCAGAGATGAAGGTATAGCACCTTTTGATAAATAAATATATATTGTATATTACAACAATCAGAGGTTTCAATACATTGAATTATTTTCAAGGTCGTCGGTGGATTTCAGCAAGTAGGTCAAGGTCACGAGTTGACCTTCTCCAGATATGTCTTCAGCTATGAACAAAATTGAAGAAATTGTCAAGAATCTCCCAAGAACTAATGCTTAAGCGGCCCATACACGATCAATATTATTGCACAATATGGGGCCAAAAATAGGGGCATGTGCTTCTGGCATGATCGGTGGAAGAAAGATTGGCAATAATATTACCCATTGTGGTCCTCATATTGTGCAATAATTTTGAACGTGTATGGGCGGCTTTACTTGATAAACAATGAGCTGCAAGCGACAAAATACGAAATTGTATTCACCAAATGGAAGGTTGTTTAACGGAATCAAAATGAAATTACGAAATATTTGGTAATATTCATGCCAATGTAAATGAAATGAACGAAACAAAATACTTTGAACTTAAATAAGTTCTTCTCGTACGTAAGCTGAGGCCTATCTCGTGTTGACGACCAGAATGTAGGTTTTAGGTCCATCCGACAGGACGGGGAGACTAGACGTCCCCAGACGTTGTGCAGGGTGTCCCAAATGCTTTACATATTCTCGCCGTGCTTCTTATGCATTTGTACCTGTAAGGGTGGATGTGGTTTACGAACGCACTTGGCGACGACGGGGATTGTCGTTCTTCACCAAGAGGACAACGACGCGACACCGCCTGCAGCCTGGGACAACAGAAAGCCGCTTCCCCTTGCTGCTTGAATTCCGCGGTGGGCATTGGTCTTCCCGCAGGATGGTCAAACTGTCCAACTTTCAATCACATTAATCTAATCTAGTTCAATTGACCATAATGGTTTCGGCCCACTTTGGAGGCTTCTGCCGGGAATGTCTGTAAAAAAGCTTTTGGGACACCATGAACATGGTGAATATACAGCAATACCATCAATCCATGTAGTGACTGGCGGTTCACTACGCGACGTAGTTGCTATAGTCTAACCCAATCTAGCCGTGGAGCAATGGAATGTGGAAGGTGGAAATGCGACATGTATTTGCGGTTTTAATAATATGCCAAAGCAGTCCGCATGACTGGCGTCAATCGGTGCACATTATACAAGCAGCCAATAGGCTGTTCACAATCTCACAAGTGAATGTAGATTAAAACTGTGTGGTCAACCACCGCGTTCAGGTCCATTACTTCCGCATTCCATTGCTCCACGGCTAGATTGGGTTAGACTTTACTGTTGTTAGGCTTTTTCGTGGAAGATTTCTTAAATGTTGGCTTTCGCCGATGAAGACCTCAATACCAGGCAGCCTAGTGCCCAATTCCTTTCATCACCTTTTTCAAGTTACCAAAAATACATAGTAAAGCATTTATTCCTATCCCCCAACCCAAGATGCCGAAAGAGTTAAGAACCCATTGCCATCTCCGAAAAATCTAGCGATGTCCCGGTAGCTGGCAGCTGTCATGGTCCATTGATACCACAGACTCTATGGACGGTTCGCGTTTATCGGGCACATTCTTCTCTGCTTCGACATTTGTCGGTTATCTTCGGGACATATCGGAATATGTCCCGCTGATAAACGACAATGACTCTAGCAAGTCAAATGGCCATCCTGGCGGCAACCGTCTGCAGTCCATGATTATCGGCAGCTGATGATATCCCTTCGGATGTATCCTGCCACCGGAAATGACCCGATGACCTTACGGCTTCCCATCACAGTTCAATCTTAATCCACTCTACCCTACGAGAGATGGCGGAGAGAGTGGGTTTCCGTAGTGTAGGCAGGCCAGAAGCGAGATGCTCTATGAACCCCGTCTCCGGCCACATTGATTCCTAGACGTAGCTACGCATTTTAGGAAGTCAGCGCGTCCACAAGTAGGTCGTTGGTGGCGTCATGTTGTAGCGTCTGGTTCCATGAACTGTAACCATAGATTTGTCTGAAATCGCACTTGGGTTCCTGCATCATCTTTTTCGCGAGTAGGAATAAGGACGAGTCGTCCTGTCGTAAATAGCATCAGCCATAAATGCAATGTAGGATTGCACCTAAAATAAAATTATTAAAGTCATTACATTTCATAACGGGGTATCTTGAGTCGAAGTATTTTTGCCATCCCCAAAACTCTGTACACTCCTCCAACTGTGTGGCATTCGGTGTTCCCGGTGACGTCAAATGATGAAGTTACTGGCCTTAAAATGCCCATTCAAATATGATGGTTGGCCACAAATCTGATGACGTCAGGCGAGGGAATGCCCCGTCAATATGATGATTGGCTGCAATTCTGATGACGTCAGGCGAGGCGAATGCCTCGTCAAGGATGGTTGGCTACAATCATGATGACGTCAGGGGAGGAGATGTTCGTGATACAGGGTGTCGCTGAAACAAAGTTCCTTTCAATTGCTCGGGGGATGATTACCTGAATTCTGTAACGACCATGGATTTACAGAAAGGGAAAAGCCTAAACAAGGATTACTTCCACGGAAAGTTATATTCAAATCGTTTCACGATACTTACAACTTTGAAAAATAGACACATTTTTTCATCCTCGTCCTCGGCATCCGGACAGTTGATAAGTCCATCACAAAGTTCAAAATCTTCAATACAAACGTTCTCCTTTCGTTTATGTGAGGATGGACATAGAAATCTCGCTCTACCATCTTCGCCTCGCATACATCCTGAAAAGAAAGAAGGTGCAGTTTATCGCAACGAGCGTGTCTGTAGCGATAGACTGGTTCCCGATCCCAACATCGCTAACGGATAAGGAACCGGTATTGCGTGATGTAACGTCGCAGTTGATCGGCTAGCTCTTTTTGTATTGCCTGATGTAACGCCGCAGTTGATTGGCTAGCTATTTTGGGATGTGTGGTAAGTAATATATTTCTCAGTACTGAGGAGCATCTTCTGTGACGTCATAACCTGGCAGCTTTCTGCCAAGTATGGCCGCCCAATACCGGTCCCTTTCTCCGTGAGCTATGTTGGGACGGGTACCAGTCTATAGAAGCGACTGACGTTCCATTTTGGTTCCCTCAGTCACCGCTAGGTTGAAAGGTGACTTCGGTAGCGACCGCCATTTTGTTTGAGACTCATTATCATAATTTGGGGATTCCCTTGTCACATGTCTGACATCCTGCCAATCGGCCATGTTGACATTTTCCGAGCACGTGGGTTTGTTTGGGATTCCCCCATTCTAATGAGGTCATTCTGTTTCTAAAAATAGCATCGGGGCGAAAAATTCGCCCCGAAGATGGCGGCCGCTACCGAAGTCACCTTTCAACCTAGCGGTGACTGAGGGAACCAAAATGCTGACGTTCTAGTTTTATATGAAACTAAAATTGCGCCCTCTTTTAGCGTCTCTGACAACGTTTCAGCTCTCCTAATTGATACGCCTACGCAATGTTTCTTTCCAAATAATCCACCGACGCGTGCTGTTGTCTAACCCACTCCCACAATTCCGCTCCAAATCTTCAAAGGAGCTTTGATTCCATTAATCATACATATCTCTGCCAATGTTTGTCATCAGAGACACGCTTGCAATGTATTATCATCAGCAAGACGACGTTACTGATATATACAGTTAATTCAATTGAGGGAGGAATTTCATTTTCACCACGACACGGCCCCCAGGCGGATCCGAGCAGAGAACACGACAGTTGATGAGCAAGGAAAAACGCTACACGGCAGTAGCTTTATGTGGCCGGGAACACCTGGCTTTTATTAGCGAATTAAATCAATTTAATCCAGAAGATAAAGGAATGGGGAAAGATGCCGCGAGTCTTGTCGGTCCCCACACGGCGTGTACATTAGAGGGAATGAGGTGAATAAAGGGGAGGTGAATAAGGCTCACACGATACGCAGATCTGCTGAAGTGATATGGTGAACGACTCCACATATGATACCAGCAGTCAGAGGTCACATAGAGTTAAGACCAAATTTTTAGCTCAGCTGACCAAAGGTCAGCAGAGCTAGTCAAATAGCTATTCAGTGGCGTCAGTCTGTCAGTCCAGCAGTCCATCACTCCATCTGTCAAACTATGCCGGACGTTTTGTAACCGTAATAGATAGAGATTCCAAATTACATCTGAAGGTAGCCCTTGGTGAACTCTCCTCGGAAACAAAAAATTACCGTGATTTCACGTATATTAGGCCCTCCAGGGGGCGTTTTGCACAAAATGAAATATCTCAATACCTCAGCCCTGTGATAAATATGTAGACAAAACGTGATGGAATAGGTAGGTTGATATTTTCTACATCAGTTCAACGGGAAAAAAATGTTAGATCTGTCAACCAGGGGGTGCTATTCAACAAAATCAAAAACAGGGGTATTTGAATTTCCCGCACTTTAAAGTCCATGAGTGACTCTGTAACTGGTGTCCTGTACAACCTATATATCGATATAGCCAGTGGTAACACCGAGACTGGACTGACACTCTGTCGAACCTCAGCTGACAAAAATGGCTACCATGCTTTTCATCACTTGAGAAGTTCAACCCGCTGTTATCAGTAGCGTGACTAATCTTTCATCAGGTAAGGTAACATACTTCAATCCATTCTTTTAAGTGGGGCAACAGTCTCAATGCCTAATTGGTAACTTAGATCATTAAAATAGATAGATTTGAACAGTCTCGTGGAGCATGCATTGCCTTGTCACCTTGGTATTGACGCAAGATCATGATCAACCTCGCCACCATGAACTGGTGCTGTGGTCTCACTAAGTGGGGGCATGCAGGCTACCAAGTAGCTTTACTCTGTTACATGGAGCGATGCTGATATATTCATATCATCATCTTCTAATGCATGTAGGGCTCACAATAGACCTGTGCCAGTTCCAGTTAGTTCTCATGTGACAAAAATGACATGACCGCAGGGGCTGTCTCAGAAGTAGGCCTATTGTCTACTCGACTGTATGAGTGGGATTTATTTAACTACAAAATGCCAAAAGAGGCATTTTCTTTTGAGATTTTAAATAGAAATGTTGCAGATGTTTGTCAGTCAGGCAAGTGGAAATGAAGAAAGAAAATTTGAAATTGGAAGTTTTTTTCAAAAATTGTGAAAAAAGTGATTTAAAATGTCATTTTTCTCTTTTAACTCGTTGAACTTGATTTTTGGCAAAACACTAACATGTTGCTACACATTGGGTGCTAATACCATTGCTGTAGCTCCAATGGTTTTGAGATATTTAGGAGAACTTGGTGTCCTTTTATTTTCCGACAAGAGTGCTCATCATCATGTACATGTACATGTATGCATACCGTATTCCAAAATATTGAAATGCATAGGACTACTCTTTAATTCCTCTTTGTAATTAGCAAACTTATCCAACCATGTGCACATTTGGTGTATAAAATTCAACATCACCCACTACCCATCCTCCAACTCTGCGAAACCCATACATCACGTACATTACATACCTTATATCAAACCCAGGCCTAAATATCAGCTGAGTGCCAGGCCCGTGGGCCTCTTGTTCTAAACAGCGATAATTTCTCGACCTTTNTCACATGAGCGTTGAGACCAAATTTTTAACTCAGCTGGCCAAAGGTCAGCAGAGCTAGTCAAATAGCTATTCAGTGGCGTCAGTCCAGCAGTCCATCACTCCATCTGTCAAACTACATGTATGCCCGACGTTTTGTAACCGTAATAGCTAGAGACTCCAAATTACATCTGAAGGTAGCCCTTGGTGAACTCTCCTCGGAAACAAAAAATTACCGTGACTTAACGTATATTAGGCCCTCCAGGGGGCGTTTTGCACAAAATGAAATATCTCAATATCTCAGCCCCTGTGATAAATACGTAGACAAAACGTGATGGAATAGGTAGGTTGATATTTTCTACATCAGTTCAACGGGAAAAAAATGTTAGATCTGTCAACCAGGGGTTGCTATTCAACAAAATCAAAAACAGGGGTACTTGAATTTCCCGCACTTTAAAGTCCCAAATTATGCATGAGTGACTCTGTAACTGGTGTCCTTTGCAACCTATATATAGCCAGTAGTAACACCGAGACTGGACTGATACTATGTCCAACATCAGCTGACAAAAATGGCCACCATGCTTTTCATCACTTGAGAAGTTCAGCCCGCTGTTATAGCGTGACTAATCTTTCATCAGGTAAGGTAACATACTTCAATTCATTCTTTTAAGTGGGGCAACAGTCTCAATGCCTAATTGGTAACTTAGATCATTCTAGACAGATTTTGAACAGTCTCGTGAAGCATGCATTGCATTGACACCTTGGCATTGACACAAGATCAACCTCGCCACCATGAACTAATGCTGTGGTCTCACTAACCAGTGGGGCATGCTGTCTACCAAGTTGCTTTACTCGGTTACCTGGAGCGATGTTGATATTCATATCATCATCTTCTAATGCATAGGGCTCACAATATCATCATAACGCACATAACCTACATATTGCCTAAAGCTAGGCCTAGGCCTTTTCCACAGTTAGTTCTCACGTGACAAAAATGACATGACCGCAGGGGCTGTCTCAGAAGTAGGCCTATTGTCTACTTGACTGTATGAGTGGGATTTATTTAACTACAAAATGCCAAAAGGCATTTTATTTTGAGACTTTAAATAGAAATGTTGCAGATGTTTGTCAGTCAGCCAAGTGAAAATGAAGAAAGAAAATTTGAAACTGGAAGGATTTTTTCAAAAATTGTGAAAAAATTGATTTTATAAAATGTCATTTTTCTCTCAACTCGTTAAACTTGATTTTTGGCAAAACACTTACATGTTGCTACAGATTGGGCCGATTTAATAGACGTTTGCTAAGCTAACCATTGGTTCCACCAAAAATAGATAGGCATGCGAAAAATGTAAAACTAAATTTTTCACCAAAAAGCCCCGTTTTCTAAGCTCTGTATAGCGCTTACCAATGGAATATAAAGAAGGCTTGCGTACAATACCTTTTTTCGATCTTATTTGTCATTATGGATGGCTAAAGGTATTTCTGTCAATTCTGAACAAGTCTGGATCGTGTACACAACGTCACCCACGCAGAGACGTTGCCAGAACGTCCAAGTAGACGCTCAGTTCATTTTTTCAATGATATCTCCTGCAACTTCAGAACTTCATCCTGTGTATGCGAAACGGGAGAAACCGCCCATCCTCTGCTAATTTAGCCGTAGAGGGTGAACCAGAAGTCTGGTTTTTCTGGGCCTCCCTAACAACGGCCGCTCCAATTTGATTTCTTATCTCTCCCAAAGGAACAGCCTCCAGGTATAAAGGTGGTTTACGCTGTTGTACTGCCTCCGGTAACGTGTGGGAGTATCGAATCCAACTTACCCATTCAACCCTAATAAACGCTATTATTTATACATGAAATTGTCATGTTTGACTTAAGTCTCTATCCGTCTTGTTCTCCCTTAGATAGACGAGACCGCAGGGAGAACAAACACACGGGATCGCGTGCTTAGGTTTTATTCTCAGAAAGCCATTAAATTTGGTATTCCCTCAGGTAAGTTAGCAAATATTACTAGCCTCTTGATCGTTAATTGATATTTTGTGGAGTTTGGACGAAGAACAAGATCTAGGAGTAGCAATCACTGACCTTTGTCACGCCTACATGACGTAGGCAGGTTACTATGAGTTATTTATTGACCACTTGAGGATCTACGATTGTTTCTTTAATGAACTGGTGCAGAAACGTACCAAAGAACAGAAGAAATTGGCCTACAAGACCGAAAAAGGCATCGTCCCCTGAGAGCCGCCATCTTGGATTGGACACCTTTTCCAATATCTCGAACTCTTAGGTAAGATAATTCAAAGACATTTTCGGGGACACCGGAAATGACGTCTTATGCCCGCCATATTGGATTCCAAGATGGCTGCCATACCAAGGGTTGTGACATCGCTATGCCCTACTACGTTCATAGTGTTGGAGTCTATGACGAAGCCAGTACACGTGGGGTTCCAGGCTGGGTAGCAACGGCAAGAACTCAGCCTAAACTGACAATCACAATGAACTGCACCATCTGCTACGATCAGCAATTTTTGACTATAGGGTTTGAATCCTGAACGCTCCTTTCTGTTTTGTTGGCACGTTGGCGTAAGCGACCCAGAGAGGTGAATCTAATGGAGACTGTAGTGGCCATCTTGTTGAATCAACCGTCGAAGCACGCGTGGTTCGCCCACGCTGACGAATCTGCTGAGTGACGTTCATTACTTGACCATTGTCCGCTAGATGTGGTTTACTTCAGCAGAGCAATAGAAAGAACTGCACGGACGACGAGGATCGTTAAACCAATTACCTGACAAAGCAATAATCCTTTGCACCATGTAACGGCCAATGCTTTGCATTGTACAGGAAGTTTGCTGTAAGAATTGTTAGAGGGCATTCCAGCAATGTCCTACTGCGCAGTGCCACGTCAGGGACGATGGGCAAACTACACGTCATTGCTGGGTAACCTTTAACAGAAGGACGCCCTTTTGAGAGAATCGTTCCTCGTGCCTAATCCCCCACTGTAAAAATGACATGTGCTGCATGAATGCAGTATGGCCTAACCATCATGGCTGTCCAAGCAGCCATGTTCCACTACAGGTCTGATTCGTCTCACAGCGGTATATTGACATCCCTCAGGGCTATTGCCAAAAAGGATCATGACGAATATCGTTAAATTCGGTAAAAGTCAGCGAGCACATC
>NMRB01000423.1:236916-274364 GCA_002633025.1 Notospermus geniculatus | reverse complement strand
TTTATTCAGGTTAACTACTACGTTCATAGTGTTGGAGTCTATGCGAAGCCATTACACGTGGGGTTACAGGATGGGTAGCAACGGCAAGAACTCAGCCGAAACTGACAATCACAATGAACTGCACCATCTGCTACGATCAGCAATTTTTGACTATAGGGTTTGAATCCTTAACGCTCCTTTCTGTTTTGTTGGCACGTTGGCGTAAGCGACCCAGAGAGGTGAATCTAATGGAGACTGTAGTGGCCATCTTGTTGAATCAACCGTCGAACCACGCGTGGTTCGCCCACGCTGACGAATCTGCTGAGTGACGTTCATTACTTGACCATTGTCCGCTAGATGTGGTTTACTTCAGCAGAGCAATAGAAAGAACTGCACGGACGACGAGGATCGTTAAACCAATTACTTGACAAAGCAATAATCCTTTGCACCATGTAACGGCCAATGCTTTGCATTGTACAGGAAGTTTGCTGTAAGAATTGTTAGAGGACATTCCAGCAATGTCCTACTGCGCAGTGCCACGTCAGGGACGATGGGCAAACTACACGTCATTGCTGGTTAACCTTTAACAGAAGGACGCCCTTTTGAGAGAATCGTTCCTCGTGCCTTATCCCACTGTCAAAATCACATGTGCTGCATGAATGCAGTATGGCCTACTCCATCATGGCTGTCCAAGCAGCCATGTTCCACTATAGGTCTGACTCGTCTCACAGCGGTATATTGACATCCCTCAGGGCTATTGCCAAAAAGGATCATGACGAATATCGTTAAATTCGGTAAAAGTCAGCGAGCACATCATCCCTAATGAAAAGGGAATAACCTAATGATGGTCGGCGTCTCACTTCGTCAGCACAATTCCTCGTTTCCATGGTGATGGCCCAAACAGGGGTGGTGGTCAACATATTGCATTACCGAATTAACTTCTATGTCTCATGCTTTAGGTGACACGGGGGTCAAAACAAAGTTGTGCAAAAGGGTCTTCGCTCACTTCAAAGATTCGACCCTTTCCCTTATTCATCTCCTTCGCATTTCACTGGTTTCCTCGAAACCTGCGTTGTGTCGTCTCAGACTGGTTCATATCTTTGCCGCTCCATTCCCGTGGCGCTAATGTCCGCGGGAGTGCAGCGGCAAAGACGGGAACCAGTCTAGTGTCGTCTGTCACGGAACATACGGGTACTTCAGTCCTCCCACTCTTCTCCACCTGTCAGAGGTCGTGAAATAAACTATTGTCCTAGCTAATAGTAATTGATTTATTTGATAGCATTTAGCCACCCAAGGTGTGGTGTGTCAATAAATTTTTGTACTGATTACCGACTTACATTATTGTGGGAGTAACCGGAAAAATCTTATGTCAAGCATCCGTATCCGTACGATGACGTACGTACATTACGTACTTTGCCATATGTAATGCGTATCATAAAGGAATCAAACATAAAGGTTTAACTGCGAACGATGAAGTAACTGAGGGATACACTTCACATGTTGCCACCAGATGTCTCTCACTGCCTGAATTGTGGCTTTACGTAGGCAGGGGTTTCAACTTTTTTTTATAGTAGTGGGGTACATAATCTGTCAACTTGATGCCTTGAATTCCATTTCTGAGGACAACAGAGCTATTTTCAGCACAGTTAGTGTCCCACGTGCAAATGTACGTTAGCCTATTCAAATGTACACAGATGACCCTGCGCTCTCATCGTTCGTGGGGTTCTCATTACTTCAGTCCTTTTGTATCATAAGATCAACTTGTCTGAATTCAACAAAATTTGGACTAAACATGCAGAAGGGTCTTGCCTATTATATGGCAGAGTCAGAATGCAAATCTGTTGAGGTTTAAAGGGATTCTGTTCACATTTATAAAATGCTAAATTTGTAAGTTGAACCTTTGTTTGATTCCTTTATGGATGTGTCGGATGTAGCTATTACGCTAGAAACTGACTGCAATTTTGCATCAACTTCGTCATTTTGCGGGTGAGGCAGCTCTCAGGACAAGTCGAGAGGCCGCCGATGTGGGCAGACGATAATCTGATAACATCGCCCAACGAATCGTTGTAATTATACGGGACAATCTAGCGCACTTAGGGTGCGGAGAATTAGAGGAATTACCCACCGACAGAACCCACGCCTGGGGTGTAAAAAATGGACGCAGTGGGTATTCACCGTGTTAGCTTCACCGCTCTGTTGCTTTTCTTATGTTCTCAACCCATCATCTCCAACCTACCGGACATTAAAAATTCTCCGCTCGATCGCTTACCATGTCGCTTCGCCGCTACGATGATATCATTTCATTTTGCGATATAGCCATACTCATGCTGAAGCCGACCTGTCGACCTGATGACAACGCAATCTCCGGATGACTGAAGACAATGGCTTGTCACATGTTGACCAATGAACCATAGGCCAAATATAGATCTGTGTATAGTCACTCCCACACCTCCATCATAACCATAATCTAAGCCATGAACCACTGGATCCATTCAATATCTTATTAGGGTAATAGTCGGCAACAATTTATTGCTATTGATACAGGTGATGTATGCCTGGTTACACTGTATCACGGACTATTAGTGCGTATTTATAGTTTATTGTTCTACAATAAACACGGTTTAATAGCCAGTTTTTATTCGGATCATTCGATGTTAGCAGGGAGAGTTGCTGCACTACAGGCGGTAATGGGAGTGAGGACGGCAAAATCATTGTAATGGTCGTTTTCATCACTCGAGGGTTTCATTCCTCTGAAATAATCGCCGAAACTCTGTTCCCGTCCTCCTAAAACCTGGCCTGTCCACTAGGGCGCGGACAAGACGCGGAATGCAAAAATTGGTAAATCCGCATTCATTCAGCAACATCTCCGCATATTCTNGGGTATTCACCGTGTTAGCTTCACCGCTCTGTTGCTTTTCTTATGTTCTCAACCCATCATCTCCAACCTACCGGACATTAAAAATTCTCCGCTCGATCGCTTACCATGTCGCTTCGCCGCTACGATGATATCATTTCATTTTGCGATATAGCCATACTCATGCTGAAGCCGACCTGTCGACCTGATGACAACGCAATCTCCGGATGACTGAAGACAATGGCTTGTCACATGTTGACCAATGAACCATAGGCCAAATATAGATCTGTGTATAGTCACTCCCACACCTCCATCATAACCATAATCTAAGCCATGAACCACTGGATCCATTCAATATCTTATTAGGGTAATAGTCGGCAACAATTTATTGCTATTGATACAGGTGATGTATGCCTGGTTACACTGTATCACGGACTATTTGTGCGTATTTATAGTTTATTGTTCTACAATAAACACGATTTAATAGCCAGTTTTTATTTGGATCATTCGATGTTAGCAGGGAGAGTATAGCTGCACTACAGGCGGTAATGGGAGTGAGGACGGCAAAATCATTGTAATGGTCGCTTTCATCACTCGAGGGTTTCATTCCTCTGAAATAATCTCCGAAACTCTGTTCCCGTCCTCCTAAAACCTGGCCTGTCCACTAGGGCGCGGACAAGACGCGGAATGCAAAAATTGGTAAATCCGCATTCATTCAGCAACCTCTCCGCATATTCTTGAAAGATTCTGTTCAATGTCTTTATCATTCCTAAACATTTTCCGCCGTTTCTGCACTTTCGGGAGAGGGCAAATTTCCCAATAGGGAGTTTTCGCAGGGCCCCCGAAACGCCAACGCGAACGCCAAACCCATTGTTCGATACTACGAAGAGACCACCGAACAAAAGGATAGACGTTCCCGTTGGCGTTTCGGGGGCTTTGCGAAAACTCCCTAATTTGGTCATTGACGCGGAAAGAATGCCGAAATGACATTATTTGCTTCCGCAACCCTTCCTGATGTTGTCGGTGCTCTAGTGGACGCCACCCATTAGGCAGATACAATGAATAAGGTGAGAATACGTAACCAGCCAGTGGACTGATCAGTAAACTGACACAATGCGGTGATTTCATTGGCTGACCAGTCTGCGCGAGCCCGATTTGTCATTGCGCGAGATTGACGACCAGTACAGTTGCCGTGACATCTAACTGCAGCATTATGAACTAGTTTCTTAGTCGGACCGCTACCGCTGCCGCTGCGTTTCACGTACACCACTGTTGTTTTCTTCAAATTTATTACGTTGAAGCAACGCCCCTATAGCCCCCGCACTGGAAGCAAGCTTACCAACGGGAGAAATGCAGCAAAGGAGAGCCATCACACGGGTTGATGATGACATTACTGGCCAATCACCGACACTCTCAAAGACTGAAAGAACATTCGGCAGTCACTAATGCCATTGGCACGTGTCTCTACATATCCTATTGCATCGGTTTGGCCCAGGTAAATGCACTTTTGAGAGAACAATTGACTTCTAATGAATTCAATGGGCAATATTCGCTGAAAACTGCAGAACGCCTGACTAACGGTGCTATCAGCAGCGGCAAGAGATGTTGAATATTGCTGGAACATTGACCACGGTGTCGGCGTACTTTCCGACTGAAACTTACATTCTAAGAGATTGTTGATTTGAGACAAATCATTGTTACAACAGAAGGCGCTCATACCTCGCACCAATCTGTTACGCCGTGCTCACAGGATTGTGGGTAATCAAGATGGCGTCGGGTGATTGACAGCGAACTACTTTCTTGGCTGATCATGTGATCCCTCGATCCCTGTAGTTCCTGGGATCAAAATACCTATAAACCTCGCTTATTATGAGATTTGTTACTTGCTATACAATTATTCACAAAAATCTGTAAATATTTTTGCATTAAACAAAGAATGTTACGCCAATAACTTGGATTTATTTTTCGGCCAAGATTCCTATTACGCTGTGATAAGGTCGCGGACGTACAACTCGGCCAGATCTGGCCGAGGTGATGCGTTCCAAAGCTACACAGGTCTGTGCATAATCAGTCTCGCGCAGCCTGTCTGGACACAATGGAGACAAATTTGAATCTCTGGTAACTTGAAGCCTTCTCCGGCAAAGACTTTTCATCCGTTGTGGTCTGACTGCATTATTTCAAAATCACCAGACGAAACATTCTGCCTCGACAGCGGGCTGACTTTCTTAGAACACTGACCGAGTGCCTGAAGGATTGAGCCGGATAAACGAATGTCTCTCTCCCAGAACGTCTAACCTTTAGCTTTTCGACATTTCCGCCCGTAGTATCGTGTGAACCAAAGGTGACAGCAGATTGTACGGGCATTCAGGTTGTTCTGACCGCAGACAGAAGAGCAAATTGGAGCGGACTTTTTCTAACATTGCTTTCACTAAGATAAGGGCAACAACAGATAGGCCGGGAGATGGTACATGCCCATTTCGCCTTCAAAAAGTGTACATTTCACCTTTTCCCGATTCGCCATCTCTCATTTCGCCTTCTACTACGCCTTATCTCATCTTGCCTTTGTCACTATTCGCCTTTTTCTACCTCGCCTTTTCCTATTTTGCCTCTGTTTCATTTTGCCTTTTCTTAAGTGACCTTTTCTAGTTTTGACTTGATCTTAATTCGCCTTGTCTTTTTTCGCCTTCTCTTACTATACCTTGTTTCAATTCGCATTTGTCTAAATTTACCTTCTTCCTAATTCGCCTTCTCGCATATTGCCTTTGACTTCTTTCGCCTTACTCTTATTTTGCAACAGAAAAAACGAAATTGATACCGGTAATGGCAAATTTTGAGAAAAAGGCGAAATTGATAATGGCAAAATGAGTAAAGGCAAAATAGGAAGATGGTGGAATGAGACAAAGGCGAGTCAAGAAAAGGCAAGAAGAGAAAAGGCAAAATGGTACAAAGGCGGAATAGGATAAACTTTATCCTATTCCGCCTTTGTACCATTTTGCCTTTATCTCATTCACCTTTATCTCATCTCGCCTCCTCCTACTTTGCCTTCTTAGAATTCGCCTTTAAGGCGAATTATAAGAAGGCAAAGTAGAATGAGGCCAGATGAGATAGAGGTGAATTGGAAGTCTTAAGACAAAGGCAATAAAGAACAAAGGCAAGATATGCGAAGGCGAAATTGAAAATGGCAAAATGAGAAAAGGCAAAATGAGAGAAGGCGAATTGAGATAAAGCGAAATGGGCAGACACCAGGAGATGCAGGAGCTTACGAGAAACTACAATGTCCGGTAAGGGACACTGTGGCTGACTACAGGTGTTAGTGAACCCCCTCATCTAAAGTAAAAAAATCTCAGCAATAATACCCTGGCATTCCTGACCGATGTCACATGACGAAGGTCGTTCCAGCGATTCCTCACCTACTGACTTCCAGGGGAATTAAGATGTGTGCGCTGCAAGTCGATGAATTTGAAATGAGAAGTTGATAAATCGCCTGCAATAATTCATTGGTTCGGTCCGGACCTGTAGAATCGGTTACTTGTAGTGCCTTTCTGGGACATTCACCAGCCTCAAACTGCGCATTTCCACCCCCGCATTCCTGAATAAACGACATTAGTTACGGTGACATTAGGCGTCGTCCCTTGCTGGGACATTACGACCACTGGTGCGTACGGTAACAGCTGACAAGGAGCCGTTCAATCTACACCACCCAATGAAAATGTAACGACCACCGGTCCACCACTTCGCACCATGAATGTTCCGTGATATTTAGCATATCATCCTGATTAACCTACTGTATCCAATTTACTCTCCCCGCCGTAAATCACTTAGGTGACGGGAAGTGCGGACGACTGGCATAAGGCAAGGACAATAAGAAAGGGTTGTTAGAGTGGTCGACAAGATGATAGGGGAGTCTTGCTCCTCTGATATGTGCCCCAGTCGGGGTTAAACCATCCTCGCACCCAGGGTCTTCACAACCGACTCCCCTTCTCACGCTTGAGGGTACGACCGTAAATTACCTGAGATTCTCAGGATGGGGTAAACCTGAGACCTAGAGTTTTCCAGGCCCGAAACGCCAACGCGAACGTCTATCCTACCTTTTGTTCGGTGCACTCTTCGTGGCATCGAACAATGGGCTTGGCGTTTGCGTTTGCATTTCGGGGGCTTTGCGATGCATCAGAGGCCGTGCAATGAAGCACGGACGCTGTTACGATTGCATCACAGGCCATGCGATGAGGCACTGACGCTGTTATGGTGCATCAGAGGCCATGCAATGAAGCACTGACACTGTTATGGTGCATCAGAGGCCGTGCAATGAAGCACTGACGCTGTTATGGTGCGTCAGAGGCCGTGCAATGAAGCACTGACGCTGTTATTATGGTGCATCAGAGGCCGTGCAATGAAGCACTGACGCTGTTGTGCATCAGAGGCCGTGCAATGAAGCACTGACGCTGTTATGATGCATCAGCGGCCATGCAATGAAGTGTGGCGGCCATGCAATGAAGTGTGGCCGCTGTTACGATGAGTGTAATACAGAAAGTGATTTTCCGAGAATATTATTCAAGTTGACAGACGCATGATATCATGATAAGTGACTAGCAACATAATTGATTGGGGATTAAGCGATATCAACACGATTGAATGCCATCGAGAATGGGAACAAAACCCATGAGACACACATTTAATTAAATAAAACTCCAATCGAATGGAGACATGAGCTAACAGTAGGATACGTTACTGTGGTTTAGCCGTATCGAAAATCTGTCGCCGGTAGATCTATCAGAGGTGTACTGGAGGCGGTAACAGCATTTTTTCTCTCGCAACATCATCATGAAGTTGACCTGCTAGGATGTGCAGAACAGTTGTGCTGAGCTGAGAACACGGAAGGCAACTTTATGGATGCATTGCTGAGAGTAGGGCTAAGCAATGATTCCCTTTGCGTCTGGTCAGCCATTTGTTGTCCTTAGGGGTCATTCAAGTGTTACATACGCAAAATTTTGGAAATTTCCCCCTCCCCTCCATAGCAAAATTTTGGAAATTTCCCCCTCCCCTCGATACAGCATACGCAAAAAGTGTGAAATGACAACGCATATAGGCCCTACAGGGCTCCAGCTACCATTAGCCTTTGAAGTAATTTGCTACAGTTTTTTCTAAATTGGCTCCTAAAAAATGCCATTTGCTACAATTTTCTAAATCACAATGTTTTTTGAGAGTTCACTTTGTAGTGTTGATCAAGATGACATTTTCGCTCCCATCAATTTATAAAAGGTGCGTATGCAAAATTGCATACACACAGCAGATGACCCCGAGTCCCCCCTGTACGCTCTCCATACGCATGGCTGACAACCCCCCCTGCGTATGTAATACTTGAATGATCCCTTATGAGTCCATCAATAGCTTTCCACCTCGAGATCCTGTGACAGAGGACGCCAAGCGGGCATCTGGGTCCAGTTCACCAACACCAGTCAGTCCCTCCAAGGTAAAGTCACTGGTGATACATTCACCCAGCTCTCACCAGCAGCCGCGATATTAATATTGATAGCACGTAAGTAGAGGGATACTCTGGCTGGGCTATCGACCTAGACAAGGATCAATGGTCGTGTCAGGTCAGACTTGAGGGGGATGTACATCAGCTGAGGCCACGGCAAGCGGGAGCACAGACTTGAACAAGGCTTTGAACCTGAAATACACGGTGTGACACTAGAACTGAACACCATCACATGGTGCTATTGGTTTGAAGTCCCGGTCTTTTTCGGAGAAGCCATATGCCACCTTTTCTCTCAAATCATTACAGCCCTCGGTGGACGCTATGCTTCAGCATATGAACCATCCTGAGAATATCAGGTCATTTACGGTCGTACCCTCCCTCAATGTGAACCAAGCGCGAGATGGGGAGCCGGTTGTGAAGACCCTGGGTGCGAGGATGCATATGAACCGACTAGGTCGAGGGTGACGAGACAAGGCGACCTCCACGTGTGCAACAGTTACCGTTTTTAAGTATTCATAGATTGTCTTGGGGCAGACGCCGTGATCCTGATGACATTGATATGTTATTATCGAAGCATCGACCCAGAGTTGTTGCCGCTCAGGAGTAATCCGTACGTTACTGGGGATTAACCCTGGCGGTCCTTTGACATGTTTACGGAGGCGGGAGAGATGATAGAGATAAGTCAAATTCGACAGTTTCTCCTTGATCGTCTGCGCAGTTCAGCGCCTGATCTGATCGAGACGTTTCTGACGGGTCTGGTGGGTAGGTGGAAGGAATGTTTTGCGGGGATGAGGGGACCGACTGCTGGTGTAACAATAGCCAGTGGCCGCTATCATTACCGGCTGTTTAGATACATGTATGACACTGGACGTAACAGATGAGGAAAATGTCGGCAAAGTTTGCCGCCATGGCCACCTCAACTTTTGTCCAGGAGAGGCGATAAAACCACAAGCATCCACAATTTGATGATGACGAACTTGTTTCGTCTTGAAAAGTGCAAATATTTTATCTTGGTGTTACTATGGTTACCATCAAACCATCGGGATGGAAGCATAAAGGATAATTTGACTTGAATGAATGTAAACACATGCCGGGAATTTAAATCATCACCAGTCGTGGAAGGGAATAGAGACAACTGAACAGTGATTTTAAATGGTGAAAGTGAGGTGAAATGGACGAAAGTTTCCTTGGACACACGGAGAGATGTGGTCGGAAAATATATGAAAACAGGACCGCACTGAATTCACAAATTAATTTGATTCGCTCAATAGTACGATGCTGCCAAGGACAGGGCAGGTTCAATTTTCATTTGACTGCGCTCCTGTTTATATAAATATAAAGTGTAGGGTTCAGCACATTCTTGGCAAATCAATGAGAGTGCATATTTGTCCACAGCACCGGAGGTAATGAAGCCCACGAAGGGAATGTATTTGTGTCACGAGGAGGGAACCTTGACTATACTACAGAAATTGGCTGTGTGTATAATTACCACAGACTGTAGGAATTGTATTGATCGAGCGGTGTTGAGGTCTGTATTACTGGTTAGAGATGTTGTACGACCATGCCCGTGGTGGGACCCTGTCACCGTTGGGAAATTAAGCAGTCCTGGACCGAAACCTTACTTGCTGATCCGTTGCCGATAAATGTGGCGTGGTATGAGCGAAAGTGGCAAATGATTTCTTTTTCAATTACGTTTCTAGTGGCTGGGTTTTATGTTGCTGTTAAGTTGACACGACCTACCGAAAAAGCATAAGGTTGGTAATGATACGAATAGGAAAGGTTTCGTTGTATACAGTATTGTCTCATATCTAAGGTCCCAACCCAATATTCAAGCTCTGCCCACCTGCAATTAAATATGCAAATAAGCATTGTTGAAAGTCAGCCAATCGCGTGCAATTACCAGGTTAATTAAGTGACCATTCATGCACCGCCATGACTGAGAGGGTCGATTTCAAATGAATTCTTGTTCCAATAGATTTGCCCACAAGCCCAAAATGGTCGATGATCACTCTTTGGAAGTGTCTGGCATGATCGTCAATTGGTTGGAAGTAGGCCTAGTCTTTGATCGTTACCTGACCGTTGCAGTTGGTCTTCCATTTTCCAAGAAGCTTCAGTCAATAAGCAAATCGCTGGCGGGGTTTGTTGTTGATTTTTGAGCGGCCCTCTTATAGCGAGTGAATCTAGCCTCCAGGCAAAGCCGTGCTCCAGTCATATGCAAAACCTGTGCAAATATGCGAACGTGCACCTGGGCACGAGGTTACATTAAAATTTGTTAAAATGGATTAATGACATTTTCAAATTCAGTCGGTCAAAATGTACATTTTGTACAATTCACATTGATTTTGAAGCGGTAGATTTTGCAGAATACGCCTCCGAAGTTTGGCTGTCTAATGCATTTCCCATTAAACTGAAATCCTTCTTTCGCCTTTTTCTCAAAATGGCGCTTGATATTGAGGACCAACTGTCATGGCGCCCCAACTGAATCAAAACAAACCCCGCGAGCTATACTATTTGCTTTAAGAATATAGCAATGGTTACTCTACTTTCTAGTGAACTTATTCAATTGTCTCATTATCTCCTCAACTTGCTCAACGTACATCACGTACCGATACCTGCAAGGCCCCCTACGTAATACATGTATATGAATACACGTGTCAGTCTATGTAAAGCATTACCTTTCTGTCTTTTTCTATTCACTCTAATTCCAATTCAATCTTTGATATACCACTGTTCCTGTGAGGATGAGCGAACAGGTATCTAAACATTGAGTACGTTTAGGTAAATGGTAAACGATAATAAACTGTACAAGGTTAGCGAATCACAAAGATTGTTCTAGATTACGACGGTACCACTGGCGGTTAACAATGTAAAGATGACGGATTGTTACCCAGTTTTTCCTGACTGCTGCCTATCATTCGCCTATTATACTAATATCGTTACTTGCGCCGAAGGAATTGCTTCCGTGGTTAACAAGTAGCCGTCCAAGATATTGGGGCGTCATTGGGTTTGGTAAAGACTGGGTAAACAGATGAGAGAGGACAGGCCAGGGTCATTAGAGAGCAAAGATTTGCTTGCTTCAGTTTCAGCCTTTGTGTGGTTACAAGTGATTGAATTAATGTGGACATTATCGCTGACCGAAGCACTGACCTTGGCATGTTTCGTGACCCAGACGGTACGAGGAACAGAGACGGACAACCATATTCCACTTCGTACTTTGACACCAGCTGTCCTGTTGGGCACCTACCGTACGTTACTGATAACAACAGCAAAAGGCCTTTGGGAATACCAGTTGTCCTGTTAGCCACCTACGTTACTGATAAAACAGCAAAATGCCTTTATACGAGCTGACCTGTTGGGCACGTACATGTATATTACTGATAACAACAGCAAAAGGCCTTTGATACCAGCTAACTTGTTGTATGTTACTGATAACGACAGCAAAAGGCCTTTATACCAGCTGTCCTGTTGGGCACATACGTTACTGATAACGACAGCAAAAGACCTTTATACCAGCTGACCTGTTGGGCACGTACGGTACTGATAACGACAGCAAGGTCTTTGATACCAGCTGTCCTGTTGGGCACGTATGTTACTGATAACGACACAAAAAGGCCTTTGGTAGCCTACCAGTTGACCTGTTGGGCACCTACATTGTATGTTACTGAAAACGACACCAAAGGCCTTTGATACCAGCTGACCTGTTGGGCACCTACATTACTCATATAAATGATAAGAAAGGCCACTCCTGTTGGGGCTGGTACGTTGCGGGTGACGAAGGTCTTTGGTTCATCTGGATGTCGAATGTTGTGGTATTGTATTGCAATCGTTTATTCGAAAACGTGTTGAAAATAAGGAGATGATTGATTGTTGACTCTTGGTGAGAGGTATGTGTGTTTCAGGCAGTAGCATTAGGCAAGGGTATCTAATCCAATGAATGAGTTATGTATATAATTATTACGCTCCCAGCCCATTCCATTCTTTTAGCCAATTGTATGCATTATAAATGAAATACTAGTACATACTGTATTTCGGTTGTGTATCGATGCTTATAATTGTTTTAGCGTATTATGTCGGTGAATGGTGTCAAATGATACGTGAGACAATGTATACATACATATGACATTTTATTTGTCTTAGTTATTAGGCCATGTAAAAAAATAGTTGGTTAGCATCCTTCCACTCTCAATTTTCTGAGGAGGGCGGGAGTTTCTTTAAACATTTTTTTATTGAGTTTGAGATGCATGTTATACCATGGTACTCATGGCAACCTGAGGGAAATTCCAAATGTAATAAGTATGAATTAAAATAAAAACTACATGTACTTTCTATCCTTTAAAACTGTGTTGTTTTATTTAAGCACCCCAGCCTACAGTTTTATCACTCTTTTGGCAGTTTCTTTGAAAGTTTTTTGAAAATAAAAAATGAAATGGTCCATGGACCATGTGCTCACCTGTTTGGACATAAGAGTGTAATGATAGCACATTTGAGAATTTTCGGGTTACGCCACCTGGTGGCCATATTGGATGTCTGATCGGGCCAAAACTTCACATGCACATAAAGGTCATCTTGAGGGAGCCACATAGCACATTTGACCGTTCTGGGTCAAGTCGTTCCTGAGTTATAGCACATTTGATGATTTTCAGGATACGCCACCTGGCGGCCATATTGGAAATTTAATCAGGCCGAAATTTGACGTGCTTGTAAAGGTCACCTAGAGGGAGGTAAATATCAAGTTTGAGCACTCTGGGTCAAGCCGTTCCTGAGTTATAGCACTTGGATGATTTTCAGGTTAGACCACCTGGCGGCCATATTGGATGTCCGATCGGGCCGAAACTCGGTATTTTTGAAGGGACCCCTCTAATACATGTTTATGCAAGATATGAAGGCACTCGGTGAAATAATGAAGAACTTTGGCAGGTTCGTTACTTTTGTCGAACTTTGACCTCTGTGACCTTGAAAAGTAGGTCAAATCAAAAAACCCGTTTTATATTTTGTGTATCCTAATTAGATACACCCATGATAAAAATTTGGAGACGATCCAGTCATTAGTTAAGGAGTTATTGCACTTTTTGTGTTTTTGGTTTTGGCCACCTGGAGGCCAAGTCAAGAATCGAATCGGACCGAAACTTGGTGTCATAGGTCATCTGACCTAGGGGTATATATGTACCAAGTTTCAGATCAATAGCCCCAGCGGTTACGAAACGTGCCCTGCTAACGGGGAACGACGGACGACGGACGCCGCACCACGACAAAAGCTCACGGGTGAGCTAATAAAAGAATTTTTGAGGAGGGGGTGATTTCAATGGCGGGAGGGGATGCTAACCAACTTTTTTTACATGGCCTTACTCCTGTGAGTGTCGTGGTCTTTTTGCAGAAGGCGTTCATGGTTCGCGGTCATGGACGGACTCCTTAATGTGAAACTATTGGTAATGTTGAAGGAAGTTGTATTTATAGTTGTTCTGGTTCATTCGCACTCGAGACAGCTCAGACTGTAGTACAGACGGAAGGAAATACTAGTTACATACACGTGGTATGCTCGTTAGACAGGCAAAAACCAAGATCATCAATGAAATAACTGAGCAGCTTCATCGGTTGATATGAAACACATTACGAGAATTAGCTCACTCTACGTAAAGGTACGAGTGAGTTCAACTGCCTTTAGCCACAGTCAAACATCATCTCTCGATAACAATTTCCAGGCATCCCGTGCCGTATGAATGCAGAAAGACTTATAAAACGACTTATCATGAAGGTGGGTTGAATATAATGTATCAACATGTACAGCATGAACCTATAAATGTTTTTGAGAGAATTGGTCCATGAAGAGCCATTTCAAAAGCACTTTTTTCATTTCAAACATAGATACTTCAAACCTGAAATATCGGTACCTTAGAATGACATCCTGAACAGTAGAACAGGAGCAGTCAGCCGCGCGCATTGCCAAAAGATGGCAGCAAAGTTCTAGCGGACCAATACAAAGGAAAATCTACGTGATTGGTGCTCGATCAAGAATGAATGGGTCCGCTATATGCATTGAATTGGGCCGTAGTGACACCTATTGGTCAACTGACTGACGGCTCCTCTTGGTTGCTACATGTACCTACATGTATGCTGTTGTTATGCATATTAACCTGCAGCCGGATTTTGTCCTCACCACGATGCAACAATGTCATGACGTCATAGGTATTATGTAATCCATTGACTGATTTTTTTCTACACATAATATAGTGTCTACTCATTTTATAACCTCATCCATTAACCTTCGTGACTGTAAACAATCGAAAAAGTGTTTTATCTCCTTCGCCAATGTCAAATGGCCCGTTTTTACCTCAACAATAAAAGTAGGTAGCCGAATCCCTCCCNCCCCCCCCCCCCCCAGCGAATTTTTGGAAAGTAGACGGTGATCCATCCGTGCGACAACGTGATCATGCTCATGGATGCAAATCTAAGTCCCAGTGTCCTTGCTAACCCTCGCAGTTCAATTAATCAATTAGACGTCTTGCCTGTCTACCATGTGTCATGTTTCCAATACATGTCATCATGCAGCGCACTCCCGGCAGACGTTCCATGCAGAGAGCGTTTTAATGCAACCCGGAATAAAGCAAGAGCATCACCACGGAGATTTGAAAATACAATGTAGTGCTTTACCAGGTTACCTTATGGGTAGGTTTTTTTAGCAGCGCGCTATAAGAGGCTTTTGGATTAGTGGTTTCGACTGCGTCTGACAGCTGAGCTTAACAGTAAATGACATGTTTAGCCTTTAGCATGATGTAAAATGGCGTTAAATTTACAGTCATCGATAATTGACATGCTGATGTTACAAACAGTAGACCTTTAGAGCGTTCCGATATGGCCTAGGCCTAGCCTATTACCAATTTGTCCCGTCCTTTCAGGGAAGCTGCACGTTGCTTTTGTACTTTTTCAACATTTCTATGCATCAAAAATTCATAAGCTCGTTGAATGCATCGCTATTTATGTTCGAATGTGACTATGCTACCTCGTATATAAAAGACTGTCTTCTTCCATACGACCAATATATTACAGACATTTTTGATCAACCAGGTCCAGAGAATAGCGGCTACAGTGACCAATGCTGCTGAGTGAAGGTGCATTGTCCATCATTAAGCGCACCGCAGGGTTTAACCGGCTCGGTCTTGAAGCGACTGCGCTGTGACATCGGACGACAGCAAAGAAAACGTCCATCGCTTTCGCTGCACGTTGAACCAGAAGCTTTATTGTCATTTGCATGTGGAACGATCGCGCACGTAGAACGGTGTAATGAAAACGCTGCTGCAGCTGCTTTGCTAAGTCGCTTAATAGCGTATCGACACGTCTTATGGTATCGATTCTACATGGCTGTGTGCTGAAACCAACAACAGTGCGGAGAGACAGGGGAAAACGGTTGACATACCTGGTCGTGTTGAAGTCCGGTGGCCGTGGTGGCGGTACACGCTACTAGAGTGTCTCCTGATATATGCACTTTCTGTCAATTGCCAGAATTGTAATGATACAAGTATAAAAAATGTCACGTTAGGTAATAGTACTAGGAGGTTACCACGCATGGTGCTATGAGCGACAACGAGTGAGATCGGTAGAAATCGGCTTTTGGTCCAGTCTACCCGAGGTATAATAAACAATAGAACAACATTATTCAAGTCCAGAATTTATATTCGCCATGAGATGAAACGGCAGAGTAGATGATCTCATACATTGTGAGTTTATCGTGCACATGATGGCAATTAGCCAAATAATCCTTAGGACGCGAGAAGAGGGCTGACCACAAAATACAACACAAGGACCACGCTTGGTAACGAATCGTCTAATGCCCAGTCCAGGTATCCACACGAACTTGGCGGCATCCCTTCAATAATCCTGCCGCCGAAACAAGCACAACGGTTTTCACGCCGAAATACCTCCAGCCACCAGTGTTATATCATTGCCAGATTGTTTTCAGTGGCGAGCAATTCCTTGTCGGGAGCACCACCTTCGGCAGCCACTACAACCATCCGCCATTCGGTGGTGTGGTCGAGAGACCGCGATCGATCAGTCGTGCGGGCGACATCTACCAAATGAATTCGAGATAACTCTCCAGCTACAGAGACTGGTGTCGTCTCTGAGTCACAACAACAAGCATATTTTAAATGAATTCGAGATAACTCTCCAGCTACAGAGACTGATGTCGTCTCTGAGTCACAACAACAAGCATATTTCACTTCGTTTAAAAGTGTCACGCCAGCCTACCCCGAGGACGATTGACGATTAAAGATTACTTGGGAAGAAATTAATGTATTTGCCGTCAGCCAACTTACACGGCGTAAGTAAATAATATTTCTGACTGGAGCTAACCAATTATGATATTGGAAAGCCTTTGGTGGTAATAAAATGTTTGCAATCCAATAACAACTGCCCAGGAGCATAAATAAATAATCACTGTTTTATTTTAATTTAACAGAAATTCACGCTTTCTGGACGACCGTCTCTTCATCTCTTTCATCTTCAATCTCTAATTAAAGAAAATGATTTAAAACAGTTCAGAAAAGAACTATGCTGAAAACGTCTCACAGAACTAGGCCTACTCATAGAAAAGAAAAAACGGTTTCAGAAAAACATGATATCATAAACGTTCAGGAAAGAACAGAAAGAAGTCATATCGAAAACGTTTCAAAAACGACAAAAACGTTTCGGTTGAAAATTCTGTTCATCGTGTTATACGAAGGCTGCAGTGCTCCTAATCATTCACTTCCAGTAGGACTTTGTTTAAAGATAATATATCACGGATATTTTCGCGGGCCACGAAATTCATTGTTTGTTTACATTTTGTTTGTTTATGTCCAGGCTTTCGTTGTCTTGTGAGTAAATTATTGGTGGCATGCCCCTCTAGAAATTCTGTTGATTCCAAAAGTATTCATTTTGGTGGGTTGGCATGTCCCAAAAGTCCAAAATAACATAATGTAAACATCCATGTTTACAAACATTGAATGTAAACAATGAAGTCGTGATGTATTATCTTTAATAGCCTACACACCACTCCAGTCCTGCCTATAGCTATCAGTCACTTCCACTAGGACTAGGCCAACGTACAGACCACTCCATTCCTACTCCATTCCTGCCTAGGAATAGTCACTTCCACTTGGACTAGGCCAGTGTAGACCTAGACCACTCCAGTCCTGTCCATCAGTCACTTCCACAAGTACTAGGGCCTATGCCAGCGTATAAACCACTCAGCCCTGCCATCATGCCTGCCTATCATATATGTCACTTCCACTAGGACTAGGCCTAGCCAGCGTATAGACCACTCCATCGTCAACCACCGGTGTGATCTCTTCCTCCAGGAAATCGACATTGGAAAGGATACATTCCTGTGTGGAATCCTTGTACGAGTAAGACATGCATTCATCTTCTTCCTGGCACTTCACGGCACAAAGCATTCTCCCCCGGGCTGTCTCTTTACGCAGTTGGTACCCGACCGGGATGCTTCCGCTTCCGACTTTCCTGAATTTCGATTCTGAAATAAACAAGATGACATTGTAAATGTCGTATGGTTCCCGATTAGATACTTGTACATGAACGGTACATTGACAGAGATGAAGATGCATTGATAGAGATCAGATGCATTGATAGAGATCAGGATACATAATGCACGTCATTGATAGAGATCAGGATACATTGACAGAGATCTGGATACATTGACTGATGAACAACGACGTTGAATCCTTGATCTCATGCCAATAACTCATCTCATGGTTGACCTTGACCTTGATATCTGATCATCAAGGTCATTGCAGAATCAAAATGGGCAGCCTCAATAACCTAAGTATGGGTGATATCATGTCTGTATCTGTATCACGGGCATATATATTTCAAATTCTAAAGTTTGACCTTGACCTTTGATCGTTAAGGTCATTGCATAATCGAAATGGGCATGCTCAATAACATAAGTATGGGTGATATCATGCCTCTACCTCTACCAAAGGAAGAGATACTTCAAATTATCAAGTTTGACCTTGACCTCTGATCTTGATCTCATGATATCTCAATCACCCGGACACTGGAGGCTGAGAATTTTAACATTGTCCAGTCCTTGGATAAGTAGGCATGAACTAAGACTTGTTTCATGTTGCTCAGTTGACAATATGGCAAGTTATCTCAAAATATCAAATTAGTGATATCGATATCACCATGACCGCAACATCTCAGGTCAAAAGTAATCAGTCCATTGGATTCCTAGGGTATGAAAACCTAAGGGTAGAACCTATTTCCACTGCACTAGGTGTTAAAGGAGCCGAGTTATGGCATCAGATAAAAGTGTGACGGACAAAATATCAAGTCTGATATGTTGATTACATCATGATGGAGGCATCTGATGTTGAAAATGATTAGGTCATTGGATTGCCCATGTTGACAAACCTAGGGGTAGGATGTGTTACCAGAGCTGTAGCTGTTGAAGCAGATAAGATATAGAGGCGTGACAGACGGACACACACACAGATACACACACAGACACCATGACCAAAAACAATATGGTTCGCGATCTTAGTGATCGGGAACCATAATAAAATGGCTGCCGCAATTAACTAAAGAAATGAATTAATGGGTCATATGAATAAAGACGAGCAAATGCTTTAGTAAAAGCATTTGCTACTCTTTATTCATATGACCCAATGTTTAAAACTGTAGTGTAAAACAACATGCACATAGGCCTATATGCTCGACTTTCTGTTTTCGGGATCAATGCCGAAATCCCGAACTTTAAGGGCCATATGCATCAAACGAAGATTATCTTGAACTCAGGTTCAGCCACATCTTCAATTGTTGAGGTTTGCCAGGGCATGATATGGCAATGGAAAAGTTGTGGCTCAACGTGAGTTCAGATAATCTTCGTTTGGTGCATACGGCCCTATAGGTCTAACCTCGGCCCAGGCGAATATCAGCGGAAATGTGCCGAAATTTGGTAACTCGAGATCCCGGTTCATCTCGATCCAGGAATTTGACACTTGAGTCGCATTTAAACCGGAAATCGAAAAGTCCCTTGGTTAGAAATTTTGTTGTTGTGTTGCGCTGCGCGATTTGTCCAGAGCTTTGGTCAGGGAATAATCATCTACAGCTCTGTGGATTGGGTGAGGAAAAGGAAAGTGGAGGGAAGCGGTTCCGCAAAATCCGTAAAGTTTTTTCTTCAACCTTTGCGTAAAACGATACGTCATCCAAAACGTGATTCTTTCAATGAGTGCCATGTTTACCAAATAGCAAGTACACTCATGAAACCATTCTCAACTTAGAGCTTGAAACTTTGCCAGATTTCAATCTCTAATGTCATACATAAGCGGCCATATTGAAATGGAAGGATATGTGATGCTCTTGTTGGTGCAGGCGGATTAATTTTTTAAACCATACTTAAATCTAGTTTAAGCCTAATCTAAGGTTTATCCCCGTTGGTGCATACGGGCCTATAGGTCTAACCTCGGCCCAGGCGAATATCAGCGGAAATGTGCCGAAATTTGCTAACTCGAGATCCCGGTTCATCTCGATCCAGGAATTTCACACTTTTCTTGAGTCGCATTTAAACCGGAAATCGAAAAGTCCCTTGGTTAGAAATTTTGTTGTTGTGTTGCGCTGCGCGATTTGTCCAGAGCTTTTGTCAGGGAATAATCATCTACAACTCTGTGGATTGGGTGAGGAAAAGGAAAGTGGAGGGAAGCGGTTCCGCAAAATCCGTAAAGTTTTTTCTTCAACCTTTGCGTAAAACGATACGTCATGCAAAACGTGATACTTTCAATGAGTGCCATGTTTACCAATAGCAAGTACACTCATGGAACAAAAGTAAATGGACACACTATAAGGCCTGCTTTCCATTGGCGCATTCTTTTTCTGCGCCGTGACCAACGAAGCGGAAACAAACAATGCTTTCGAGCGTTTCCGCGGACGGAAACGCGTCAATGGAAAGCAGGGCGATAGAGGATTTTACAGAAAATTTCTGCAGCAGAGTCTCAGGGACTGGATCTGTAAAATTACATACCGTACTTACCGTACTTTAAAGAAATTATATTTTCATACTGTTCTCAGGAAGCATCATTATGGAAAGTCCAACTGAGTCCAACTAATACAGGAAAACATAAATCATACCATATGTAAATTAACAGAAAGTTCTGGTGACTCTGCTGCAGGCAATTTCTGTAAAATTATTACAATAATTTCTAACAAAGCAGCACAGTTTTTTCTTGAATATCTCCAAAACAATTAGACTAGTATACCTGACCCTACCAAGACAGCATGTACCACTGCGCGCTGCAGTCGGACATCGCTTGTAAAAGTCCTACATGTAGGTAAAATAGTTATGACCGGGTAGTAACAGTCTACAAAACAATGGGTTACAGAAAGTAAAGTGAAAAACATGCCTTTACAAAATTGCTTTTGTCAAATGCGGCTTTCAGCGGAATTCTTCGTCGGCGCTGATACCATTAGAATGCCACTGGTCAGAAAATTTGCTTTTATACATGTTGCGCGGATCAATTCAAAGAAGAGGCGAGCACAAAAATCGACACACAATATGATAAAGTATATAAAATCAATTTCCAGAATATTTGCAAATTTTCGACCCCAACCGGGGTCTTCCTCAGGCTGGAACTTAAAGCGATGTGTCAGCCAAAATTTTTTAATGCAAAAGGGGACGAATCTTTGTTTACAAACACTCATTTCCTGCATTCTGATTGGCTGTGAGGGCAATGTTTACAAACATCATCCTTCTGTTTACAAAACGACTATCGATTCGCTTTAATCTGAAACTCAGAAAAGACTCAAGATCAATTGTTTGTACCCCATTGGTTTGGAGAAAAAATGATATCTATTTATTTACTTTTTTCCATGGGCGTACATAGTACATGTACATGTATTGTGAGACTGACTACATACCGTAGGGCTTTGCCTTTTTAATGCAATACTTCTTTACCCTCCTGATCTCCGGAACTTCAAGAGCTACATTGAATAACGTAACGCAGCTCATGTCGCCCTCAATGTAGAATTCCGGGTCTCCTACACTGGAACGCCCAATATAGAGAACGGGTGTATTGGTAGGGGGTGGCCAACCACCGAACGTTTTCTTGCGAATATTGTCATCAATGACGCCGATTACTTGTCTCCTATACATGTCGTAGGAAATTGCAATGAAATGCCATTCATTTTCCGAGAACAGTTGACCATCCGGTGACATGATAAAATGTTCTGTTCGTTCACCGACCACGAATATTTGTACATAAAGTTTTTGATCCTCTGTTTTCCAAATACCCACTCCATTGGTTCTGTCCCTGCAGTCTAAAATCGGCCCTTCAGTGAGTTGAGTTATCCTCACAAAGGCTGTGAATGTGAATAACCCCTTTGATCGAAAATCAAAGGCATCTGAGTTACCAGAATTCCTGCGCGGGATGCTTATGTAGGACATTTTTTGTTTTCCATGAAACCGATAAGCAGTGTTCTCTTCGCCCCTTGGTCCTTTGGTGAGGGTGACGCCATATGCTTGTCCGTCATTGCCAGATCCAGAGCAATCCTTTGCGCCGAAGTCTTTGTTGAACATCCAGATTCCGACAGCACGCGGGCGGAAGGCAGCTGTTGAAATGGAAGAGTTCGATGTTAGACTCAGTCTCAGAAAAATAAATTGCGACAGCCAGCACAAAATTCGGCTAATGCCCCAATCCTGAGCTGGTTCTCAGTACGTTCTTGAACATTTTGCCGAACGGGCTCAACTGTGTGCGAACGGAGTGGGCGTAGTGGCAACTTGTTACAGTCTTTTTACGAACTTCATGGACGGGAAGGGTGCTCCAGAAGGTCGATGCATTATTTGGCCAAGGGTAAAGCCTAGTTTATACTTCGACGCACGACCATCGGCGTCCGACGCGCGATCAAAATCTGGACGCTGACCTAATACCCCCATCACACTGAAGTCGTTCTCAAAACGTCCTGCCCCGTCCTAAAAAAGTCGTAAAACGGGCTAGAACGTGTACCCTTGGCCAAATAATGCTTCGATGTACTGGAGCACCCTTCCCATCCACGAAGTTCGTAAAAAGACTGTAAAACGTTGCCACTACGTCCACTCCGTTCGCACACAGTTTGAGCCCGTTCGGCAAAAGTTTCAAGAACGTACTGAGAACTAGCTCAGTGTGATGGGGGTATAATGAAGTAGGCTTATGTCGGCGTACAGATTTTGATCGTGCGTCGGACGCCGATGGTCTTGCGTCGAAGTATAAACTAGGCTTTACACGTTCTAGCCCGTTTTACGATTTTTTTAGGACGGGCAGGACGTTTTGAGAACTACATGTACTTCAGTGCGGCAAAACTCAATGCGGTAGGGGTGTTTTTAAAGTCGACTGAACCAATGCTGTCGACTTGTCATTCAATCGGGTCAGTCGATTTAAAGGGCCTGTCACACTGAAGTATAGTTCTCAAAACGTCCTGCCCCATCCTACAAAAATCGTAAAACGGGCTAGAACGTGTAACCCTTGGCCAAATAATGCATCGACGTTCTGGAGCACCCTTCCCGTCCATGAAGTTCGTAAAAAGACTGTAATATTAAGTTAATATTACTGTTCATAGACGGCGTAGTTTAGTTCGGATTTTGGTCTGAATCGGATTGTAACGCAAGTGTGAACTGACGGTTTTTAATGCGCAATGACTAAACCGAATTCCGGAATGCGCACTTCGGAATTCGGTTTAAATCCGTATTGTGTGTGAACGTAGCATAAGAATGCTGTCACCATCGTTGCCTCATTAGCCGCGTGGGTTTAGGGGTTATGTCTAGTATGTTTCGTAGGTCGTAGGTTCGAATCCCGTCGTAGGCTCTAAAATTATTCTGTCATATGTACCTGTTGTTAGTACTTAATACCCCCATCACACTGAGCTCGTTCTCTGTACGTTCTTGAAAATTTTGCCGAACGGGCTCAAACTGTGTGCGAACGGAGTGGACGTAGTGGCAACGTTTTACAGTCTTTTTACGAACTTCATGGACGGGAAGGGTGCTCCAGTACATCGAAGCATTATTTGGCCAAGGGTACACGTTCTAGCCCGTTTTACGATTTTTTAGGACGGGGCAGGACGTTTTGAGAACGACTTCAGTGTGATGGGGGTATTACTACCGTATAACCTGAGTCTCTTTAATGGCGCATAATTTTTATTTTTTGTTTAGCCTGAATGACAAGATGTAGGCCTATTTGTTTCAATGATAAGATGTCTTTATCCGTGGATGACAAGTTGAAAACTTGTCAACTGACAAGATAGACCCTGTCAATTTAAGCATATGGCTGAGACCGAGTTCCAGCTTGTCAGTACGACGAAATATTTTTTAGAGTGCAAACTTCCCGTCCATGAAGTTCGTAAAATGACTGTAAAAAGTTGCCACTGCGTCCACTCCGTTCGCACACAGTTTGACCCCGTTCTGCAAAATTTTCAAGAACGTACTGAGAACAAGCTCAGTGTGCATGACTGGGGCATAAAAAGCCCCCTACCGCATTGAGTTTTGCCGCAAATTTGCGCTTTGGCCTTACCGCAAGCCAGTGGCTTGCTTTTTCAAAGAAGCGGTCAGACCGCTGTAAATCATGCATGGGTTGGCCGCACGACATTTCTGTGAGGACGCTTCATTGAAATGTGCGTTGAAACCTTTGGCGCCCTTGAGGGAACCACACCCCCAAACGCGCCGAAATCTGGTTTTGACGTGAACGCGCCTTAAACCTGGATTCAACGAGAGAAGGATATCGGAGCGATGTCAATGGTTTCCGATGAGAAGTTGACTATTCTAGAGCTAGTTATCTGTGACCTTGACCTCTGACCTTGAGAAGTCTTGCGTAACTGGAACAGGGATCCTTGATTAAACCAATAGGGGCTGGTTAAATGCAGGCTTCTAATTAGTTTTCCCCTGAAATTCTGAGTAGATTTGCATTTTAGAACTGTCTGACCATGACCTTGACCTCTGACCTTAAAGGTCATTGCGTAATCCGAAAGGTCGTCATTGTTAACCTATAGGTGTATAGGTGAAGGTATTAGGATTCTACCATCACCAGGTTCTGACAATGTTATATGTGACAGCTGACTGTGACCTTGACCGCTGACCTTGAGAATTATTGCGTAAGTGGAACAGGCATCCTTGATTAAACTTACTAGCATATTGACCCGCGGCGAACACATTTTGAGGGAGTGTGTTTGTCCCTGAATATCCTGTGGTAGAGGGTCTGTTGCTTTATATTGATGAGTTTGTTTGGAGAGGGCCAGTTTCATGGCTAGGAATCAAATCCATGAGCAGTGAGGAGTTTTCACTTTCACTTTATTAACAGCAGCATCACATCTGGTTTATTACACCTCTTCAGCTCATAATGCCAAGGTGACCCAGATTCATGATAGCTCTAGGTTCACATGAGTCCTATCTGTTTAATGCCAGCCACTCATCTATTCCTAGGTCACTCCCGTTTTTGTAGATGGCAGCGCAGGTCACCACACATCTGATTTTCTCTCTGTTTCATGCAAATCATCACTTTTGAAACCAAAATTCCGTAGTAAAACACACTCCTCCTATTGTACTGCACACATAGGCCGCTCTTCGTAGGATGCAAACCCTAACTAAGGAGGAGATAGGGCAGAGAGTCCGGTCCACCGTAACTGTGTACAGTCATTACATGGCAAGGTATAGCAGATAAACAGGTCAACTCAGGTTGATAACAAAATCCAACATGGCTACCGTCCATTATAGTATAGATAGGAGACGGGTCAATTCGGGCTTCTAATTAGTTTTCTCGAGCAAAACCAATTTCATATGGCTGACTGTGATATTTGGTTTCTCCACAATCACGATTTTCCTAACTGTTGCGTTTTTTCTGGGACACCCTGTAGAATGTTTCTAAACCACAAAGTTAACTGGGTACGGATCTAGCCATGGCAATACTTTGAACAAGCCATCGATCAGCTGCCCACATTACGTTACGTTATAAAATCTCTCCAGTGGTGAGATTTTGTAACATTATTTTTCAGCAATGAGAGATTGTAACATTATTTTTCAGCAAAATGAGAGATTTTGTAACGTTACAAAATCTCTCATTGCTAAAAACACTCATTGCTAAAAACAATGTTACAAAATCTCACCACTGGAGAGATTTTGAAACGTTACAGAATCTCTCATTGCTGAAAAATAAGGTCACAAAATCTCACCACTGGAGAGATTTGTAACGTTACAAAATCTCATTGCTGAAAAATAATGTTACAAAATCTCACGACTGGAGAGATTTTGTAACGTAACGTAATGTGGGTAGCTGATCGATGGCTTGTTCAAAGTATTGCCATGGCTAGATCCGTACCCAGTTAACTTTGTGGTTTAGAAACATTCTACAGGGTGTCCCAGAAAAACGCAACAGTAAGGAAAATCGTGATTGTGGAGAAACCAAATAACGTTACAAAATCTCTCCAGTTGTGAGATTTTGTAACTTTATTTTTAGCAATGAGAGACTTTGTAACGTTACAAAATCTCTCCAGTGGTGAGATTTTGTAACATTATTTTTCAGCAATGAGAGATTTTGTAACGTTACAAAATCTCTCACTATTGCTAAAAACAATGTTACAAAATCTCACCACTGGAAAGATTTTCTAACGTTACAAAATCTCTCATGTTGATATGCTTATCTCGGCCCAGTTAACGCAAGAAGTTCACAAATTTTGAAAGCCCATATTCTGAGCTAAGCTTTAACTAATGGCATCAAAATTTCCTGAAAAACACGAAAATCTCAAATTATCAAAATTTCGATAATCTCAAATATCTCAGCAACCACTCAAATATCTCAGCAACCACTCGAGATATTTTGATGAAACAAAGCCCAAAATCCTTAGAAAGTTCCATTCTATCAAAACTGCAACAAAAGTCACAAAAGNAAAGGGAAATTTGCCATGCTCACTTTATGAGATGTGTTACAACCAACCCCGAAATTTTTTGACGGGGCAGGTGGTACCACTCGACTTTGGACCCATTTTTCAGAGACATGGATAGAGATGGCTAAACTTTGTTTAGTGCACAAGTGACCATTGATATCAAATATTCAAAAGACCAAGCAGGTTATAAATACCTCCTGTAATTAGGAAGTAATCGACCTCAAAAGAAAAAGTGTTACAACCAGCCCCGGTCTCCCCTACCATTCATCCTAGGCCTCCCTTTGTGGGCCTAGTTTTTGGACTTAGAAAATTTCCAGGGAAGACCAATAAACTGTGAACTTCCTGTATGTTACAAAATCTCACCACTGGAGAAATTTTGTAACGTTACAAAATCTCTCATGTTGATATGTTTATCTCGGCCCAGTTAACGCAAGAAGTTCAAAAATTTGGAAAGCCTATATTCTGAGCTTAGCTTTAACTAATGGCATCAAAATTTCCTGAAAAACACGAAAATCTCAAATTATCAAAATTTCGATAATCTCAAATATCTCAGCAACCACTCGAGATATTTTGATGAAACAAAGCCCAAAATCCTTAGAAAGTTCCATTCTATCAAAACTGCAACAAAAGTCACAAAAGAATTTCATAATAAAAATGTTGATTTTTAGGGGGTTTTCTGATGAGGTATTACATGTTTGTTTGTTTTACATAATTATGATATTTCCAAATTTCCCAAATTTTGATGCAGAAATATGACCAAGGTTATATACATGTACTTTCACGTGGTACAAACCGTGTTAAAATTGGCCCAGTAGTATTCGAAATATTCAAGGTAACAGGTGTAGATAAATTTATGTCAATGACTGTACGTATAAAATAGACACGTCGCCGGTGAACTTACCTTGTACTAGCTGTAATGTTATCAGAAAGAGCACGATATGTCGAACGGACAACATCCTCATCTAACTCGTATAGCGGTAGTATCTGGTTTTGCCTGGACTCCGCACGAAGTCTTTTTGAAGCGCTCGTCCAGTATTCGCCGATTTTAAACGATGCAAGAACTCAACCTCGGCCTCGGTCGCATATGTCGGCCTGAAGTGATCGGACTCGTTCAAACTCCTCTTGGACATCGATAAAAAAATGCTGGACGCTTCTCGGTGGTGATGAATTCATCGCCCCGCCCCGTTTTCATTTTCTCTAAAGTCGTCATCCTAATTCCTCCAAGTCCTACCATAGCCATCAGAGCGCGACGGCGTGTAGGCGGCAGACAGAGGAACCCATGTCATAGCCTATATACGGGAAGACGAGAACCAGTCTACAGCAGACGATATACAGGTGTTACATCTGCCAGTGTTTCTGTGGGTCAGTGTGTCCCCCTTATTGTTTGGGAAACGGTAGCATGGTAGCAGATAGATCGACATGTTCTCTATTATCAAGTCACCGCTTATTCCGTCAGACAATAGGAGGGGAACACTCACAGATGGGAACACTGGCAGATGTTACACCGGTATACTGATTTTCCAGTTAGCAGTCTCAACCAGACATGATAGGAAGGACTGTATTATGAAGGCAATCAAACACAAACACAGAGACAGTTAGTTATAGTCTTAATCAAAATATATTATAATTTTAACCAAAATAGCTTTAATCTAATTTGGTGCAATTAATAAATATAGTGTAATAATAATAATAATATTGAAATAGAGACCCGGTAACCAAAGTTTAACATTTCTCATTTACCGGTAAACAATCTTTCATGCCACACCACACCCGGATAACCACTCACTAGTTTTACATCCTAACATACTGATTATTTTTCATAACATGGCATCTGTCATTGTTCCTGACATCAACACATCACAGCCGATCTTGTTCCAGTTGTACTTTGCCGGTTATTCCAGCCCACATTGATTAAATAATTACTGGACCAACTTTTAGGGCCGTATTCATAAAGGGTGTTTAAGACTTAGAAGCCTGTAACTTTGTCAAATGCATGGTGGAAGTGTGTAATTTAGTGAAGTTACACGCGTCTAAGTCTTGAACACCCTGAATAAGGCCATATCCAACAGAAAGCACAAAGAACGACACACAAAATGACATATTACAGGGTTTGTACACCTCCTGTCTCCCAAATTTCCATGACATTTCCAGGACTTTCCAGGGCATGAATGGCAAAATTCCAGGACATTTTGCGGCATGGAAAGCACAAAATTTCAAGATACATGTACTCTCCCATACCGACTCGCCGCCAAATTGATGCACAGATGGTCTTTATTTTGATTATTTTGTTTTCTTTTTTGAAAGGGACTTGATTTTCCATGACAATTCCAGGACATCGTGGTAATTTCGCTGATTTTCAAGGATTTCCAGGCCTGGATTTTGTTAACTCAAAATTCCATGACATTCCAGGTTTTCCAGGAGGCGTACGAACCCTGATAAAAGGAAACGTCGTCTCCAACCGGGGTCTTCCTCAGGCACTTTCTAGTCGAGCTACCACTTCTGGTAGCTCGACTAGAAAGTGCCTGAGGAAGACCCCGGTTGGGGTCGAAAATATGCGAAATTTGGAGACAACGTTTCCTCTTTATGAATATGGCCCATATATTTTAGCCCCTTAAAATGATTAACAGCAGCTACCCGGTACATGTATATTTTTCTATATCCCCCCAAAACAAAACCACAGCACATAAAATAAACAGAACTACAAGCAAAGAGAGTGATGTCTTCATATAAACATACCGGTAAAGAATGAGATCTACCCTGCTTATGTTGGCTCCACATAAAGAAGTAAACATTTCACACTTTTACAAGACAGTTGGAATGAGTGTACATCGATTACAACAAACTAACAAAACAAAGAAACCTCAACATTATCTGAGTAGCCTAAAGTTTCAAAAGTGAATTCGAGATTCGAATAGATAAGATCCTGAAATAAAACAACAGCGCAAAACTCTTCACAAAAGAAACTTAACACCCTGTTCAGTGATGCAAAGTGCTTCAAATACAAGTCAGATCAGGCACATCGCTTCTTGCACAAAATACATCATCATATGTGACTCTCCACTACACAACCAGTGTAAAGTTGCTCAGAATATGAGCCTAAACGTACTGGCCTAACACCAGGAGATAAAGATAGAGACATGATCACTCAGACCTTACAACAGACATGCAGACAATACTGTATTTGACAATACATTGGTCCGAACTTGCCAACGTGAAAGTGACTGACGGTTGGTTTTGTGGTGGTGGTTTACATTTGTCAGTTTCGGTGTTGTCTGTCTATTGTGAGGTCTGAGTGATCATGTCTCTATAGTTGCGCTTCGACTACAAAAAAAAGCTGGTATTTGTCCGCTCTTATTCTGCTTCCATTACAGAATTGCCGGGTTTAATAAGTCCGGTTCTATTTTAAGTGCGGATCTATTTAGTTCAGACAGCATAAGTTGCGCTTCCACTACAAAAAAGCCGGTATTTGTCCGCTCTTATTCTGCTTCCATTACAGAATTGCCGGGTTTAATAAGTCCGGTTCTATTAAGTGCGGATCTATTTAGTTCGGATAGCATAGCCGATCATACTCCGAATCTAGATGCGGATAAATTTTGTAGTGGAATGGCAATAACACCGGATCTATTTGTAGTATTATGCTCGGCTACAGGTGGCTCCACGGTCGCTTGCGACTGTGCATGACCTATCCAAACTAAATAGATCCGCACTTAATAGAACCGGACTTATTAAACCCGGCAATTCTGTAATGGAAGCATAACAAGAGCGGACAAATACCGGCTTTTTTTGTAGTGGAAGCGCAACTTATGTTTATCTTCTGGCGTCATGCCAGTACGTTTAGGCTCAAGTTCCACGCGACTTTACACAGGTTTTGTGGCGGACGGTCACATATAGATCTCTGTGCCTTTCCATATACATGTAGTTCGTTGAGAAACGGCAGTAAAGTACAGTATCAGAACGGTGAATACGCAATAAAGAAACAAACATAAATGAGTCAATATTCAGTAACTGGCAGCGTGTGATTTGGTTACATTGGTTTATAAACTGAAGCGCCATTCCAGCACTGTAAAGATAGCCAATGAAAAACCACACTAACTTTGAATCACAGATATAAAGAGTGTGCAAAATTGCCGCATCATCTGTTGAGTTTTGTCCCTTCTAGTTCAAAAGGGTGAAGATCACACACTGCATTCATTCTGTTGAACTTAACAACGCCTTCATGCTGTTAACGGTACTTTGTGTACAGTAGGACGAATTGCCAGATATTCGCCCAGTTTCTTCTTCATCACATTCTCCCGGCATTTCAATACCAACTGAATCTGGCAGAACATCCACATTGGGAATCTGTGCACAGATGTCAGAGAACGAGACCTGGGGATTTCTGAGTTTCGTTGTGCTTGGACTTGCAGAAAATGGTCCTGCCACGTTAACAACTTCAAACTTGTGGCCAGTTGCAGGGTCTGGATCTTCCTCAGGACAGAGATTCTGCATTTTATCTTGGTTGACCTGTAGCCACGACTCAACATAGGCTTTACCAGAACACTCTTCAGCTGGGACATTCTCAGCACCGCATGATTGAGGTACCGGTACGTCCCCAGAACTCAGATTCTTCTCCGAGGGCTGTCCTTGAAGATTGAAAACGGCATGTGTATCATCACATATGCTTATCACATGACTGCCGTCGAGCTGAGATTCAGCTTGTGGTGCACTTGCCGGCTTTTGGTTTGACTGCTTCAGCAGATCAACACCTATCTCAGCACCATGATTTGAACCCTCCTCTTCCTTAGCAATACCACCTACTCCCAATTCATCGCTGACGGATGGACGACCCCTCAGCCAATTCTGCAAGAATCGCTCCCCCGTTGTCAACTGGACATTGTCAGTAGTTTCCACACCATCACCACTGACATGTGGACTGACCGATGCATCGTTCTGCAGGCTCTTCAGGTACTGATCTTGCTGATGTGTCATCCAATCCCTTCCAACCAAAGGGCTCGTGGGCCTAGCAGACTCTGTGAAACTCATGAGTGGCTTGTTCACATCTGCCACATTGAGACTACCATTCGGAGTTCTTGGCGTCCCTGACTTCAAGTCAATGTGACTATTCCTCTCGCATAATACTTCTGAGCTTCGTATCAATGGAGAAGGGCAGTTCAAATCCAAATACATTTTTCGTTTCACGGGTGATGAGCTTGGGACGTCATCATGATGTCGCAATCTTTTGCCTTCTATGATTGGTTCAAGGGTTGGTGCACTGTTCATCACCACTCTCATGTCATTGGTCGTGAGACTGGAAGAGAAGAAGAGATTTCTGTGATAAAATGTCATCAAAGTTTAGCTTCACAGCTGCTGAACTATGCAATGCTTTGCCGAGAGACATGCATTAGACAGGGGCGGATCTAGAATCATGGGAAAGAGGGGGCACAGCCAGTGCATATCGTGGAAAACCTCTATCAAACTTTAACATCTTTTCAAAATTTCGAAATTTCCTGGTCAATTTTAAATATTTTCCACAAAATAGAGGGGGCACGGGCCAGGTGTGCCCCCCTTGGATCTGTGCCTGTTAGATGTAGGTATCTGTACAAGAAACTGCATAGCCTCAAAAGGGTGTTGAAAACAGATTATTTTGAGGAGTACCAGTACAGTTTATATTAGACTGCAGTGCCATAAAGATCAAGATGAATTTTCCACTGCCACAATGAGACAAGTCTACATTACCTGAGATCAGCTGTGGAACCCATGAATGGTGTATCAACCTTTGTGCTCAGTGAAGACTTGGTGTATGGGAGTTGAGGGTCGACTGTACCCCAGAAGGGATCCTTCTCCAGGACAGGTGTACTCATGTACATCTGATCAACAATGAGAAGTCCTACTTGGACATTCCGATCAATTATCCAGTTCACCTCAAAGTCATCGTCATCTTCGCCAAAGGGATTGATCAACTGCTCAGCAACCTGTCAAAATGAGAATCACAAACTCCAGGCTCGAAAACTTATGACTCGGTGCAAACGACACCCGTTGGAAAAGACTTTTCACCTAAAGTGATGCAACGTTGATTCCTTTGTCAGTGGCTCCCATCAAGAGGGTGAATGTTCCAAGTTGTTTACAATGTTTGAGAAGCCAAGAGTTGCAATGGGGAACTGGAGTGCCCAAAGGAGGCGCTGGGGAACGACTCAGTTTTAACACAAAAGCGCATGCGTTGCGACGTTGAAAACGTCACTGACGTCGCGCATCGTTCGCGACGTTATGTGCGATATGTCATTCAGAATCAATGACGTTGCTCTTCGGTCTGTTATTTACGCTAAAATAGTCAATTTCATCAATGAAATTCAACATGTTCCCGCTTGAATTTTCGTTTGAAAACATTCAGATATATGGAGTCAGTCCTTGAGTTGATGATGAACGTGTAAAATTCGAAATTCAATGGACTACTTCAGGAAAAATTAGGGCTAGAAGTAGGGTGTAGTTTTAGAATTAAATGGCAAATAACGTTGGCTTGACTTTCGATGTCATAACTGAGTTGTTCTTCAGCGCCACGTCACTGACTAGTTCCTCCGGTTCCTCATTTATAGAATGGGTTGTTGATCACTGCCTACAATACCCAAGCAAAATAACACAATCGTCTCACCTTTATCCACCCGACATAGAAGAAGAATTGCAGCATGGTAAACACTGGAACATACAGGTCAACATCATGACCTGAATAATTCATGGCTGGGTCGAGGAACTGCCGTCCCATTAAACAAGCAAAGAAGTACATGTAGACAGCCAGGGTAGTCACCTGAAGAAACAAGGGGATCTGTGTTTAGATCAACATTGACAAGTAGAGGGCTGGAACAAGATTTGGGATTGGCCTTTGTTGTCATGGGGAGAGAGGGTTTTCTTAGGGGCCGTCTCAAAATTGTTTTGCTACCAAAAAAGACGAAGTGACTTCGACTGGGGGAGGGGGTTCTCGATTTGGGGAAGCCCACTTCATCTTTTTTGAAAAAATTGGCATCACTCTTTTTTTACAGGAGAATGACTTATATTTTATATGCAGTCTTCAGAAAGGAAGAATTTTTTACTGTCTTCACATGTTTTTCTTTATCATCTTTCCATGCCTAACATCCCTACATGAATGAAGCCAATGTCAAGTGCCCACTTCATCTTTTCAAGGGGGGAGGGGGTAAGGGAAAAGATGAAGTCACTTCGTCTTTTTTGGCATCAATGTAATTTTGAGAAAGCCCCTTAGCAGAGGGAGGTTCTATCATGTAATGAGTGACTGACTGAATACAGTGTGAACTACAACCAATGGTACCATCAGAATATGAAACGAGAAAGATTTTCCTACCTGGGTGTACACAAGTGGAATACTAATCCAATCATAGCTGAACAACATACCAAGATTGCTTCGATAGGCCGTGATTTCCTGGAATGAAAACATAATCATCACCTGTTTGTACATCCTGAGAACATCAGGGGTTCTTAGTGCTCGCTCCCTTCGTCACCGCACACAAACCCCTGAGGACATATGAATTTTTGGTGTACGTTGAGGTGGGGCAGTTGAGGTACTTCAGCACTGTGTTGTGCGTGACACTACGATACAATCTACATGTAATGCCTGTCATCTTAAGGTGACTCAGAACGGCGTTCGCTGATTGGGCGCATTTTCTCAGGTGCCAAATACCCAGCTAATCAGGCGGATGTCCTCAGGGGTTTGTCTGCGGTGACGAAGGGAGCAAGCAGTAAGAACCCCTGATATTTTCAGGATGCTGTTTGTATGGCGCGGCAAGGAATTTCAACTTCAATTTTTTATCCCAGTGAGAGACAAGGACACATCAGAGCCTTTGGAACTTGAACGTGGCCAACACACAAAGTGTTACCACATCTAGGTGACAGAACAGCGAGTCACCGCTGATAGAAACCTCCAATGGCGGATCCAAGGGGGGATGTGCCCGGCGCATGCACACCCCCGTTCAGCCGCAGAGCAGCAAAAATTTTGGAAGTCATATAAAAGAATTCAGCATGTTCACAGTCGTCCCTTCTCGTGGTTCATTCAGACCCTTGATTTTTAGTAAAAAGAAAGTTCAACTTGGCCTGCCCAGGTGCCAGGAAATCGCGTTTCCAGCACTTTTACCAAAATTTTCCAGGGCCGGAGCTTCGCCCATTCCACGCCCCCCCCTTTCGGCCACTCCTGGATCTGCCACTGACCTCATCAAATTTATTCTCATCATGGGATAAGACTTACATCAATGATGGCTTTCAGGTTGATGTCATCAGCAATTTTCCCCTCCTCTCTTGCTCTAGACGCCAGGGTACTGCTCCACATGCAGGGTATCCAGAACTTAGGATGAGGCGTCTCAACCGATTCAAAACAAAGCCTCTCCTTGTCCGTCATCAAGCCTGCAAAAGATAACAACTTGTGAAACATCCACACCAGTCAGTGATCACAGGCTCTGTAGGCCTGTGAAATGTCATAATATCAGGGGGGGTTAGACAGGGTTAGCATAAGCTGCATTTACCAGATAGTGACCAGGAGGCTTGCCTGCAGTGTAAGTAAGATTTGCCATGGAGAAAAACATGGCCATGCAGATTTGTGAAAATATTTCGAACCCTTGTCCACCTAGGAACGCTGCCCTCAGTTTCACAAAAAGATCTGGTGGCAACACAAAAGGGACAAAGTAGTTTGGTGTCTTTTCACGTCCATCCCGACAGCCAACAGCGTTAGGAGTCTGAGGGACAAAATCTGCATGTCAGTCCTCCTGCTCACTACCCGGATACTCACCATCATACGTTACCCAAGATACATCGGGCATCAAACTCTCGTCTCTGTGACAGAGTGCGTCGCTTCTTGAACATCAACCAAAATGAGACAAGTCGCCACCCAAACTTGGCCGCGTTTCGCATCTAAAGTTGATGACGTACCATACAACGAATATATAAGCTGCGACTTCAAGTGTTCTACAATTGTTGCTCTCTGTCTAATGGTATAAAAAGTCAGGATGTTCTCAAATTAACTTCACCTCAGTCTATGACTTTATTAAACTGTCAGCCTTGGCACTTTCCGAAATATTTCATGTTGCTAAAAGAAAACAAATGTTATTGAGGATACATGACCAACCTGAAAAAGCAAAGTTTATACCATAGGATGAAAAGTCCACTTGAGACAGTACTGGCGAAGAGCTTACAAAATGAAACATAAAAGAGCACGTTTCATGATTCAGTTCTTACCTGCCAAAATAAGATGATCCATCGTCGGAAAACGTTTCTTGACCGGTGTGCTAATGCTTTGGAAAACTAGAACACTCGCCAGGTTGAGGTAACGAATCATGGATCTACGGAGAATCCGGCTCGATTCATCAGCGCCGCGGATCATAGTGGCAGCATAGATGGCAACCCTGAAATTACAAAAACACTGACATTTTATCTCCAGTGGAAAGGACTACGATGTGACTCCCAGGCGCGGATCCAAGGGGGTGCACCCGCCGCACACCCCCCTTTTGGCCAACAAATCTGTAAAATCGACCGTGAAATTCTGAAATTTGGAGCAAATCATTGAAATTCACCGCAGATTTCGATGTTTCTAGCACAGTGCACCCCCTCTTTCCTGAAATCCTGGATCCATCCCTGACTCCTATATGATCAGTATTGTCAACTGGGATACATCCTGGCTAGGCCATCTCCCAGAACTCCCTCCAACTGAGCATCACTGCAAGGACACACACATGAAACGAAATCATCCCTTACACTTACCGATCAGGCCACGGGATACTCGTGAATTGTTGCCACCAACGTGTGATAACGATTGACACATAGAAGCCAACAATGAATGACATTGGAATGAGATTCGTAAATCTATCAAAGTGAATCACCATCTTCTCAAATTGTCTGAAATTGAAGAAATGGATGATCGTCATTATCTCGGAATCCTGGTCATGGTGATCTTTGACTTCAGGCAGCACATAAAATCAAGTTCAAACAAATGAGCCGACAGACTTATGCTTTCTCCCAACAGCGCTCGAAAATTGCATTTTTTATGCACTTGTCCCGGACAAGTCGCTCCTGCAAAACCTGCTAGCCCGACTACCTATCTCAGTTGTCCAAAACCTGACGTACGGATGTTGATCTAAAAATGAACTGCCATCCGATTGTAGGCCTATGGTCTTATGATTACCTAAAGTTTCCCCTTTTGGCCAAAAAATCTGTAAAATCGACCTTGAAATTCTGGAATTGGGCACAAATTTCAATGTTCCTAGCACAGGGCACCCCCTCTTTTCCCAAATCCTGGATCTGCCCCAGCCGAGGTTCATAAAGAGTTCAGAACTGTCGGGTAAGGTTGTGAAGTACAGAAAAAAAAGTTGGCAAAATGCTGGTAGTCCATCGGGCTGGCAGGTTACCTTGCACAACTAGTCCGACTTGATTTTTTGGTAGTCCCGGGCGTCGGACTAGTGGAATGTTCGAGCCCTGTCCCAAGCAAAACAATTGAGGGCACTACAAACAGTACTCAAGACTAAGGCCTGCTTTCCATTGACGCGTTTCCGTGCACGGAAACGCTCGAAAGCATTGTTTTTTTCCGCGCGTGACCAACGAAGCGGAAACAAACAATGCTTTGACGGAAACGCACCAATGGATGAGGCACAGTCATGTGTAAGATCACACTTCCCCTTCCATCATCTTACCTTTTCTGTGGCTCCTTCAGAGCAAATCTATACACACATGTCAATATGGTATAGAACACAACATAGAAAGCCATCTCCTTGTAGAGAAGCTTGTAGATGCTCCCTTTCCAATAGCAAAGGAGCCTCGCGAAGCCACAAAGACGGACTTTGGAAACTTTATGACTGTAGGTGATTGTCATGATGGAATGATGAACACTGGCAGTCAGATTTCAGGTAGAAGACGTTGAGATCATGTGACTTAGTAAGAGTAGATTGTAACGACACTGTCTGGAAAAATATGAAGGAAAACAGAATGACACCGTCTGAAAAAATATGAAGGAAAATAGAATGAAGTGTTGCACCACTTTCGAAATCTTACTCCATTCCCTTGCAGTACGAAAGAATGAACTAGAAATTGACTTACCAGTCAATTTGAAAGACCGCCCTTGGAAATTGGGAGCTAAGACACAGTTGATTGATCGAGAATTATCGAACGGCCAGGGTTGGTGCCAGGTTTTTGAAATAGGGAGAATAAAAGTCTCCCATTCCTAAAAGCAGAGAGACTTTTTTCCAAAGAGGGAGACTTGACTTCTCCCTACTAACTTCAGAAGGA
>NMRB01000423.1:219652-232334 GCA_002633025.1 Notospermus geniculatus | reverse complement strand
ATTCTCCTGTACAAAGCGCAGTCGTTGCGTCAACTGACGTCCAATGATAAAGCCAGTTCCCAAAATTCAAAACGCCCTAGCGGCTGTTGCGGGCAAAAGATTTTTTGGCAACATGACTTTTCTGAAAGCTGGGTCGCCAAGGGTCCTAAACCTGGGTTCAGATTTGCTCTAACACGATGTTTCCGCAGAACGACATAACGACGTGGACTAAATGAGTGTTTGTTAGCCTATTACCCTCTGAGAAAAAATGGCCGACTTTGGCAAGGTACCGGTATCTATTCTAGCCTTGTTGGCCTCATAGAATCTAGACAAGAACAAACTAGAAGTGTATAAAGACTTCAAAATGTTTATTAATTTGTCGTTTATGTAAATGCTCACAAAAAATGATTCTGAAGAGGAAATATCGTTGAATACATGGAATATTTCGAACGGCTTTTTGCCACTGCACGAGAATGACTGGTTCCTGTTGCATCAGCTGTGGAATGCGCACTATTTGTAATATGAATGACGTCATGAATTCGGGGTATCTATCACTGATTTCCATGATTTCCCATTCTGATATGCAAATTAGATAAATCCTGCCGTTCATTCTCAGACATGCAAAATAGGCGATTCGTACAAAATTTATCTTCCTTAATCAGCTGTTAATTTACTTGCAGAGAGTCTATGTTGTGCCCAAAATATATTTTGTATTGTAGTTTAGGAATTTTCATTTGCTAAACCTGAATTTTCCCGATTTTCATCAGTATGTACCTAGCACCACAACAAGCGCCATCTGGAGGAGATCAGCGCAACCTGACTACACTGGTAAACACCGATTTTCTGATATTGAACGCTGGAAAAAGCTAATTTTAGACCCACTTCCTCATATTTCTCCGTAGGTGATGAAACTCAGAATGCTATTAGAACACTGTGGACACAATATCTTCTGATGTCATTCTCATATTTGTATCCCAAGGGCCAGAAACTGTCGAAAAATGAAGCCCCCTACTCCCTAGGCCTATAAATCATCGTCCCAACCATGATCATGATGCGGCCATCATGTCACAGGGTGTCCCAAAACAAATGTTCGCCCTCAAAAGCATATTTTATAATTATATATATATCAATTTGAAGCACTATAACCCTCACGGGTCTTGTGCTTATATAAACTCATTTTGCATTTCGCATTATATAGGCCTACAACACATTTTTATTTTTCATTGGTCTATTTCATGTGGCAGATACGAGTAGGCCGCTACAGATCCATGACGTTGGTTGGGGACCACTGCGTCAAAGGACGACGTCATGTCACGTCAGCGGCGCCTAGGACATAACTCTGTTGGCGTGAAATTGCAAACTTTTGAGGCTCAAATGATTGAATTCCATGGTGATTGCGGCCAGGTCCCTAAGTCTATTTTCAAACTGCTTAGACATTTAAAAACTAGAGATTCTTGAATTCTCAATGGTAGTTGAAATGTTTCAAACAGATAGATAAGTGCGAAGCAGTCGGCCTTCAAACTGGGCACACATTTTTCCCAATTTGTAAACATGGTCCCCAACTAAAATCACAGATCTGTAGGCCTACAGTGTGTCTCGCACTTGACGTGGCCTCTTCTCTTGATATCGAACTCCTACCTCCACAGTGTCGACTGTCGTAATGCTCCATACGTAATTAATGATGCTCCTTCGTAATTGGAGCAGCATATTAAAATGCAGAATGCGATGGCACTGCGGAGGAGTTTGTCTTGATATCACTGCAATCTGGTTTCAGTTCGGGAAACTGTGGAATTCTGCAACGTTGTGGAATTCCACATCCAGATGTGGAATTCTGCAACGTGGGTGTTCTTTCATAATGGAAAATGCATAGAGATTCAAACAAACTGAATTTCAGAAACAACAGTGATAATTTTCGGTCTGAATGGTCCCTGTAGACCACAAAACAAACAAGGAAAATTTCATTGCACAGAACTTGTCCAGTAAAATTTTATAGCTGATTACTTGTTTACACAGCAAATTGTAGTACATTTGGTGTGTACATTTGAGTGTTTTTAGTAGAAATTTCAGTTTATCTTCGGATTACAAGACAGGTTTTTTTTTAACAAGAGCAAAAATTTAGTTTGCAGTTCTAGACATCCTATGGTGATGACTAGAGCCCTCCTGTCTAAGAATCACAGCTCCAATGACTAGGGTTGTGGAATTCTGCAACTAAAAGTTGCAGAATTCCACAACGAAGATGTGGAATTCCACAACGTTGCAGAATTCCACAGTTTCCCGAACTGGTTTAGGCCTAGGCCCCTAGCAAGGCACGAGGCTATATGTAGCCTAGCAATAGGCCTACAACAACAACAAGGTACGTCCCTCGCTCGCACACAATTTGCATTGTAACAATTGAGGGCCAGCCCCTGCAACCTTGATCCTGGTTTCTGCTCTGACATGGTAATGATGATGATGAATGATAATGGCGAGTTTTTATATAGCGCTTCATAGCGTATTACACTCTCTAAGCGCTTCACACATTATTACCCCAGCCTATGATTCAGAAACCTTTCTGTAGAAACCAAAGGGCAGCCACAATATAGTGCACACGATGGACATTTCAGGCCAGTTGAGAGTTACAGAGTGGCACGGCCGGGGATAGAACCCACGATCTTCCGATCACGAGTCCACAGCCCTAACCATTATGCCACCGCGCTCCCCATGACATGGTGTAATTACCATCACATGGTGATGGTAATTAACAATCAGAATTAACTACCTGCACATTAAACTGTGGTTTGACTTTCAGATGTTCCTGACATCATCACAGAGTGAACCATGTTGTTGACACTAACTTATGCATTCCTTACATACTTCCTGAGACTGAAAGAAAGGTGGAGAATGAATCGTTGCATGAAGTAAGGGGACTTTTTAAAACATTCATTGTCAATAGAATACTAAGGCCTAGACCTATGCCAAAGCAAGGAAGGAATGTCTAGTTTAATGTTAATAGTTCATACTTCATCTCTTTCGGCCTATTTTGCTCTCCTCAGATCAGAAACTGTACCGTACCACAGAAATGTGCTGCTCTCAAGTGCAGTGACTTGTAAAACATCACAATTCTTTCTTTTCCAGATTTTTATCACTGACAATATCAAAACATGCAGTGTTATCTTCAGGAAGGAAGGGTTGAAGAACCCGACAAGTTTGCTGCTGAATGCTATGAAATACCCGGAGGAGGAGGAAGTCACGAAGGGAGGGGATGTGGAAATGCTGGGGTCAAAACCAAAGGTTTCCTAAAGTGAAATTCTCGTACATTCCTGTTTAAGACTTGTAGACTGTCACCTATCAACTAAAATCAAATCCAGCCCACCATTCCAAGTCAGCATTGGTGTGTCATTAGTGTGTTTTGCTATGATGGTTGGTATATAGAAACTTTTGATTTTTTCAGCTGACGGTCCAAATGTCTGACTGGGCATGCTACCTCGACAGTCAGTATCACACTCCACATTACATGACAGATGAGAATTATGTCTGTGTACTCTTGGAGGCCAAGCTGCCCACTGATAGAAATGACTATCTTGCATGGTCATTTTCTGTGCCAATGAACAAGAGGATTAAGGTAATAAATGTACATACATGGTTGCTGTGAATCAAAGTCTACACTCAGCCAGTGTTCTCCACGGGTTTTGGTCTAAGAGGGGCAGCGGTGGGCGTGGTGCTGAAGGCACCGCCTGAGGTGCCTTCTGGCGAATGGTCTGGGGGCCCTCCTCCAGCAAAATTTGGATTTTAGGTGCTCTGAGATCTGCGTTTTCTGAGCATCTGAGATGCATAATTGAGCGATCTAAATCATATTAGGGCGGACAAATTTTTAAGTGCGGGGGGCCGTTTTTGAGCGGGGCGGATTTTGCCGTCGGTATTTTTAAGAGGGGCGGGCCGCCAATTTTTTAACTGGTGTGGAGAACACTGTCAGCTTTTCTAGGCTCTGACTCTGAGTTGTCTGGGCTGATGTAACTTTGTAAGATTAATTTGTCTAAATAGAAATTTGTGATCTTATTTTACCCAGGTATCCTCTTTGTCTACCCCATTGGCATGGAAGTCAGGTGACCCATTTGGTATCCTTATGGAATGTACAGCTGAGAACTATATGGCCCTTGGTACTGCTTTCATGAATGGATACTTAGTCACAGATGAAGTTCTGGAGATAAAGCAGCTCATATGTTAGTATTAGTCTCTTTTTTTGCCTAGTATGTTTATATTACGTAATTGCAGCGTCTTACTTTAATGTCGAAAATGTATTTTGTTCTAATCTGAACCGAGATTCATGATCCTGTCTAATTTTTCAGCCGTGGATGTCCTGGGTAAGCCTATAGGCCTACTACGGACCGATAGTCAGTCAGAGACAGTGCCAGTGTTTGTGTCACCTGTGACATCAAAGTCTTCATCACTGGAGAACATCAATGAATTGAGGTTGCCTGACATGCCGATTACAAAGTTACCAGTTCCTTTGGAACACCTAGAATTCGATATTGCTGAGTCAAACGAGTCTATGGCTTCAACGTCTGACGTTGGAGATCTTGCAGACGATTTCCGAGCTGATCCTGAGAATACAGAGAATGGCGGTCAGGAAGCATTTGCGGAGTTGACCGACGATGATCGTAAGCTCTTAAAAAGAATTGACGGCGTCCAGGAGAATGTGGCCGCATCTGAATCTCAGACTCCCTCAGCTCTGTATAAGCTTACACCCGACAGCCATGACACAGGTTTCTCCACTGAATCAGATAATTCGTATAAAAGTCCCACTGAGAAGATGACTGGTGGGATTTCTGAGGGACATTTTCAACAATCTAGTTCGCCCTTGTCAGATAACGCTGAAAAAAAGTCTTGCAAACCACCGAACGTTCTGATCTACTGTGGAAAGAAAGATTCCATCAGAAATTTTGAGGAGATCAAAACTGTGATATGTGAGTGCATCAATGCAACCAGTTACACTTTATACCACCTCAAACATGACCAAGTTAGTACGACACCCTGGAGTGACAATATTGCTCTTCTGATTGTCTGTGTTGAGAATCTCTATGATGATGTTGAAAATCATTTTCTCTCCTATTTTGAGAAGGGTGGTAAGCTCGTTAGCTTTTGCAGTAGTTTGGATAAGCATTTCTTACAAAGGGAGAAAGTATTTTCTCAGAGTGTGGGTGTTTTGGCCCTGTCCTACAAGACGTGGAGTAAGGTTAATGTGATATCGAGCAGGTACGTGTACTCTGATGAGGGCTTGGATGCAACAGAGAACTTGCGAGTTCTGGCGACAGATTCGGTGACGAACAAACCTGTGATTGTGGAAGTTAGAGGACGTGGCAGTGGAACAGGCGTGATGATTCTTACCCAGGTAAGGGAGTAGAAACTGAGATGTGTGTTATGGCATGCGATGAATTCCCCTTGCCTTCCCTGACTCACCCCTGAGTGGTGAAAAATTTATGCGTTTGACTCCTTCATGTCCTTCAGGTGTACCTTGAGAAAAATCCCAGTCAGATGGCCATCACCACCGAGATCTTCTCCCTCTTGAAGAAATCAAATGAAACAAAGTTTGAAATTCTGCGAGACCTCTTCAATGGCCTGGGTATCAACTCTGAGAAGGAAGAGAAGCCTGTTATCACACACATATGCCTTCACAGCTCCAACCAGGTAGGCATTGTCCTAGCTTTTCCACTTGGTAGGCAAAAAACCTTGCTGCTCAAGAGAGTAGGCCTAGATGCTTCAAGTTTACCGGTGCTCTCTTGCCTGCATTATCACCAATACCCCACAGCATAAAGGAATCAACCATAAAGGTTTACCTGCGAATGATGAATGAGGGATACACTTCATGTGTTGCCACCAGATGTCTCTCACTGCCTGAAATTTGGCTTTACGTAATAGGCAGGCGCTTCAACGTTTTTTGTGGTGAAGGGGTACATGAACCTGTCAACTTGATGCTTTGAATTCCATTTCTGAGGATAACAGAGCAATTTTCAGCACAATTGTGTTCCACGTGCAAATGTACGTTGGCCTATTCAAATGTACACAGATGACCCTGCGCTCACATCGTTCGTGGGGTTCTCATTAATTCAGTCCTTTTGTATCATAAGATCAACTAGTCGGAATTCAACAAAATTTGCAGTAAACGTGCAGAAGGGTCTCTCCTATCATATGGAAGAGTCAGAATGCAAATCTGTTGAGGTTTAAAGGGATACTGTCCACATTCATAAAATGCTAAATTTGTAGGTTGAACCGTTATGGTTGATTCCTTTATGCCCATAGTTCATCTGAAAGTTCCAAGTATTGTCCATTTCAGGAGATGCTGTCTCACTTTTGGTCCTCCATTCAACCTCGACTCCAGAACAATAGACTGGCATCTAAAAAAGGGAGTCTAACATTTATGGACAGCCCAGTGGATCTGCCAGAGTCGATTTCGCCATCTGATAGTGATACGCCCGTAGTGCGAAATGAGAATCTTGACCTGTTGAAGATGGATTTAAGAAAGTATGAAGAACATCTTTCCACATCTGTCCTCGGTCGCGTCATCTTCTATGCAGATGTGATGAAGAGCACTCAAGACCTCCTGGAAGGGTAGGTTTGTAGCAGAGTTCGGGAATATACAGTAAGTTCATGTTTTATTGGTCTTGGGCCATTTCTGGAATAATCCCGGTAATGCCTATTATAATATTCATTTGGGGCCTATGAGGATGTAATGACATTGAACAATCTGTGATCTGATTTCTACCAACACAAGTAGAAAACCACAGACTGGGTAAAATCAACAAAAAAAATGTTTTTGGTAAAATTCAGGTGGAAGACCAATAAAACATGAACTTAGAATTTGTAGTTGCCTGAAGGTGCAAGATACTCTCTGTCCACTGTTTTCTTTTCAAGGTAATGTTCGTCATGTTAAATTTTCTTGTCTGCCTCAGGTTTATGCTGAACATTCCTAAAGAAGCTGGAGTTATTGCCATTGCTTGTAGGCAAACAGCGGGAAGAGGTAAGCACACACAGGAGATCACTATCAATCACACATTCATGCAATTGGTTCTGTTGTTGTAGGTCACAGTAGTCAGGTTGAAGCTCGATGACTGCTCTTCATATCATTAGGCAACCCTGTCAATATCGTTCTGTTCTCTGTTCTGAAATTGCAGGTCGAGGTGGGAATGCTTGGTTGAGCCCAGGAGGATGTGCCTTATTCTCTCTTCATGTCCAGTTTCCCATCAACTCAAATCTTGGCCAGAAACTTCCGTTCCTACAACTCATTGCTTCACTGGCCGTTGTCAATGCCGTCCGGACTCTGCCAGGATATGAAGACATTAGTGTCAGGTTAAAATGGCCCAATGATATTTACTACCAGCGGGATATGAAAATGGGAGGTGTGCTTGTCAATTCATCGCTCATGCAACAGCAAGTGTATGCAGTCATAGGTAAGAGCACCCGTGTTATTTTTGCAACTCGTTTGTCGAAAGTCGCATTCAGGGCTCAAAATTCCCCAGAGTTCTCCTGTGGCCATTTTCTGAAAAATGGCCACAGGAGATTGGGCTCTTCGGTGAACATTTCCAGGCCCTCTGCTGCCATTTCAAAGATTTCAACACTGTCTGGGGCTATCTTAGCCTGGTCCCCTGTCGTAATGCGGTCCGTAAAATGGAGGCACGTGCTATGACAGGGGACCAGCCTGTGAGAAGGCTAATGTCGTGAACGGGAACCTACACAAGTTCCGCAGACTAGTTCCATTGCTTATTGTACATTTGTATGCACCATAGGTGGGGTGCACGACAAGGCAGTGAGAACTTACGGCGGCAATCCATGGCTGCAGGCAATACGAGTAAACGGCGGCAAAATCGCTGTGTTCTGCGGCAATTGCCGCGATGGCCGCAGTGAATTTTGAGCCCTGTGCATTTCCAGTTATGTCATAACTGGTCCATTGTTTTGCAATCTACAAGAAAGATAAACTTTCTTTCTGTCTCATCCATTCCAGGTTGTGGCTTCAATGTCGCAAACAGGAACCCAACGATCTGTTTAAATGATATCATTGACCAATACAGCGGAGAATGTGGGGTGAACCTCGAACTGTTTTCTGTAGAACAGCTGATTGCACGGACTGTGTCGAATATTGAATCTCTGATACAGGACTTCCAGTCACATGGACCTGATGGGTTCCTCAAGTCATACTACCAATACTGGTTGCACAGGTAGGCTTACCTTTAAAACGTTGTCACTGAAATGATGATAGTCACCAATGATAGTCGTACTTGTATCTTGCCGCAGTGTTCCCGCCAGAGGGTACTATGTTAGTACTCTCGAAAGAACAGAAAACAGTCTTTTCTGGTCTCTCCAACTGAAAAGTGCCTGAGGAAGACCCCAGTTGGGGTCGAAAATTCGCAAGATTCTGGAAGTTGACTTCTTGATATTTATCGAAAGAACAGAAAAGGGTGATTTTCTTTAATTTCATGGGGGTTTTGCTGCCTTTAAAGAAATTATTACCCTCCAAAGAATTTCTGGCAGAAACCCTGCTTGGTAAACAAAACCCTTCTGCATCTTCGGATTCTCGTCTTCCAGCGATGCACACGTATCTTTAGAAAGTGAGGAAGAGGATGCTGTAATCCAAGGCCTTGACGAGTATGGCTTTCTCCAAGTGAAGACAACCAGTGGGAGAGTCCTGAGCGTCCAACCAGATGGCAATAGCTTTGATATAATGAGGAACCTAATCTCTACAAAAACAAGATAAATGCTAGACCCTATTAGAACAGCATGACAGTGTGCAGCACCTGCATCTCCAAGATGATCCATATTCAAGACAGCAAGCCCTGGGCAGAATAGATACCGTATATGCAAATATTTCCGTGGCTAAAATATTTAGCGGTTGGGGTCCGAAAGTACCTTTTCGCGTCGAATATAAAAATTCGCGGTTGGGGTCCAATGTAAGATTTCAAAAACACTGCATTTTCAATGGTGCGCGGTGTAATTCAGTGCAAACCACGATGTATTACGGGATCTTCGGCGGTTGGAAAATGGTTCACGTGTAATAGAATTCGCGTGGGTATTGACCAATTCGCTATTTTTGCGGTACGGTAATTTTTATTCGCAAAAATATTTGCGTATATGGTAGTCCAGTTATCTGATCACAGTGACATAGTGCTTTTTGCCCTTGCACACCACAAAACGACTGCATGTTTATATTTGATCATTATCAACCAATCCGTCCATTGATTGTGAACCAATTAACTTTCTATACATAATAATTGATGAATTGTAATGCTTCGTGAGTGCTGATCTTTTGTGTAGTGAACGTGTCCAAGTAAAACATGAACTGGCTTATAAACAACTTCAGTTTCTTTTTCATTTATGTTACATCAATTTGATGGTTTCTGTCCCTTGTCTTGAAGTATTTGGCCTTGCATTTTGCTCTCTTTCACCTGCACTGCACTACACTTCATCAGTATTGTACATGTATTGTTATTAGTCCTATCCTTTTCCGTCAGGCTCTGGATATCTGCACTAACCTGATGAAAAGAATAAATTGAGAACAGTTAAGTTTGAGCACTTTATTCTATAGCAATAATATCGAGGTACAAACACACAAACTGCTATTAGCAGGTATCACTCAGAATGATATACTTATCACAGATACGCCTAATTTAGTGGGAGGTGGGTATATAAGGTGTACTGATGATTTCATTCTAAAAGCCCTGGCATTTTGAAGGTCGAGACAGTCTTCCCACAGTCTGGGTTCTAGCCAGGCCAGTTTCACAGGGTGGTACCACCCTGTTCAAAATTCAGAGGTCATTTTACCACCCTGTTTAAAAATGTAACTTGCAATGCATTTTCTATTAAACCACCCAGTTTGAATTTCACGCCCACCCTGTTTGAAAATCCAGGGTCTTAAAATCATAGGAAAATGCAGTCATCCCATCCTGTTTGGAAAAATTTCTGGCTAGAACAGCAACACTGATTGTCGTGCACTTCTCACAATTTTCTTTCTCGGTCCCTGTACATCTTTCAGATCAGATGAACAGAAATGCTTGTCAACACCACTTACGGGTACATGATGCATTCAGTTGACTGACTCGACAAGGATGAGCTTGAAATTTCCACAAATGGTAAATCTACTTTGAGTAGTTCCATGGAAATGAAGAAAACGATCCAAATGAAAAAGGTTGGTTGCAAAAGTTCAGTTAATTACATGTGCCACACACACACTGATATGATGTGAATTTAGTAATCTCATTGGTAAAAATTTTCATGCTATTTGAGGGATGTGAATCTAAATTACCGGTACACACTCATCAAACTGGCTTCTGAGCAAAATTGCATTTTGTTCTTTGGCATCGAAATGATTGTGATTCAGAATCAGATATGTTCCATGTGCATGTACTGTATCAGAACTTTTGGGAGGGGTAAGAGATCAGTTCTGCACTTCACACCTAGTCCCACACCATTTGACGCTGTTCTTAAGATGTCTCTGATTCGCAAGCATGCCTGTAACTTAAGGCTCCGTGGTGTTTTCCGACACACTTTCAACCATTTAAAGAGATCTGGATGCTCTTGAAGGATTCTAGGGGTATTGGGTCCTTCTGATAAAGCCATGTCCGTGACTTGCGCACCGCCTTCGACCAATGCCTCAACCGACTTAGGATCTCTAGTCCGCTTCAGTATTGTATAGAGTGGCGTGACAGCTTCATTGCCTGCCTTGTGGTTTGGATCAGCACCGTAACATATGAGCGCCTTTACTGACAAGTAATCACTGGCAAAAAATAACGGTGTACCCCCCTGACACTGCGGGAGATCCACAACTGCTTTCTTCTCCAGCAGCAGAGTCACAATGTCGGGTTTTGCATGAATCACGGCGATATGTAACGGAGACAACCCATAAACGTCCTGTGCGTTCACATCACACTTCTTCATCCGAGCGATACTGGTGATAATTTCAATATTTTCTGTGTCGATTGCATGTGACAGAGCACACATTTTCTCGCGACATTCCAAGTTGACATTTGCCCCAGCCTCCGTTAAGATTTTCACAATCTCTACACACTCGGTACAAATAGAGTAAAAGAGACAGGTCTGTGTCAAGTCTTCCACGCATTTATCAAGTCTGTACGATGTTGAGTTTGGTGTTATGATTTTCTTTACTCCATAGTTCACATCACAACTATGTTTGATAAGCAACTTCACAACATCCACATTTTTCTCAGATGTTGCAACTTGGAGGAGTGTTTTACCAAGGGCATCAGAGTTTTTTTCGCTTGTAAACACATGATTCGGACTCAACCCTGCTTTGAAGAAACCCTCCAACTTCGCAATATCCGATTTCTTTACGGCCTGGAAGAGATCATCGGCAAGGAAGTTATCCATGCCGCTTAGAGATTCTTGAAGAGGGAAACTCATCCCATATCCTTGTAAGTTGAGTCACGATTTCACTCCATCTTCTGAAAATAAATTGAAATGAGATTGCTGATTAGCTAGATTAGAAAGATCAGACACCGCCGCCATCGGCTGAAAAGATGCAACACCAAACAGGCTGAAATGAATCGAAAAGCAAATCACGATGTCATGGATGCAGCTAGCTCAGTCTGGCTGTATGGCCCTCTGCACACACCATAAATTGACAAGGCCTAGCCAGAAGTGCTGGCCAGCAGGGGGCATGGCAGTGCAGTGCCAGTCCTGCCAGTGCATGCATGTGCAGTGCCAGTGCATGAGTGCGTGTACATGGCGTGTTTGATCATGATTCATGAACATGATGAATGAACTGTCAAACACGCGAACACCCGTTCGAACCCGAATTCCATTTAATTTCAGCATCTAAGACAATATCCTTACTTCAATCATCACGAGAACTAGCAGAAACCATCTTTATTGAACTGTTACCAGAGAATTTACGGTTAATACTAGTAACCAGCAACTGAAAATATTTCCTGGGTTTGTTATGGAAATTTGGTACTTTCTACGCTTTGCACTTCATGAAAATTTTCCCCAAAATTTCCTGCTGCAATCTGGTTTTTCCTATCGAATGAACCATGTACTCAATCTAGTGTGCACCATCTCATGAAAAAACACTTATTCTTGCCAGTGGAATCAGTTGCCTTCCGTTTTGTGCGTAAACTTGGCAGCAAAATGCCAAAAAGTCGAACATTTAGCTTTGAGTTGGCCCTACCCACGACGGCGCATAGTCTCAGAAAAATCCGGTAGATGTCACCAGCATACAGGAGTTCACGGGGGCGAGGAAGGTGAGAAGATGAGAGGAGGAGGGGCGGTGCAATGGAGGATAGGGAGACCTAACGCCCAGGGCAAATGAGGCCGGTGGGACGAGGAGGAGGAGTGAGTGGAGCGGGACGGTGTCATGCCGCAGGAGGTGTTCAGGGGACTGGGTGGAGGGACCTTGATGCGATAAAGGGTGGCCCGACGTAAGTCTGCGGACAATAAATGAGGGGCCCTGGGCGGATACCCACCCCCGCGGGACCGGCGGGGTAGGGCAGGTGTGGCCCGTCGGGCACCGTAGAGGTGGGTGGGGTGGGGTGGGGTGGCCCAGCACCTCCCTTCTCCAAGGATGGTTTTCACCGGAGGGTGGGGAGCCAGTGCCCTCTCCCGAACCGGAGGTCAGAGGCCTGCTTTCTCTGGGTCCGGCAGAGGCTAGAGGTAGGGCAAGCGGCGGAGTCGGATATGGATCCATGCTCCTGCCTGAACAACTAAAACTAAAACTAAAACT
>NMRB01000423.1:205308-219303 GCA_002633025.1 Notospermus geniculatus | reverse complement strand
CCCCCCCCCCCCCCCCGAATCCACGCCTGCAACTCGGAAAGAAAAACCTAGAACAATCTAGAAGGGACCAGGAAATTCTCCTGGGGAAAACTCAATTAACTTATGACTCGTAGCAAATATTCATAAGCGAGCGACTCATAGGCATGTCAGTACTATTAATAGCAACCTAGTCAGCCGAATTTCAACCTCGGCGCCAACAGGTTAGTCTAAATCTGATATTTCTGCATTGATATTAGGTGAAGTACCAAAACTTCGTGAGCCTCTGGCCCGGAGTCTGATTTGTGAGTCGACATCCAGCACACGACAGCTCAAGTACCGGTACCGGGTATGCAAGTCTTTCTAAGTGTGGGATGAGTCTTTGGCAATTGGAAAATGGCATCAAGTGGTACTTCACCAGACTCTGCTTTGGAATATTCGGCTGCTGATGATGATCTGCGTTCCCTCTTGGCGGGGAAGGGACTCGTGAAAACTGCTGACTGTCCGGTTGATATTCCTTCGAACGATGGTATGTAATGTATTGACCAGACTGTGGGAGTGGGGATATACTGTAAGCCATGAAATTTTCGCGAGCGTTTTATTTTCGCGATGAGGGGTCAAAATGAGAAGTTAAATCATGTAAATCGCGCGAAAATCACTGGGCCTTAAATATCTGAAGCTCAAAGGCCATATCGCGAAATTTATTCTTCGCGAATTTGTGAAGTACATGTACGAAAATCGCGAACAATTAGCGCTGCGAAAATTTCAGGGTTTACAGTATCAAATCTAATCCACCGACTGCTATTAACCGCTTCTTGAAAAAACGAATCTAGATATTTGATTGGAAGTGAATGGATTGAGTTCAATGACTATGAGTGAAAGACTGCTAGTGTCATGACTGTGTGGATGGAGTGCTCCTTCCTTGACTTGCAAAAAATGACGCCATGTCAAATTACTGTAAAGCAGGAAAATTTCGCGTGCAGGAAATTTTCGCGAATTTCGCGAGAGTGTACGAGTCGCGAAAATTTCCTGTCGCGAATATGAGTACACGCAAGTGATAAATACGGTCCCGTAAAAAAAACTGAAAAAAATGGCAGAGACTCGCGAAAATATCCTGCCGTGAATATGTCTATAATTCTTGATTCGCGAACATTTCCAGCCGCGAAATTATCTTGCTTTACAGTAACTTGTATAGCCGGCTAGGAGATGATCCCTAGGAAGGGCCAGTGCTCAGAAGATGAAAATGTCATGCTGAAGGGCAAAACTCTTTCTTCAATTCATATTGCAACCAGCAGGAGTTGGAAAGTCTTTTGTATGTGTACCGGTAGCCATTTTATCATGGCGATGTCATTTTCAGTTGTATGACTTTTCAGATTTTTAAGGTCTTAGATTCTGGAATCGCATTTGCAGATGAAGTATTCTACCCTGTCACGAAGCGCAATGTGTGTTACATCGTCGCCGGCGTTGTCTTCAATGAGGCTGGTGAAATACTCTTCATGCAGGAGGCGAAGGCGTCGTGTCGAGGGAAGTGGTACTTGCCAGCTGGTCGGATGGAACCTAATGAAACAATTGAAGTAAGTAAAGTACAGGGGCCGGTTGCACAAAAAGTTGAAAGGATAAAAGTCTGTTAATTTAACTTTTCCTCTTAAATCCTTAACTTTGTTTTAACTTAAAAAACTAACATTTTGGGATAAGTTAACACCAAGATAAACTACCGGTAACAGTGACAGTGTTATATCTAGGCCATTTTAGAGTGGCGCCGCGCCATGCCGCCAAAAGGGGGTGCCATTGTGCCTTTTTTAACCCCCTAGGGCGCCATGCCCCTAAAAAAACATTTTTTTTTTTTTATAAGTTTTTAGTGCCCCCAGACCATTTGCCATGGTCCCTTTTGGTGATATCACCTTAGAAACTGGCTTAAATTGGCTGTTGACTGGAGTTATAGAGACCTTTTTAACTTTTTAGCTTTTCAAATTCCGTTAGAAGAAATGTCGCGAATGAAAAGTGCCCTTTTCTAGGTTGAAGTGCCCTTTTCGCATAGTTTGCCCCATGCCCTTCTGAAATCCTAGATATAACACTGAGTGATTTTTAGCTCACTGGGGTGAGCTATTACGATGGTGCAGCGTCCGTCGTCGTCGTTGTCGTCGTTGTCCGTTAGCAGGGCACGTTTCGTAACCGCTGGAGCTATTGATCTGAAACTTGGTACATATATACCCCTAGGTCAGATGACCCACGACACCAAGTTTCGGTCCGATTCGACTCTCAGTTTGGCCACCAGGTGGCGGAAACCAAAAACACAAAAAGTGCAATAACTCCTGAACTAATGACTAGATCATCTCCAAATTTTTATCATAGGTGTAGCTAATAAGGATACATAACATATATAACGGGTTTTTGATTTGACCTACTTTTCAAGGTCACAGAGGTCAAAGTTCGACAAAAGTGACGAACCTGCCACAGTTTGTCATTATTTCACCGAGCAACTTCATATCTTGCATAAACATGCATTGGAGGGGTACCTTAAAAAATACCAAGTTTCGGCCCGATTCGACATCCAATATGGCCGCCAGGTGGCGTAACCCGAAAATCATCAAAGTGCTGTAACTCAGGAACGCCTTAACCCAAAGCGTGCCAATGTGCTATGTGGCCCCCTGCAGATGACCTTTATGTCCATGTGAAGTTTCGGCCCGATCGGACATCCAATATGGCCGCCAGGTGGCGTAACTCGAAAATCATCAAAGTGCTGTAACTCAGGAACGACTTGACCTAAAGCGCTCCAATGTGCTATGTGGTCCCCTGCAGATGACCTTTATGTACATGTGAAGTTGCAGCCCGATCGGACATCTAATATGGCCGCCAGGTGGCTTAACCCCCAAATCATCAAAGTCTTTTCTGGGAATGACTTGACCCAGATTGCTCATAACTGATATGTACCTCCCTCTGTCATTAGACTATTATGTCCAACCCAGTGAGCACATGGTCCATGGACCATTTCATTAACTTTTGTGCAACCGGCCCCAGATCAAAGTCAGTGCTGCTGATAGTGACGTCACTATCCAAGGGCAAATCCAACGTGTCCTCTGGGATGACCCATATTGGTTCACTGAGGCATTAGGGTGTTGATATCATCATTGTCTGTCTCAGCCAGCTATCATCAGTTTTCAACCTTCAACCTAAGCGAGACATGAATATGAGAGAGAAGGCAGCTGAAAATTTGCCAGAGTTAATCAGTGAACAATACGAATGAAGATGAGATGGAGGCATTATTAGTACATGTAAACTTCATAAGAATCTTATTATTTGCCTGTTAAATCACAGCCTGACATCCACCGGAGTAGATCATGTAGAGAATAGCAATTCTGGAGTGGACTTTGAGGGTCACCTGATATGTTTGACAAAATGTCAAGCCACAGATTCTCCTGCCATACTATTCCTTCTCATTTGAGTTTATTCCCTGACCGAAATCTTATCAATTTAAAATGTTTACATCTATTAAAATCAAGTCCATTAGTCATTACTTCATATGATATGAGTTTACATAAACAAAAACAGTCTGTTATCTTCAATTTTTTCCAAGGCTGATAAATCTTGATCAAGTAGGCTTATAGTGATACCTGCCTTTGAAAGAAGTCAATAAGTGGCCGAAACAATGTGATGATTGATTGGCCGCTTATCACATTATGCAAGATTTTACCGGTTAAATATAGGTGTGGTAACAAGGTCAGAGAAACTAGGATTAGGAAGGACAAGTATTAAAGGTAGACTAGCCATTAGGTCTCTGACAGAGGAATATCCCTCAGGGTTTTCATCAACAAGCGTAACAGAGAGCACCCACAATTCAACTGAAACAGTAACAGAATTCTTGAGCATTTCAAACTTTGGGAGTTTTTGGAGCTTCTGGTTCTCTAATGTAAACAGGGTAGGTCAGGGAATGGAAGGAACTATAGGGTAATCAGATAGGCCTGAAGGTGTGACAGAGGAATATCCCTCAGGGTTTTCATCAACAAGCGTAACAGAGAGCACCCACAATTCAACTGAAACAGTAACAGAATTCTTGAGCATTTCAAACTTTGGGAGTTTTTGGAGCTTCTGGTTCTCTAATGTAAACAGGGTAGGTCAGGGAATGGAAGAACCTATAGGGTAATCAGATAGGCCTGAAGGTGTGAGGGAAGTTCCAACTCCTCAGCGAAGGCAGTGAGCATGAGTGGTGGACGTAAACTCTCCCGCATTTTCATTCCACTCAATTCCTTCAAACTGCGACAGTTCTTCTGCCTTGATTTCAACCAGTTTATTGCATTGTGTTTCTGTGGTGATGACTCGGAGACCTCGATATCAAATCTCTTGATGAACGCATCTCGTGGTCGCCCAGTGCTGATGTGGAGGGTTTTCAAGGCCATTGAAAGCTCACACAGGCATGATTTATCCCGAGTATCGTGCGCTTGATGCTGAAGATAAGAATCCAATAGAAATCCATACAAATCTTCTTCATCCATGTCAGGGTTGGCGTAAATTGTCAAGTCACCTCCAGCCTGAACTAAATAACGGAAATTCCTGAAATGGTTTTGCAATGTTTCTGTGACTGTTTCGTTGAAGATTCTACAGTGCAAAATGTGTTCGATTTCCGACAGCGTGCGATCTAATGGTGTATGTCCAAAGATGTTTTGTGCGTTTACGTCTGCCCCGTGTTCAAGTAAACGACGAACGATTTCTGGCAATGTCGGCAGGATTCCTTTGTTCGAGCTTTGGTGTGAGAGCCAAGGTTTGGGGCTGGCTGCGATGTGGAGTGGTGTCTCATTGGCTCGATTTGTAGCGTGCAAGTCGGCACCACGCGACAATAATGCTTCAACGACTTCTAAATGTTGGGCACGACAGGCTTCGATCATCACAGTGTTGTTCTCATAGGGGGCAGTCAAACATGCCAGTTTTGCTTCACTCATGTTATGGGCCTTGTGAGGCCACTTTACAAAGTCATAGTCCATTCTCTGGTCGATGTTGGCATTCCATTCTATGAGTAAACTCAGGACTGCTAGATTTCCAGTCCGTGCGGCGATCAAGATTGGTGGGGTGCCAAAGTTTTTTTCTCCATTCACGTCGGCTCCATACTCCAGAAGTAACTTCACGATATTTTTATGCCCTTGTTTACATGCGTTCATGAGTGGAGATGGTTTGCACAGATTTTGGCTGTTGCTGTTCGCTGATACACCATTCTCGAGCAGGATGCGTGACACCTGTGTAAGACCACGATTGATAGCATCGTTGATGATCCAGGAAAATCCAGGGTCTTTGAGATTTGGGGAGTTGGTCATCACTTGAGAGACCTGCAATATGAACAGGACTGACTTCAGTTCTCCGAAAACCATTTTGGGTCATTCAGTGGACAGTTTGGTAGTCACTCGGCACTCGTAGTGAAGAATACAGTCAAGATACGTGTATCAAATCTCTATTAGGCCCTAGGACCACTGCTCCATCACGCTCCCTGGCATAGCCTCTAAAATAGAAATGATAGATCTACCCAAGCACGGGCGGATCCACGATTTCAGAAAAGAGGGGGCGTACTGTGCTAGAAACATTGAAATCTGCGGTGAATTTCAATGATTTCTTCAAAATTTCGGAATTTCACGGCCATTTCATACAGATTTGTTGGCCGAAAGGGGGTGCGCCCCCGGATCCGTGCCTGCCAAGGTGCCATGTGGAAGGGCAGCTTCTAGTAAATGGAATATCAAATAGAAATTACATACCTTTTTAACATCATTATGTCTGACAGCCCTCTCCAGCTCTTCAAACGCATCCATGGTGAATGTTGGCCTCCTCCTGCAGCTAGGGGTCCCCTTGTAGAGGAAATTGGCAAGGACTTGGCCAGTGTCGCCTGTCCTGTCAGCTCCTTGCTGGTGAAGTGATCATGACGTAAATGCATTTACTTATCAAAGGGGGTTATCATGTTCTTACCGGGCCGTTGTTGTGCACTCTAACCAGTTTGTGGCGGATATTAAACTTGTCGTAATCCTCATTCACTCTTATAAGTACCATTTACATCATAAGTTTGCCAAGTTCATTGCCGTGTCATCAATCATGTGATGTTTACCTCCTGATAATTCTGATAAACAATGCCTGTGTAGGCCAATGTAAGTGCTGCTAAAAATAACCTAGTATCATTCCAATAGGCCTAATATAAATGCTAAGTGTGCCTAGAACTAGTTTAGAAGTGGAGACCTGAACTATTGGCCTTCTTCTACCCTACTCTACTAGGCCTATGTTTGTTAATCAACTGTGACCTTTGACTGACCTTAGGACACATTCAGGTCAAGTCCATACAGGTGTGACAGGAATCTAAGTCCCCCAGGAATTAAGTCCGGCTTTATTTTTAATGAGGGATTTAGGATATGGCTATAGAAACCATGACCACTTGAATACTGTTGAATCAGGCTATTGTACGCATTTCTGGTAATGATAAATAAAAAGGCAATTTCCAGAATGTTTGCGAATTTTCGACCCCAACCGGGGTCTTCTTCAGGCTGGAACTTTTCAATCTGAAACTCTAGAACAGACTGAGCTGAAACCCAAATGTACGCATTTCTGGGATAACCACTCCTTTCACACCTGTACATCCATCATGTCCTGCCATTCCACTTTTCGCAAATATTTAATGGTTTGCGTTCTTTTTAGGAGGCAGTCAAGAGAGAGGTGCATGAGGAAACAGGGTTAGAGTTTGAACCAGAGACTTTATTGTGTATGGAGGCAAGTGTTCGATGGTATAGATTCACCTTCACAGGATGCGTAACAGGTGAGTTAAGCAAAGAGCTACATGTAGTATAACATAGGTATAATATACCTCCATGAATATAAGACATCTGAATACTTTGGTACATTGTTGTGTTATTCCTGTTTACCAGGAATAATTTTAATACATGGAGGATTGTACATTAAGTTTGACTGAGATTTCCTTGTCCAAATAAGACAATCTTTACCTTGAAAGCTCCATTGAACCTGTTTTCATTATAGGTAGGCCTAGGCTCATGTTGGGGCCAATTTCTCGACTATAATCTCTTGGTTTTAGGCTTCTCATCTCTGCGTTGTCTTCTTTATCGGACTTCATTTCAGACCTTTCGTTCCATCTTTCACAATGCCTGCAGCACATATTGCAAAATGTCTCTTGGAAACTTGGATTGACAGTATAATATATGATGAAGTTGACACTCGAATTGATGACTTTTGTCAAAGTCGCAACGTATATTGTGTAGATATCAACGTCATATGACCAGAGATGGTCCATGTGTGCCAGTCTCTCCTCTATGCGCCTTACCATCTCATTGACAGTCACAAGGACATTGGGAAGGTGACATAAAAAGAACACCATGATGACTGCTATCACCATTTTGATCCATTTCGAATCTTTCGAAGGTTCCTGATCCCCATAATGATTTATATTTCGCACATGCTTTTGCGAACGGCGTAGTTCTTGCGTCAATTTGATATTGGTATACAGCAGTACGGCAAATGGTGCAAACAGATTTGCGGTACTCCAAATGATGCAGTTGTATAGATACACAAAAATCGCATTGTAATATAAATCCTTCGTGATTATTGTCAATATTTTTTCGTCGGGTGACTCGTGCAGTACAACGTGGTGATCCAGTCTAACCCTTTGCACAAAAAAGAGGGGACTGCTGATGATGATTGACAGTATACATGTCGAGGCGATAGAAATATAGATGTTCCTGCGTCTGAGAATCGAACTCGCTTTGAAAGGTTTCGTGGTGGCGATCCATCGTTCCACAGACACGCCCACAAGTGTCCAAGTCGCAATCAACAAGGCGACATTGTTTAATCCATACATAGGTGGCAGCACCCAGATGTAGGAATTAAGAATCCAGAAAGTTCGGGTGAACCTGGCAGCAGTGTCGACACAGAAGAGTAAAAGCGTTGTTACGATGTAAAATGTGTCTGCCAAAGCCAGAGCTTGTAACATGATGAATCTGGTGCATTTCTGATGAACACTCTGGCGGTGTAGGACGCAAAATGAAATAACGTTTCCCACAATGCCGAGGAGGCCAATCGGCAGCGTAACTATGACTAAGATATAAAACCTGACTGTGAGGTCTGTGGAGATTGGCCAGTCGTCTCCAGTATCATTTCCAACTTTTGTGATTGCTGACAAGTGATTCATGATTTTGTAGGTGTATTCCCATCAGTTTGTCTTCCTATCCTGTTAAAGCGGATTGTTCGCGTCTGTCCAAAGTGAACCAAAAATAATAAAACAACCCGTTTTATTCGTAACAACAACTGGTAAATGCATTGCGGCGGCCGCTCCGGAAACAGTTCTGTGGAATATTTGACTCGGCACGAATAGTCCGCTTTAAAATAGCACACAGTGATAGATTCTATTCCTTAATATTCCATCTTGTGTTGAGATATCTAACAGCGAACCATCAAACTGTGCGTGACGACTCAGTGGAGTACCCGGTACATGTTGCCAGAGATCACAACTCTCAAATCATGTTAAATTTCCAACTTCCAATTACATCCTTATCAGTTCATGTATGTATGATGTGTCTTGCTGTCGGTGTCGGCCTGCTCCACCAGTCCCTCTCCACACGCCACAGAAATCCACCCAGGCAGTGCCGTATCTAATCCTTGGTCTAGACTCAGTGATCATTAGAATGTGAAAAAATCCTAGTTTCTGGCATGTGCTATCATCTGATACAAGGATACAGGAAGGCAGTTACTAAATTAGTGTCATATTTGCCAATGTATATTTTTATTTGCACTTCATCTAAAACCAATGCACTTCCTGGTCGGAAACTGATGTTTGAGGACACTTACCCCGTGTTACATATGATTTGACACAGATCTTGAAATCTCTATAAAGGCCAAGTAAAAAAATACTCATGTTTATCGTCCCCGCCCATGCCTAAAATCAGTGCCGTGCCTAAAAAATTTTTTATTTTTTATTTTTGAATTAGCACCAAAAAATCTCCAGTACATCTTCTTCCCATGCAGTACTACAAATACAAGTGCAGTAGAAACCCACTTTTCACTATACAGTAGGCCTAACGAGGTTCAACTGTAGTTTGTTCATCCTAATACAATACAAAAGTTCTACTCTGAAAACCACAATCAGTCATCTGGATGACAATATTTGCAAGCGATTGCACTGTTTATGCCCAGGCCGGAATAAAAAATAAAAATAAAAAGGTGCCCCTTAACAATTGTGAGAAACCTCCTGGACGATAAACACAAGTATTTTTTTACTTGGCCTAAATACAAGTCAATCTATGCATCAGCCATCATGCAACCAATCTATGATAATGGTTGTCAAGGGCAACTTGGTGGAAACATGGGCACCTGTCATCTCTTAAGTAGACATTTGATTTAGATTCCATATCTAATCGACATCAGTGGAGGAAAGGGAAATCACACTTGCATGTGTTTATGACACAGCAAGGAAACCTACACCCAGCGTTGGGGTGACTGGTAGATACATTCGGGCAAGTCCACGGTCTCGGACATGACATTCTTTCACTTATTTATTGCTGTTTCTGCAAATTTTGGAACCACAGAAAGATGTAGGCTAATACCCTGCATCATGTCAGGCTCTTGTCCTTCTATGCCCCTGGTATGAATTAAGTTCGTTGTGATTCATATTAATCAGTGCACTGTTTGCTAATTAGTTGCACCACTGACGTGACATTACGCATGTCACATCCGTGACGCAACTAATTAGCAAACAGTGCACTAATTATGAATCACAATGAACTTAATTCATACCAGGGGATAGAAGGACACGAGCCTGACATGATGCAGGGTACTTATGGTCCTTCGGTGCCATGAGTTGCAGAGACCGCACTGAACAAGTAAAAAAATATGCTGAATTTGACCGTGGACTTGCCCATTCCTTACAAGAAATGCCTTCCTTGTGGTTAAAACAGTGCAGTGGAACCTCATTAAGGACACCTGTGGGACCGACAAATGCTGTCCTTAATAGAGAGGTGTCCTAATTACAAGGGTCAGTCAGAATGATAGAAATAACCAACTTTGGACTGAACTTTGGTGTCCTTACATAGATTGGTGTCCTCCTTGGCGAGCGTCCGCTAAGGGGGGTTCCACTGTTTAACCAATCTTGGCCCAAAGTTATCGTTCCTTAATGATGTTCTCCTGGTAGATGGTCCACTGAGGGAGGTATTTCTGAATGCCTGATGAGTTCTGAGCTTGGAAATACCCCGTCAAAATCACTTTCCTCTTTTCAGGAGGAACGCTGAAGTCACCAGCTGAAGCTGATAAGGAATCGCTCCAAGCAAGATGGATGTCTATGGAGGATTTAAAAAACAAGAAATACCCGCTTCGGTACGGTTGCTTATTCATGCCGTCCGCAGGGGCAGATCTAGGGGCAGACCCTGTGCTAGGGACATTGAAATATGCGCCCGATTCCAGAATTTCACGGTCAATTTTACAGATTTGTTGGCCAAAAGGGGAGGCGTGCGCCCCCCTCTGGATCCGCACCTGGTCCTCCTCAGCTGGTCTCTTCAGCGAGCTTGCCTGCGTCAGCTCAAGATCAAAATTATGCTCAGCAGATTAGCAAACTTCTCAGTTTATTGTATTCCCAGCTTGCATACTTCTGCTTGATATCCCCATGTTTCCGTCCTCTTCTACGCAGTGTTTATTCCTACACTAGGGCCAAAGATGTGTTGAAGTTGGTTGCAGTGGCTGAGGACTACCGCTCGAAACCTCCACAAGCCCGTCACCCGTCACTTCTCCCTGTGATAACTGGACATGAACAGCTGCTGTTGAGGGTTGTAATTGCCCATCAGTCAGGGTAAGTGGGATCTGCGTCTTTCAGTTTCAGAAGTGTTGAAGCAACATCTTGTGAAATAGCAGTGAGTGCCGGCATAAAGGTTCAACGCACAAATTTAGCATTTTATAAATGTGGACAGTATCCCTTTAAATCTCAACGGATTTGCATTCTGACTCTTCCATATGATAGGCAAGACCTTTCTGCATGTTTAGTGCAAATTTTGTTAAATTCAGACTAGTTGATCTTATGATACAAAAGGACTGAATTAATGAGAACCCCACGAACGATGAGAGTGCAGGGTCATCTGTGTACATTTGAATAGGCTAACGTACATTTGCACATGGAACACTAATTGTGTTGAAAATAGCTCTGTTGTCCTCAGAAATGGAATTCAAGGCATCAAGTTGACAGATTCATGTACCCCATTAACACAAAAAAAATTGAAGCTCCTGCCTATTACGTAAAGCCAAAATTCAGGCAGTGAGAGACATCTAGTGGCAACACATGAAGTCTATCCCTCGGTTACCTCATCGTTCGCAGTTAAACCTTTATGTTTGATTCTTTTATGGTGTCGGTGTACGGTAGAGCCAACAGTTCTTTCTTATGAGATGTATTACATTCGACCCTTCGAACGATATTCCATGATCATCTTGGCTTTATTTTAGTGATAATGTCTATGTGATGACAAAGAGCAGAGACCTCCCTCACTTTCCCTCGATGGTGCTTAGTGAGTTTAGTTACAGAATCATAGGCCACTTCAGAGAAGTTTTAAGGGTACGTGCCATATTTGCGAAGGCCTCCTTTTTCTTTCCAATCACATGACTCTGCAAGACACATCACGGTACTTCTGACTTTCTCCTCCATGGTACCGTAATTTTCGGACAATACGGTGCACCGCACAATAAGGCGCACCTCAAAAGTATGCACTCTTGATTTCAGGAATCGCTTGGGACACTGGCCGACAGACCAAACTGCGACGTGATTGGAATTCTCGCACTAGAGCATCATGGGAAACCGGAGGCGGTTCACGATGGATTCGCCGTCACACTACTCTTATCATTCCCGAATAATGGAATCTTGCCGAAGATAAGTGAGACAGCGAGGGGGATTTATTCTTGGCATCAAATTGATGATGTGCAACTGAAGGATGACCTTGTGACAAGACTTGCACCAGGGATGTGTGCGGCCTTGATTCTTCTCTGAAAAGTACGGGCCAAGACCGAGGTAGATGCAGGGAACTCCTGACGGCATGGTCAGTCTCAGTGGAGAACCCACTCAGGTTTCTGTGCATTTAGTGCTGGTACAAACACATACTTCTGATATCATGTGTAAACTGTGATAATCATGATAATTGTTAGTGCTAGGGCCATCTGACTGTTCACTTGAGCCAAGGTTTTGGCATTGGTTCAGTGCAGTGGCTGTGCCCTTCTTGTTTAGGGATCATCTCAAAATTGCTTGATGCCCAGAGAGACGAATTTTTTTGTCTGGGGGAGAGGGGGTCAGCACTTTCCTGACCAAAATTTCATCTTTTTTAGAACTTTCGGCATCACATGTAAATTAGAAGAAAGAAACCAGAGAACTTCCAATATAGGAAGATTATCATGTTTATCATGTACCCTACTGGTCCTCCACAGAAACACAAAGTAATTCTGAAATAAAAGTGTTGATGCCAGACATGAATTTTTCGTCATTTAGAGGGGGAGGGGGTCCAGAGAGAGATGAAAACATTTCGTCTCTCTGGGCATCAAGCAGTTTTGAGATGATCCCTTAGTTTCTGTATTTGAGAGAATGTTGCAAGGGAAATCAAACCTCCTGATTATGCAAGGCTGATATTAAATCGGCTCTTGCCAAAATCATAAACTGTACATGTTCATACATGTAATCAATCTTATTTACATCATGCAAATCTTTTAATAAATTTTTATCATTTCTTGAGATGTTGAACCTATTTTACTCTTTGATTTGTCCACTGTGATTCTCATTTCTGCAACAACGGTTGGTCTGGCCTTGGAAAATAGGTTTCAAGGTCAGTGTCTATGACGTCAATAGAATTTACTTGCCGATAAATGACCCTGTCATTATTGTCATGTTTGCAATACAATGTAGTAGTATCTAAATGGGTTGTCTTGATGACGGTGATGTCCATCATACTTCATTTGGGAACTTGGCAAGAATCAAGCACTTGGTCACTTTATCATACCTCATTTGTGGCCTTGGCGGGAATCTGGCACCTGGTCACATCCATAATTGTGACGTCCAACATAACATTGATATCTGATATCAAGATTGACAGTGACAGATAAGTCAAGTGAGTTGTGAGAGAGTAGGACAACTTGAATTCTTTCTGAAGGTTAGTTCATGTGGTTTTGATATTGAAGTTCATTGGTAACCTCCTTTATCTTCCCCAGTTGAATGCTGGTCTTTTGTCAATGTTCCAAACAGCACGTCCGATAAGGAACAAGGTATAAGTAACTTGAATCCGTGTAGAATCATTCCAAGCTGCTTCCAGGCTCCTTATCCTCAAAGCCCTTGTGTCTAAACCGAAAGTTGACTGGCCTCATCTTATCTTTTTCATAGTTCATCAAAGAAGTAGCTTTGGTGAAATGTTTGGGAAGCAGGGGCCATATTCACAAAGCCTTCGCAAGTTTGTGTGCAGACAAGTCAATTGTTTGGCTGCACATGCCCTATTGTTCACTGACTGCCTTAAAATAAATTTGCGTGCACGCAAAGTTGCGAAGGCTTTGTAAATATGGCCCCAGTCATCTCAGAGACCTTGTATATTGTAGCTTCAGAGATCAACCCAGTACATTCAGTCTCAAAGAAAATGAAACAAATCATGTACGTCAAAGCAAAAGATATATTTATCTTTCAGGAACAAAGATTCTGTTCATGTATTTGTAAACATGTACATGTACTTTACACCTGCTGGCTAAGTTGTTAATCTTCCTCAAAATGTACATCGAAAAGCCTGTCTCTCATTCAATACATGATCAATAGCAACACTACTTTGACATAGCCTATGGCAGTGAGTGCTCAAACTGACCCATTCCCACTCAGTGGCTTACATATCTGACACTAGGTGTCATAATGTGAAATTTTACAATAAACTTGATAACAGATACCAAGAAGGCTTGTATAACAACAGTGGAAGAAAGATGGATTATTACATAACAAGTACTTGTGCATTTCACAAAGTTGATGATGATGATGATCGCCAGGCCCCCCCCCCCCCC
>NMRB01000423.1:162827-203543 GCA_002633025.1 Notospermus geniculatus | reverse complement strand
GCAGGGGTGGGGGCCAGGCGGGGAAGGGGGCCGGGTTGGGGAGGGGAGGGGACTGTCTTCAGAGATCAGAGGAAGGGCAAAGTGGTCGAGCTGGATACGGATCCACCGTATTTACCAGCCCAAGGCAAACAAAAAAAAACTGAGGGAGATATTTAACTTCATCACTTCAGAATAAAACAGTCTTCAAAAACCATCGTAAGTTAACTTTTTTTAAACTATCTAACCTTTCAGACCTGGATACAAGTATTGACTACTCGATGGTACTGCTTGATTTTGAGGTAATTGAGCAGTTTTCTTCCAATCGTGTGTTAATTGAGTGTGGAAGAAAGAAAGAAAGAAATAAAAATTTCCTACCTACCCAGTGATATCAAGATGGTCCCTACATTGATATGTAGGGACCATAAATACATCGACAGATTATTAATCTTAATGAACCTTGTGTATACATGTGTACTTGCCTTTTCCCTTCCATTTGACCTTGGCCACAGACTGGCTGAAGTCGACATGGATGCGTCGATCATCAATCAAAACATTGTCCATCTTGAAATAGGCATTCTCACACTCGTTTGGCTGAAAAGTATGAAAGTAGACTCAGTATTTCCAAGATGGCATTCATCACTTTCATGAGGGTGTTGTAATTGCGTCATTAAGGAGACAAGTTTGAATTAAATCATGCTACGATACCTTTTCGAACTCGATAAATCCGTATTGGAGAGATTCACCGCTCTTTTGATCTTTGATCACCTCACAGCTAGAAGGATAAGAAAGTTTTGATGGGAAACTAGTATCAGATTGGTAACTTCACTATGATAGAGTGGATTGGAATTAAATGATGGACTCCTTTTCAATGCAGACCTTTCCGTTTGAGGGGAGCTAAAATGTGCATGGGCCTCGCAAACATTAGACTTTCTATTGTTTGCGAGGCGTATGCACATTTTAGCTCCCCTCAAACGGAAAGGCCTGCAATGAGTCATGACACAACCATGGCGTCATGTACAAAGTTTGTTGACTGCCGGTAACTCAAGATACGCTGTCCATACCTGAGAATCTTCCCAAATCGTGAAAAAATGATCTCCAGATCTTCATCAGTGGTGACGGGATTTAACTTGCAAACAAACAAAACAGTGTCTGGTGGCCTCACGTCAGCTTCTGGAAGATCTCCTATCTGAAAAGTGAACAGATGGAAGTAACCAGGGCGGATCCACAATTTCGGAAAAGAGGGGGTGCACTGTGCTAGAAACATTGAAATCTGTGGTGAATTTCAATGATTTGCTCCTAATTTCAGAATTTCACGGTCAATTTTACAGATTTGTTGGCTGAGTAATACGAGTTTGACGAAATGACCAAATGAAGTTTGATCCATCTTTTCTTATAAATGTTTTCCTGCCAATACTTACAATTTCGAGGAACTGTGCGTTAGCCTTGGCATCTTTTTCCTTTGCAGCCTCTTCTACCTCTTCTGCTGTCTTCCCCTTCATCTCATCAATTTCCTCATCGGCCCCTATCCTACCGCTCTGTAACATAAAACATCAGAACTAAGGAACCTGGAGAATCACTACAAACAAAAATTCATAAGCGAGCAAAACAAATATTGATATTTAATTGCCAGAAACGCAAAAAATCCAAAACTAGAGCACAAAAAGTGACACACAAAATGATATAATAACTGAAGTCGTCCTCCAGAAATTTTGCAAATTTTCGACCCCAACCGGGGTCTTCTTCAGGCTGGCACTTTCAAGTCGAGCGAGCTACCAGAAGTATAAATTATACTTCTGGTATCTCGACTTGAAAGTGCCAGCCTGAAGAAGACACCAGTTTGGGTCGAAAATTTGCTAAATTTCTGGAGGACGACTTCGGTTATTATACCAGAAACGCAGATGTTGGAATGCACTTTACATACTTCTAACTGTTCCTTGGTGATTTCAGGCGACCTGTCTGGTATGACAAGATCTTTAGGATCATCATAAGGATCATCTAGGATCACGGTGTGGTAGATTCTGGAAATGTTTCAAAAGAGAATTCAGTGGTGCTTGTGATTTGAGAGACTGTGTATGATGTAGCAAGGGACTCCATAGACTACTGAATCGGAACTGGGACTCCATAGGCAAATGGAGCTGGTCACACTCTTCAGTCACCTTGGCCTCTGACGTCGGATGACAAAACCTCTTCATTTCTTACCGAATATCAACATATGGCTGATGTTTCTCCTTGTCCACAATTGCTTCATTGATCTTATCCAAAATGTCGAACCCCTCGGCAACCTCACCAAAGACGGTATGGACACCATCAAGGTAATCCAAGTCTTCACCAAGAGTTAGGAAGAACTGCAGATCAACAAAAGAATAAATTAAATTCCTTTCAGTTGAGAGAGAACACAAGAGTTAAGGCATCAAATATCCAGCTGGCTGGTATCACAGGCGGGTCTAACATAAGCATCAGATTCAGTCTGAAATGTTAGCTAGCACCTCCCCATGTGAACTGATTGATTTAGTGACTTTGGGTTAGTGTACATGTAGCAGGCCCAGCCCCCTGATACCTGGCTGATGGCTGCCTATTCCCCATATACTGTAAAAAGGTCACTGTTGACTATTTAATGGGTGGAAGAACTGGATGAGAACACTGTTTACCTGTGATCCATGCATATCTTGGCCATTATTAACCATCGATATTAACCCTCGTTTCCTGTGTTTTATTCGAGGCTTGGCCTCCATCTCAAAGTAGCGTGCCTGGTCTCCATACAGCTCCCTAAAAATGAGAGAAGTAGAAAGGTAAATGGGGGGGGGGGGGGGGGGGNGCTAACATGAGTTTTGTGCAACCCAGCCCTGGGCTGTATTTCAACTTGTTTTCCATAACTGTTCATTTTTATCCAACTTACTGGAAGACAGATGCACCCCCTCGGCCACTTCCTGTGGGGTCTCCTGTTTGTGCAACAAGATTACGCTGAAAATGGAAAAGCAAGAACATATCACATTTTGTAGATGATCATTTGCCAAACTAAAGGTTAGGAATCTCTGAAACCAGTATCATTCCTTAGACAATTGCAAATGTAGAACTACACTCACCAAGGCCTAGGGGGGCCTACATGTATGTTCCACTTCCAGAAAAACGCCATAACAATGCTTCAGCTTACCTGAACTGAATGGAACAAACAGAAGTTGTAGTACTTGATCTTGCAAAGTTTGAGGAAATTGAGAGAACCTGGAAAATGCAGAAATGCGATCGATGAATGCACTCAGCCAATCAACATGATCAATAGCAGATAGGCTGAGGGATGCTTGCTTCTCCGACTTGACTCTGAGTGAGTGGTCACAAGCAGGGCAAGACGGGTGTGAAACCAGCCCAAAAAACCAGGCCTAGTTAGTTGCATTCCAGACCACAGTTTCTAAAAAACAACCATTTTAAATTAGAACTGGTCAGTAAAAAGCCACAAGTCTTTCTGTTGCTGTGGTTAATCAAGTTTTGGTTGACACATTTTTATGAAACACCCTGTAGGCCTACAATCCTGTGAATGATGATTCTGGGCAGCACTTTTATGGCCACAAACGCTTACATCTTGGTCTTTCATCGGTGTACAAGTCGACAGTTATGTCGCCTAGTGAAGTTTCTAAGATGACAGACATTATTTGTCTTTCTTCAGGTTCATCGACCGTCGGAAAATGTGATTTATTGTGAAGAAATGTTCAGATTTGGTGCCATCTAAATTGACCTTGACCTTACACTGGGAATTACTAACCTCGTTTCCAGGTCCCACAGCCGGTTGTTTCCTGCACGCGAGAGCAGGTGCCCGCTGGCGTACTGTTGACCTGGTAGCGAGGATGGCATCGTAGGTTGTTTTGGTGACCAACATGGCAGCCGATGATGATCAAGACATACCTGGTCTGTAAAACCATTCAATTTCTACCTCAGTTTTGACTTAGATTGTCAGAGGTGTTCGTTGAAATAAAGCATGAAATGATGATGGATACAAGGGCGTTACATTTTGTTGTTTAATTTCTGAGGATTGGTCGAAATTAATTTAGAAGTGAAGGCCATTTTGGCTGTCAAGTCATGAAGTGAAGTCAAACTTCTTTTGACTTTTCTATTTCTGTGTGCATGCACAGGCGTCTCATACGTCTGTCTGCACTTGTAGGGGGAGGAGGGAGGTTTTTGGGGACCCTGGGGCTATACTATACCAGTGCTATGCACTGACGTCATCAAATGACGTCATCAATGGGTATGACGCCACGTGTTGGATGGAAAAAGGATGGAGCACGTGGTCAGATGCACTGCGTCAGCATGTCACAACGTTCCATCCAACATGGCGTCCCCTCGCTGATGACGTCACGTGCATAGCCTCTATACACTATAAAAAGTCTTTTTATAGTGTATACACTGGTATAGTATAGGCCTAGCCCCAGGGTCCCCAAAAACCTCCCTCCTCCCCCTACAAGTGCAGACAGACGTATGAGACGCCTGTGGTGCATGCATCAGTGCATCATCATGTGCATGATCATGATGATGAAGCCATATCATGATATACAATGGCGTAGCCATGCTAAGCCTAGCTAAGTCGCCTGTCCATGCATGTGAGGCCTAGGGTAGGCCTAGGCCTAGGCCTATGTCATGACAAATTGACAGTCATTCACACTAGCGACTAGGCCTACGCTAGGTATGATGGAGTGACCAGTTTTCGGGGCAGAACAGTTTTCGTGGTACTCCCGTTTTTTCCCGTTCGTTCACGTTTATTCACGCGCGCGCCCGCGAGACAAAAACATTTCACGGTAAATTAATATCTCTATTTTCGACACATAACAAAATAATTACGGACGCAAATTGACTAATGCCACAATCGGGCGGTAAAGTCTTAGGCCTACATGGCTTAGTACCACAAAAACCGGTCACACCATCATACCGGTAGGCCCACAATTACAATGTCAATATAGGCCTACAAGAAGGCTTCCCTCAAGCTTAGACTTAGAGGAGGCCGAGCCTAAGCTAGGGCTAGGTAGGCCTAGGCTCTTTACTCCCCCCCCCCATTGGATTTGACTAGTAACACTGCAAAAGAGTGTTTTCTTCGGTTCTATCGGTACTGCCAGAATTATTGACTATTGATGACCCCCCTGACCTGTATTTCTATCGGGAAGATATCAATGATGACGTGATGTCATTGATAAAGCTTTTTTAATGAGGCATCTATTGTATAATGAACTGTGTGAGATAACCAATCAGTCATACAGTCATTGATTTTAGTTCTCACAATCATGCAGTACTCGTAGCCTACACTCTAGTTAGTGCATCACAGGAGATCAATTCTTTGACGATCAATCACAGCTGTTTCAGGCTTTTGAGTCCTTCCATCGAAATGGTTTCATAACCTCTTTAGGTTCTTGACTATGAAGTAATATGTCTTACGTGTTCCCTTAGGTGTTAACTTCGTTACAAGGCAATAAGAACGTTGCATCATTGCTTGCTCATTTGCATTTCAAATGGCAGACTTTGTACACAAAGGATTCAGAAAATGACGCGGTATTACTCGAACATTGGTTAGTAAATGACAAGAGGGTGATCAGTTCTTTCGATGGAGGCTCAAACAGCTGTGCAATGTCTACTTATCTCCATATGAAATGACTATTCCAGAAACAGGAGGCGTTTTCACTTTTGGCAAGTCCAAGTTTGCAGAAAATGTGCCCAGCAAGTTCTGGATCCGGAATGACCACTTTCTGCAGGTGGCTTGTGGAGATGAGCATACTGCCCTCATAGCAGGTGAGTAACCCTAATGGTCGAAGCCCAAGTACATTGGGCTCAGCCATTATCAAATGATATTGGGCAGTAAGTTTAACATCCCTTGCTGTGTTCAGCCTGCTAGTAACCATGTCCATGAATTGTCTTCTAAATTCCAGACAGTGGGAGAGTGTTCACATTTGGTGCCAATGACTGGGGACAACTTGGGATTGGGACGAAGCGAGCATCATCAAAACCATCATGTATCAAGTGTAAGTATGGACATTTATTGCATCCGCTCTGCTCCATCAGCATATTTGAAATAGTTCTGGGTGGCAAACTTAAGTACAGTGGGACCCCGGTAACAGGACCACCGACGGGACCTTGCTCAAGTGGTCGTGTTAGCGGTGTGGTTGCGTTACTGAGATCAGGCCTGAGAGCCAGCTGCCGAGACATGATCGTTGGTGGCCAAAACGGCAGATCCTGCCTGCCTTACTCTCATGATCAGTCAATCAGCTGGTCTAGTTGTTTTGTTTATTGATGTCTTCTTGATTGTCAGTGAGTTGTTTGCTAACTTTCTTGGTCTGTTGCTCCCACTGTTAGTGTTTGGCCTAATTGGTAATCGTGATTATCTCAGGCTAATTAGCCCTGATTAGGGCAATTAGGGTGTTCATGGTCGGGTTACCGGGGTCGAAAGTGTCATTTGGGAGAACAAAAGCAGTGGTCGCGGTCTGGATACCGGGGTGGTCGGCTTGGGGGGGGGGGTCTTTAAATGGGAAATAAAGAAGACACCATTCAGGACAGTGGGTTAGTGGTCGTGTTTGTGGGTTGGTCGCGTTACCAAAAATTCATACTCGCTCGCTTATGAATTTTTGGCGTTACTGAGGTGGTCACCGACCGGGGTTCCACTGTAGTGACCTGTGAAATGAGGCGACCAGACATGGATACCAGACCTTTTGAATCTGGAGACATACATGTACTTACATCATTTCATTTCTTATTTCAGCATTAAAAGGTGAAAAGGGGAGGCTGGTAGCATGTGGAAAGAATCACACTCTAGTTTCCACCGGTAGGTAAATTGGTCTGAAGCTTTCCTGACCATAAAGTTTGGCTCTTGATCAGAGTAGAAAATCTTCAGTAATTTCTTATTTCCATCTTCAGCTGGTGGCCGCCTGTATTCCTTTGGTGCAAATAACGAAGGTCAGCTTGGTATCGAGGCTGATGAGGCGCTGATTCCTCAGGTAATAGATGCTCTGGAGGACATGGAGTACAGCATGATCTCTGCAGGGTCTGAACATTCAGCAGCTCTGACAGGTAGGAAACTGAACAATATTAATGAGAGAGGAGGTCCCTCTGTCTCTTCAGGTGTGAAGGTGCACATTTGACTATACATGTATGTGACCATCTATGGGAAAACACGGTCAAAGTCGCTAAGCACCACATGGTTAATAGGTTACGTTGAGAGTATCATCATAATAAAAAAACACCGGTCTGTTGGTGGCAAATAAAGCCTTATCGATTGTGCAACAAAGATCAGGTATGGTCAAGGCCTAGGTCACTCCCAGCGACTTTGGCCGCGTTTTCTCATAGACGGTCACATATGAGTAAGATACAGTACATTATCTGCCCCCTACCTTACAGTCACAAAACAATGGCAGTATTACATGTACATAAATTCTTGTTTTCTCTTGCAGCTGATGGTCGCCTGTTCATCTGGGGTGGAGGAAGTGAGGGCCAACTTGGATTGGGGGAACAAAAGACGGAATGTCCAGAACCAACAGAAATTATATTTGATGAAAAAGTAACGTGTGTGTCATGCGGGTATTATCACACAGCGGTGGTCACTGGTGAGACATTCTCCTCAACTTTTCAAAATGAACTGTAACATCCATCTCTTTACCCCGTTTCATGGCTAAATTTGTCCTTTTGTATGACACTCTGTCGTTCTCTGCTCCAGAGGATGGTAAATTGTACACATTTGGTGAGAAGGATTCAGGGAAGCTCGGACTTGGCGATGATGTAGAGGACAACTTTTCCCCTCAGCAGGTGGAATCAATCAGAGAAAAGATCACATATGTTTCATGTGGAGGCTCACATACGGCAGCTGTTACAGGTATGTGTCTGAGGAGAAGGATTTAGGCTGCAGTCACTTGATGATGGATTGTTAGAACTCTGTGCTGGGCTTGCCAAAGCTGCTCTTCTGAAGTAGTGCCTCTCTTCAATGAAACCTCTGCCAGGAACCTGTCCATTAAAACGGCATTTGCCAACGCAACATTGTCCTTGATAGAAAGGTCCTACTGTTGTTAGTCATGAACTTTCAATCTTGATATTGCATGATACAAGAATTTGTACCTCATAAAGTCTGCAGTTTTTGCCGACCATTAGTTTCGGTGGACTGAATCTCAGCTCCGTTGGTCTCTTTTCAGCGGATGGGAAGGTTTATACTTTTGGTGATGGGAACAATGGGCAGCTAGGCCATGGGAATACAATACTCCAGTCATCAACACCACAGGTGGTCAATAGTCTCCTTAAAAACAAGATCAAGATAGTCCAGTGTGGAGAAAACCATACAGCTCTAATAACTGGTAAGAATCAATGTCTTATTCGAGATTTTCTTCAAGATTTTTTTGCTGGTATGAGAAAGTTGTTGTTGTTTGATGTGGAAACATGTACTTTACATCTTCTCCAGGTATGCTGCCATATTCACTTGCATAACGTTGTCTATTGTACAGATAGTAAACATAAAGTCGTCTCCAAATTTCGCAAATTTCCGACCCCAACAAGGGTCTTCCTCAGGCACTTTCTAGTAGAGATCCCAGAAGTGAAAAATTTCTGGGATTTTGCTCCTGGGAACTCTGCTAGAAAGTGCCTGAGGAAGACCCCGCTTGGGGTCGGAAATTTGCGAAATTCGGAGACGACTTTATGTTTACTATCGTTTTGTGTGTCGTTTTTTGTGCTCTATGGTGGATGTCTATTGTACAGAAATGATTATGTCTGAATCACTTCTTGCGTTTCTGTTTTCAGAAAAAGGTCAGCTATTCACCTTTGGTGATGGTCGACACGGGAAGTTAGGCCTCGGAGAAGAAAACTTTGCCAACCAGTTCCGTCCTTTTAAAGTGTCTCGGTTCGCTAAGTTCTTTGTTGATCATGTAGCATGTGGTGGTTGCCATATGCTCGCCCTCGCAAAGAAAAAGGTGGGAATCGGGAATGGGGATATGGTGATCTCAGACGAGGAGGAGGAGGAACAGGAAAACCCACTACGATTATCAACACCGCACTTTTTGACAGCTCGGGGAGCGAGTGAGGACGCTGAATTAACTTTTACACCACGAGGGCGGCGGCATAAAGACGTGAGTGTGCTGGCCACATGGCAGTGTTCTAAGTTCATCCCTTTGGATAGAGTGGGAGATTCAGGAATTATGCGGTGTGTGTGGTGGTTTGGAAGTGACAGTAGCTTACATCTATGAGTACAGTGTTCCCTCGCTCTTACGAACCTCAATTTTACGAACTCCTGGATATTACGATCATCATGCCCCCAGGGACAAATCCTCTCTATTATGAACTCCCCGTTAGTACGAACTTAACCCTTGGACCCTGAAGGGTTCGTAATAGCAAGGGAGCAATGTATTGTTCACACATATTCACATTCATGACGTGGATCAAGGGTCAGGCGTAGGTACCTGGGTTCTTTGCTGTTACCAGTAACCATTTCATTTTGATGGTGTTTTTCAGAGTGACAGGTCTCCCATGTTGAATCGGACACTTCCAGCGCTGAAGCCAACCATAAGAGCAGAACCATTACCCCCTCTGTCACAGACAATAGGACCGACACCTGTCGCAAGAAGTAGACTGCCACAAATGTCAAAAGAAGGTACGCTTGAATGAAAGATCTTGACATTGTGTTTTGTTTGAGAGATTTCGTCGTGTTCAGGCTACTCTAACCATTGTTGTGTTTCTCCTCAATCCCAACCAATCTTGTTGAATCATTGCAGAACCAGTTCGACGAAAACCAAAAATGGATTCAGAAAGTGAAGAAGAATCCGAAGAAGACAATGAAAAGGTGCGATTTGTTATCTGGATGAAGTTGATGAAGGAATTTCTGTCATTGGAAAATTCAGTTCTTTATGTTTTGATCATTCATTTTGCTCATCGTGTTGCAGATTGCAAAGAAACCCCAGCCACGACCGCGGAAACAGGTGGAGGTGGAAGAAAACGTGGAAGAAGAGATGGTAGCTGCTGTTGCGGCAGCCCCTGTGGCTTCTGCACCTCCGGCAGTCCTAGCTCCTATATCGTCTCGGGTAAGCTATGATTCTCACTGCCTTGTGATGAAGTCAAAAGTCACTTCATCATTTGTTGCTGTTTGGTGAGCGAGTCAGCTCCTTCTCATGTGTGTGTAGGACCAGCTTCATTTGATTTCTTAACTTTTGTTAATAGAAGAAAGATGCAAAAGCAACAGAGGAGTCAGAAGAAGAAGACGAGGAGGACGAGGAAGAGATGGATTCAGAAGAGGAGGCTGCGCTTACAGCAAAGGAGAGGGCAAAGTTAAAGGTATGGTTTCTTCTCTTCCGTTATAGCCTCGGGGACCCCACACACACACACACACCGTGAGGACTCTGTTTCTCTCTTTGTTGTGCCGTGCATCTTGTGTATTGGAGGATTTTTCTATCTGCAGAAGGAGAGAGAGAAGAAAGAAGAAAAAAAGAAGAAAAAAGGGAAGGAAAAGGAAAAAGGAAAGGGAAAGGGTAAAGATAAGAAGAAAAAGAAGGTGAGAAATCTCAGCTGAACAGGAGTTATTTTGGTCCCCAAGCTGCGAGTTTACTTGTAGTCTTTTATATTCTACCGTCATAGCATGGCAGTGTCCCAATCTTTACTTGTCTGTCCATCAGGGTGAGGAATCAGAAGATGAGGAGGAAGAAGACGAAGATGAAAACGAGGATAGTGAAGAGGATACAAAGAAGAAAAAAGGTAAAGGTAAAGACAAGAAAAAGGACAAGAAAAAAGGAAAAGGTAGGGTGATTTATTGATGAATTAAAGGAGGCATTGGAGATTGTGACCCTTCATTTTATTCTGAAAACTTCGTATTTCTGTTTTGTCCATACCCTTAATTTCGTCATCCGTGCTTATTTCAAAATGAAGGGTTACAGTTGAAGTAAATGCCTTCAATGTAGCGGCTTCGGAGTGGTGTGCCTGGCTAACAGTGCTAACAGTGTCCGTAAGTACCTCTGTGTCTTTGTTGTGGCTTCAGGAAAATGTTGGGAATAAAGATGATATGAGGTTTGCAATCATGTAAATAGAAAAACCTGGTGCTCTCTGGGAGTTGCTCCCCTATAGTTTGTCACCATAGTGAATTTGGTAGGCATCAGTGTTCTCCACGTGTTTTGGTCTAAGGGGGCGGCGGTGGGTGTGGTGCCGAAGTCACCACACAAGGCACTGAAGGTGCCTTCCGGCGGGGCGACTGGGGGCCCTCTGCCAGCAAAATTTGGAGTTTAGGTGCTCTGAGGTGCATTTTCTGAGCATCTGAGACGCATAATTGAGCGCTCTAATTGAGTTTTAAGAAGGGCAGGTGAATTTTTTAAGAGTGGTGGATTTTACCGTCGGTATTTTTAAGAGGGGCGGGCTGCCATTATTTTAACTGGTGTGGAGAACACTGGCATGATCAAACACTGTTGAGAATTTAGCAACTGAAGCCACAACAAGACGAATGTAGTTGTTAGATGTAGTTTTACTCGTAGTTAACACTAACGAATGACAATGTGTGCATGTATGTGTCATTGAGTCGGTCTACACTTGACAATCAGCCTGATGTTGATGTCATGTACGTATTTTAAATTGTGATTTAGTGGATATGTAATGTGTGAACTGATGTGTGTTTGTGTGCATTGCTTTAAATTTGTGACACTTTATTCTGCGACACTCGGGGAATGAATTATCAAAGAGATCTTCCCCTTCTTAAGCCATCGTTGAAGACCAGCTTTACTCAAAGTGTAGTCTGTAACAAAAGGTTTCTTTTTGGTGCATTTCAACATTACATGTTCTAAGTTCCCTAGAAAACACAGACAGTGTTGCTTTGTCTTGGTAGCTTCAATCAATTTGAAATGGATGTCTCTTGGTTTACAGACAAGAAAAAGAAGGGTGGTATCTTTGGGAAGAAGAAAGGATATGATTCAGACGAAGATGAAGAAGAAGAGGAGGAGGAGGAGGAAGATGAAGACAGTGAAGAAGAAGCAAGTAAGGACGTGTCTAGCCCTCATTTGTGATTTTGAAGACTTTGATCTGGATCAGATCTCTAGCAACCTTTGTGATTATGTTCAGTTTTCCATGCGCCTCATTTTTGTCTCAAAAGTTTCCCTCAGTTTGTTTCCTACATTGGCACAGTACAGCTAGCAAACCTGTTCTTGATTCAGCAACCCTAAAAACCTTTATTTTCTCTCTCATGACTCATAACCTGTGTTCAGTTCGTCTTTCTTTCTGTCATTTGTTTCAAAAGGAAAAAGGCGTAAGTTTTCCCCCTCTGTTGCTGTCTTCTGGTTTTGCATGCATGTTGTTTTGGAATCTTACACCATCGCTTGTGGAATTCTTCACTGCTCATTGAATCATTTTGTCAGCAGTGTAATCTCCATGGTTTTTGCTCCACAGGAGTTTCCACTTTTGTATCTTGCCTCTCTTCTGTTACAGGTAAAAAGAAAGGCAAGAAGGGTAAGAAGGAGAAAGAGGATAAAAAGAAGAAAGGCAAAGATAAGAAGAAAGACAAAAAGGGAAAGAAAAAGAAGGGAGAGGTGAGGCGCAGACAACGTTTTGTTCAGAATTCACACTTTGTCCATGATATTGATGCAGGTCACCATTTTACCACAATTTACAACATTATAATTCTTAAATCCAAGAAAATAAATGTTGTCCTCTTCCGAATTTTCATAGTCTGAAGATGAAGAAGAAGATGAAGATGAGGAAGATTCTGAAGAGGAACGAAATAAAGAAAAGGATAAGAAGTCTTCAAAGGCTAAAGAAAAAGAGGAAAAGAAGAAGAAAGAAGAGGAAGAAAAGAAGAAGAAAGAGGAAGAAGAGAAGAAAAAGAAGGAGGAAGAGGAAGAAAAGAAGAAGAAAGAAGAGGAAGAAGCCAAAAAGAAAGAGGAAGAGAAGAAAAAGGAAGAAGAGGAAAAGAAGAAAGCTGAGGAGAAACCACCACCGAAGAAGGTACCCAGGATTCTATTTCTTTAGAATATGTTATTGGTGATGTGCTCTGCTGGCAGCGAGCCTTCAGCAAACTCGACCATTTGAATTTCTGATGGCAAGCTTGCCAAATCCCAATGAAAACAACCTGATTTCAAGAACCAGGCCTCTTTTTCCACATCTGCTAACAGTGATGTTCATTTTCTTTTCAGTCAAAACTCTGTGTGATATTATAAGGTGTGGAAGTTGCCATAAACTGGGTTATACAATGCAACCTCTGCCCATCTCTACCACGGAGACTGGAAAAACACTGGTGCTGATGTGATGGTATTGTGACCTCAGCTTTGGAGATGGTGGAGGACCAACCGAATAGGGTACCGAAGAGATTCAGATTTGAAAACTTACCGTACTTAAACGTCAATAGTTCCTGAGCTTGTTTCAGTATGTTGCTGGTTCTGTCCTGTCACCACTGTAGGTTCAGATACATGGCAGGTTCTGTCCTCATTACAGATTTTAAGCTTTATTTTGTACATTGTACGTACATAAGTAGAAGTAGATGTATTATTTTCTTATTTTGCTTTACAGGATTTTAGTTGATGTAGACTTTATTTGTTGATTATTTTATAATAGAGGACAGAATCCATGGCCTGTGGTTCCTTTGACATAATATGGGAATGATTCATTAGCAGTACACTACGTCTGTCTAAATCAGTTTAATATTGGTATGATTGAAGGGAAAGGATCTCCCCAGACATCCTCCCATAGCGGGGATTCGTCTCCCTCCTCTTCCTATGCTTGCACAGTGGGTACTGTAGATAAAGAGATGTGGGAGGATGCTCCCCACACGACAACTCCGCTGAGTTGGATTGAGTTGGCGACCAGATCATTCTTCAGTCATACAGCCCCACAGGGCAGTTTATTACAGTATGATGACATGATTCCGTGCAGCTTGAAATGAACTGTGATCACAATGTATTGTAGTCTAGTCTAATGCTGATAGTTGCCCAGCTGTTAATGAGTCTTGACATAATAGGGACTTTCGGCAAGGCTCCCTATCGTCATCCCGTATCACGTATGACCTATGGCTTTAATAGAAAATGCATTAGCTCGACACGTCATACGTGATACGGATCGACGATACGGAGCCTTGCCGAAAGTCCCTATTGAGGTATGTCAAAATGGCTGTACTCTGTATCCTTCAAAGAAGACATCAGTTATCTATTCCTCCACAAAACCCGACTTGTAGTGCGGATGTGCCATCAGATATTGCCTGACGAACCAGTTTTGGTGCTGCCAGATGACGAGTGCATAGTACCTCTTCTATGGGTGAAGGAAGGTATACATTGCCTCTGTAATATATGCATCATTTATTTATTGATATTTTTGGATTCAGATGAATGCATAGCCAGTGTTACCGAGGGTTGTCCTGGGGTCGTCTCCATGTATGGTAGATGAGGTTCCTGGTATCCTCGGAATGCTTCCCACACAATTATTCCCTGTACTGCGCAACAGAATTTGTCTTGGGGGACTTTTCTCTGCTTGATGTCAGATTATCTGGGGTTATTTGAACCATGACTTCACCTCACTATAGTATGCAGCTTTTCAATTAGGTAGTGAATTGTTGTACCGCAAGTTGAGTGTGCCATTCTCAGGGAAATTTAGTTCCATTAAGAATCAAAGAATCGCAACTGCCAACATTGACATCCCCGTCCTTCACCGACGTTTGAATGTGAAATGAACAGCCATATCAGCTGATCAGTAGAGAAACTGAATTCAATCCATCCTTCAGAGTGAATGCCGTGGTTCGGAAGCTTTCTTCATGTTGCAAATTGTAAACCGTCCTGCTTTTCATATGGTGTGCTAATTCAGCTTTTCGTCCTAAGTTTGAGCAAACGTGGTGTACTAATGACACAAGTAAGGTGTTCTTTTGAGTGTTTGGCTCATTGGGGATTAGTGTTTGAGAGGCAGAGACGTGTGGTCATGGTGTTTCAGACAGAATGGGTCATATGAAAAGACTAGTTAATGCTTTTACTTGAATTTTGCAATACAAATGCACTAGGCAATGCTGTACAAATCTGAAGTAAAAGCATTTGCTAGTCTTTATTCATTTGACCCATTGCCTGGTATAGAGCTTGTGCAGTGGCTCATTATGACATCATTTTTGACCGGCGGTCCACCATGCTGACGTCGATGACAAAGTGCGCCACGTGTCGATAGCGTCGTGGTTGAAGACGCACACACTCCACTTGCACTGACAACCAAACTGCACCACGTGGGTCGCCCACATCATTTGACCGTCAAGATGGCGGATTTTTCCGTGATGACGTCATCTGCACAAGCTCTATTGCTCCAGACATACCGGTAGAGCTCCGGTTATTGGCAAACCTGACGAGTGAAATATCAAATAATCGACAATACATGTATGTGGAGATTCTTCTCCTGGTAGCTAGAGATGAATTCATGGAGGCTCACAATTGTTATAATATCCATTTGTTACTACATCTATTTATTTATTAAAATCTTCATGTAGATAACTTCACGGCGTCTATAGATGTCAACAAGAAAATGGAAATAAAAAATGTCTTTTACATGTTGTCGTCAGCATCACTTCACTGTTGTCTTTTTGAAGGAAGAGACGAAATGAGGATGTATTTCAGCTGTTTATTAACGACGAGCCCAAATGTAGAAAGATTACATTCACTGCAACTTATTTTGATTCTTCAAAGTATATACAAAGCACCAATTGAACATCTGCAGCAATTTAGGGTGCAACTTGCACCAAGTTCAAATCCATGGTTTTATCTACATGTATCTACTAGCAGTAGGCCTAGACCTGGAGATGCTCTTTAAATACCAAGCAAAGCATGTTTTACATGTAATGTACTTGGGTTAGACCATTGAATACTGGTCCATGTATTGCAAGAGATTCTGCGACCACACCTATAGTTGGCCAAGTGCACTGACACCTTGCCACCAGCACTAATTTACCAAGAACGGAAATCGTACATGTTGCAGACTTGTATGATGATAAAGCGAATTCAGCGACAAGAATTGTTCATCCGTGTGGCGTCTTCTCAGAAGACATTAAAGAATGGAAATTCTGCTTTTTCTGGCTGTAGCAAGTCCGTCAAGAAACATACAGTACCAGCTAGACCTTCATACAGGCTATATGGTGTGTCTGGTGTCCGTGCACCACGCTTAAAATCATCTGTCATCATAAATTCAGCAAATTTGACTGCTCTGTGCAGATATTTCGGATCTTGTGTGAGGCGGTAGAGAAGGAGGAAGACGTAGCCACTACCGGCAACACCATGGCAAATACCAGGGCCTTTCTTGAGCAAGCCTTTGTTCCAAGTGACTTCACCACATAGCTTACAGGCATCAAGGTATTTCTCATCTTTCCAGACCAAGTAGGCCTTCGCAAACAGATAGACCACACCTGAAAAAGTGAAGACAATTTGATAGAAATGGAAGTGTCCTAGCCCCTAGGTTTCATGTTTCTTGTATTTCACCACCAGCAAGTGAAATTCAGAAACCCCAAGTCGAGGAAGATGCACATTCACTGACGAACTCCTACCTGGGGCACCATGGCACCAATGAATGAGCTCATCGTCCTCATGGCGTCTCCTATGACCCACTTCATCCATTGCAGGTGCAATGTTCCCGTCTTTTCCTCTGATTGCCAACATGAAGTCCACAGCCTGCTGAAGAGATTTCTCCACATCAGGTTTGGACTTGTAATACTCGGGAAAGTTCAGCAACATTTGGAGAATGGCGGACAGACCATGTGCAGCACCTGCAAGACAAAATCGGACTGTGTGAATAATTCCTTGCCCAGCCACCATTTGGATGACAACTGGTATGTGCAGAATCTTAGAACTGCAACCAGTAATGCTCTCACCCAAGTATTCTGTGTCATAGTATGCATACATTAACGGGACTGGCAAATCCTGTCTGGAGTACTTGCGACGATCAGCATAAGAACGGCCTGACTGGACGATGGCATCACAAACTGCATGGAGAGTTTGGGAGTCAATGATCTGCAAGTAAAAGTACAAGAGTTTGAACTGGAGAAGATCATGCCAAGTGTTCTCCATGGGTTTTGGTCTAAGAGGGGCGGTGGTGGGCGTGGTGCCAAAGGCGCCTTCCGCCGGGGGAAATTTGGATTTTAGGTGCTCTGAGATGCTTTTTCTGAGCATCAGAGATGCATAATTGAGTTTTAAGAAAGGCGGGCGAATTTTGCCATCGGTATTTTTAAGAGGGGCGGGCCGCCCTTTTATTAACTGGTGTGGAGAACACTGATGCCCTAATACAGAGTGAAGCTGATGAGACTGGAGACTAGTAACTGATGAATTATGGAGACAGACTGCAAGTGAAATGGTACTTGTGAGACGGAGGGAAGCAGGCAACATCTTTTCTGTGGCGGGTGGTGGTGGTGGTGGGGGGGGGGGGGCTACTGGTTAATTGAGACATCTGTAGGGCCTAAGGGACGTTTCCATGGACAACAGCCTGAACCATTTCATACCTGACTTTGATATGTTGTTGTTAGTGCTGTAACACCACAAAGATATCCAGCACGTCCAACAAACAGTTCATCAGAACCACAGCGAAGGAAGTTAACAGGCAGGACCTTCTTGGCCAGATTGGCGTAATCTTTGAGAAGCTGTTTCCCAACGTCCTTCTTTCCTAAGGCTTTGAATATCATGCTCCCAACAGCATAGGTTCCAGCTCCACCGAGAAGGAAAGAATGTTCATCTTGCCGCTCAATGACAGCCGATTCCAGTGCAACTTGGATGTAGTCGTGGGCCGTGTTGAGATAGTCTTTCCTTTCACCAGCAAAAGATTCACTTTGTGCAACATAATAGTACATATAGGCAACTCCCGCACACCCCACATACAGCCCTCCATCACCCCCACGCCCTGGCTTCTTTGGAGGCTGTCCTTTTAGAATCGTGTCAACAGTCGATTGGATAATTCTTTTCCAATAAACCTTGTCAATGACAGGTGCTGATGCAGCAGCACCCCCAACAAAATCAGCAAGATTATTCTTGAAGTATCGCACCATATCTTACTCTTAAACGTTCAAAGCAATAAGGGACGATTAGTACATTCGCTGACAAAGTTTAATGAACGTTGATTAATTTTATTTAGGATATATTAGGGAAAGAATGCAGGGAATTTTGGAGACAAATCCCAGCCCTGGATGGGATCAATCATGACGTACCAAACACACTGTAAACATGGCAAAGACAATAGCAAAATTAAACTTTACAGTAATACAAATAAGTAAATCAGGGACACATTAATATTTAAAAATTTGATGGGAACTAAACAATCACAAAATATTATTTTTAATTGGAAAATATCTCAATTTTGTTAAACTCCATTGCGGTCCGTCATGAAATATCTATCACGGAGCAAATAAAAATGGCGACGCAGACCGTTTTGACAATTTTAGGCCTCACTTTAGGCTTCTTTTTCATCTTTATGGGGACCATAAAATTGACCCCAATTTTTAATGAAGATATATATAAACAAATGGTACGTATCAAACACGAAATATAGTAATTTGCTCTCCGACTTACGTCGAAATCCGTCCTGATATTTCGGCGACTTGGGCCATTTTTGGGAACCGGCGAGTCCTATGCACTGTGTGTACAAACATGTAGGCCTACAACATGTACAATGTGCATGTAGGCAGTACATGCATGCATGATGTGTACAGTGTAGGCCTATACATGTGATAGGCCTAGTGTGGCAGATGCAATCATGCAATAGGCCTAGGGGCCCACTCCGTTTATGAGTCATTGACATGAGTGATGTTTGATTTGACTTGATTGAGGTAGGCCTAGGCCTACCAATCGGCAATCGCAATGAGCATTTTCCTGGGGTCGCACTATTTACCGACAACTACCGTCAACTGCCGACAACTACCGCCAACTGCCGACAACTACCGACAACTAGAGTTTAATTACCGACAACTAGAGTTTAATTACCGACAACTACAGGCAACTGCCGACAACTGAGGTTTATTTCACAAAAAATAATTTTTTGGCTAATTTTTTTAAACTTTCGTGGCGTTTTCGCGACGCATTCGACAATTGGGACACGGCGGGATGTTGATATCAGGAATTCTGCTTTCAGTTCATAGAGTGCAGCACCTAGCCTAAGGCCATGTAAAAAAATAGTTGGTTAGCATCCTTCCACTCTCAGTTTTCTGAGGAGGGCCGCGCCGGGAGGTTTTTTTTAAATTTTTTATTGAGTTTGAGATGGATGTTACCATTGTAATTATGGCGACCTGAGGGTAATTCCAAATATAGCCTATAGGTAGGAATTGAAATAAAAACCACTTTCTATCCATGAAAACTCAACTGTCATTGTTATGAAGACAGTGTATCTTTCTATCTTTGCGTCGGCCCCCGTCGCTGTCTCACCGCTGCCGTCATTACCTGTCTCCGCCACCTTTGGCTCAGTTGCCACCCAGTCCTCTTTTTGCCCAAAATCCGCATGAAAATCACGTTTTTTTTGTTGGCTCAGGGGGGCAGTAGTTGGCTTGTTTTGCCGCCGCCTATATTTTCCGTTGATTGTCAAAATAAAAAACTTTCTAACTTTCTAACATCGACGGCTTAGAGGAATTAGGCCATATAAAAAAATAGGTGGTTAGCATCCCCTCCCGCCATGGAAATCACCCCCTCCTCAAAAATTTTTTTATTTTTTATTTTAGAAAAAAACTTTCCAAAAATTGCCAAAACAATGATTGTAGGCCTAGGCTGCTGGGATGCTTTTGAATAATTAACAACACACGACAGTTTTCATGGTTAGAAAGTGGTTTATTATTGAACAATTCCTACCTATATACTTGGAATTACCCTCAGGTCGCCATAATTACAATGGTAACATCCATCTCAAACTCAATAAAAAAAATTTGAAAAATCCTCCCCGCGCCCTCCTCAGAAAACTGAGAGTGGAAGGATGATAAACTATTTTTTTACATGGCCTTAGGCTAGCTGCTGCACTCTATGAACTGAAAGCAGAAATTCCTGATATCAACTTTAAAAAATTAGCCAAAAAATTATTTTTTGTGAAATAAACCTCAGTTGTCGGCAGTTGCCTGTAGTTGTCGGTAATTAAACTCTAGTTGTCGGTAATTAAACTCTAGTTGTCGGTAGTTATCGGCAGTTGACGGTAGTTGTCGGCAGTTGACGGTAGTTGTCGGTAAATAGTGCGACCGTTTTCCTGATCATGCTGACCTTCTTAACTTTTTCACTTCACTTCAGCGAAAGATGTTTATCAAGGAGACAAAGGCTTTCCCATTTTCTGGCCTGACTGGTTGGAGGCCGGATCCTCACGTTTACAGGAAATTAGTCGGATGTGTGGAAGTGGTCTGTGGTGTAACAATGGCATTTATTCCTGGTTAGTAATAGTATCAAATCAACAAATCAATGCTCACGGAAATGTAAATCTGTTGCTGTTCTGCTCTGTTTCTTTGCTAACATTTAAACAAGTAACTTATTCAGGAAATTGTCCAGCGGTTTTTGTCAGAAATACAGCATGAAATGTATATCCTAGAATTGTTTATTTTTATTCATGAACTCATCAGTCCTTTGCTTCTTTGTTTCAGGACTTGTGAAAAATATAGCCAACATCATTCTGTTCTTAGAAATGGTTGGCGCTGCCTACACACACTGGGCGCTGGAGGAACCCTTTGACAGACTCACACCCTCCATAATATTTGGCATGCTACTGATGTGTCGATTCATAATGAACAAACAGTACTTGGCTCGGATGGAACGAGAAACCAAGGAGAAAAAGGAATTTCAGGCTAGGAGGGCTGTGCAGGAAGAAAAATATGAAAAGCTTGTGCGACAGATGAGTGACGAAGCAGAAGATAAGAAGATGAAATAATGTTGATTTCCATATCCTCTGGCTTTAAAGGAGAATTCCGTCACTAACTGTTGCATTGAATCTTCTTAACATACCAGGATTAAGATTTTTTTCCCAACACCAGTTAGAAGGACCTGGTGAAAGTAGTAAATTTGATGCATGTGTACTTCAAGTGAAATTTCAGTTGTCTGTACCTAAAAAAATGCTTTAGTCAGTCATCAGTCAATGTAATGTGTTGTTATCGTCATTTTAAACTAAGTGTATATTTCCTCAGTTACTTGGTTGAACCTTAATTGTAAACATTCTTGTGAACGCTTTGATTCACATTTCTTCATGCTTGAAATCATGTGCTGTCCCCTTTCATGATTGTCGAAGGCGACTCCGGAAGTTACCTCCCAAGATTTATAAGTACATCAGTCATGTCTGTAAGGTGAATTTGAGAGCTGTATACATGTATAAACAGTCATTGTTTTCTATGTATAAGCTTAGAAACTTCATATTTATGATAATCAAATTACTCACAATTGGGATGACCTTAGAACTTTTTTCCATTTTCATTTTGCTGTATCTTTTTCATGGCATGGTCTATCATGTCTATCTAGTATGTCTAGTGATAATGAATTGGTGTATATCATCAGTGTTTTCATTCTGGATTGTCTTTGAATTTAGTTCTTACACCTTTCCAGTGTTTCATCAGAGGGTACTCACATTGAGTACCCTCAAAGGAACAGGAAACTGAAAGGGCAATTTTCTTTAATTTCATGGGGGTTTTTGCTGATTTTGAAGAAATTATTACCCTCAAAAAAATTTCTGGCAGAAACCCTGCTTTCCTCTTAGTTCAGGGTAACATTTTGAAGACAAATTACTTCAGTTCTCAACCCTTTTGATCCTCAAGTGTCTCTGGAGTATTCTTGAGATGAACTCTTTTCACTTCTCTATAAGTTGTAGGTAGATCTGCTGAATCAATATATAGGTCCAAAGCCCATACTGCCATAATTTATCATGTACCGGTAGTTTGTTTTATATAGTATCTCAAAGTATAACTTCTTTTTGTGCTTGATTTACATTTGTTCATATGAAAATAAAGTTGTGAAAATGAATTGGTAATAGGATGTTATTTTGCAAGAAAGTTGGGGATTGGTTGAAAGAATCTTCTGGTGAGAAACATCAGTTACGTCAATTTTGGAGGGCAAAGAGTATCATACTCTTCTCTTCACAATTTGAAGCGTATTTTCGATCTTCAAAGGAGTATTCCATGAGTATACATGTATTGCAAACTGATGAATCTCAGGGAGTATTTCACCCTTTCAGTAAAGGAATGGAGGAGTATTTGGAGATTTCAAGGAGTATTTTAAGGAAATACTCCTCTTATCACAATCACGTGGAAAGTCTGACTTGAATGCGTTTCACAGACAACACAGGTACACTGTACAATGTCGAAAATCCTTTGGGACAAGAATAACAAGTCAAATATATTACATGTAGATCATATTATTCACAAAAGTACAATAACCTGTACAAACCTTCCTACCATCTGTGAGTAATTACAGCAAACTGCAAAACAGGCAGCAAACAGTTCCTGTGCAACAGGTAAACCTTGTCACATGCTTTCAGCAGTCCACCTGACAGGCCTCAATACTCTGATCCACATAAACATGATAAAGCTAGACTAGCTGCACCTTGATTGACAGTTGCCACCATTGCCCCAGTGTTATATAGTGTACTTTGTATCCTGTATTTGAATTCGGTGCCTTGTGCGTGAATAAATTAGAACCTGATATAACACCAGCTCCCATTTTGGCATACCCACAATATGTACATCATATTGTCAAGAAAAGGTCCAATTAACAAAATAACACATGATCCACTGCATATGACCAGCATACAATGACAAGTTCTGATTCGGCGGACTACTGATTTTCACTTGTATGTGTCAGATTAATATCATTAACAGCATCCAACTAACTCATCCTTGTGCGTTCCTGTGCTAAACGGCTTCCATATGTTTGTGATACCAGATTCCAAGCGTCCATGTACCTATCCATACACATTGATATACATTTCTGGAAAAGAAAATAGATATCGCTTTTGAATGATGCATGACACAAACTAGGATAAACAAAGCTGAGGATCTCCATGCTTTTACCGCTAATTGACACGTGCTTTTATAGAAATTCAAGACCACCATCATAACACTCACCTGTTCGCCACTGTCTAATGAAGAACCAGGTTTGTATATACACTTCTTAAAACATTTGTCAGTCATTTTCTGAAAGAAAGATGCAAAAAGATATGATGTGGGCAAAAAAGCTTGTCCAAGTCAGGAAATCATCGTCATGTGATTATTAGTGTTGACGTCATTTCAATGGAGTCAGCCAATCGGCAAAAACGAAATTTTTGTCAATTTCAATGATTTAGCTACTGTGAAATATACTGACACTCTGTCACTTAGGCCTTGTGGAGCTATCGTTCACCCGGGATCGTTCACAAACATTCGAAAGTGGAATGAAGAGTAGGCCTACGCCTAGCTAGGCCTATAGGCCTAGATAAAGCTCGAGCCGATGACGTCATCACGAAAAAATCGGCTAAAGTTTAGAATCCCCGATCGGAAGTGACGTACTCTGTGGCACACAATGGAAATCCTATTGTACAATGATACTTATTCCGTCAATCGACGACCTTTTTGGGGCACTGATCGGGGATTCTAAACTTGTTCCAAAAAATCCGCCATCTTAAAAGTTAAAGTTAAAGTTTGGGTTTATAGTCTGATATCAACAACGGTAGAGGTGTCATCCGACTTCACACTTTAACCCCAGTCTATCCTGAAACCTTTCAGTAGAACTCAGATGAGCTGCTCATTCAGCGCATATAATCTGAGCATTTCCGATCGGTACCCATTTATACACCTGGGTGGAGAGAGGCCAGTAAGGCAAACAGACCTGCCCAAAGTCTCACGCCAGCAGCGGGATTCGAACCCGGGATCCTCTGACCGCTAGTCGGAGGCCCGAACCACTACACCACCGTGGCTCCTTGCCGGTCAAACTGACGTCAAATGACGTCGGCGACCCACGTGGTGCAGTTTGTCGTCCGTCAGCGCAACAAGTGGAGTGTTGCGTCCATGACGCGATTTGCACGTGGCACAGTTTGTCGTTGATTGGCAGCATGGCGTACTGCAGGTCAAACGTGACGTCAATGACTGAATGAGCCGCGGCTGGCTCAACATGTGCAAGCTCTAGCTAGGCCTAGGCCTATACCAAACCAGTAATCACCTAGGCCTAATCATCAGCTAATTAGAGGCCCCAGAGAAGCACAATGGGGGCGGGGGAACCTTCCTACCCGCCCATGCCTTGGCATGGCTCCCTCTGGCGGCCTAGCCCACCCAGGCCCAATCCCAATGCACTCAATGCTGTACATTTCCCTGTGCATTTTGTATGGTTGGTCGTCGCCCAAAAATTATGAAATTCAGTCGCCACGAACCTGCAGTAATTCCTGCGCATTGGCTACAGCTATTTGTTGTTTGACTTGCGTCATTAACGTATCTCTTTGAGAGGCATTTAATTTTCCCCCACCAGAGCCAACTGGTGGAAAATCCATCATCAATTGATTATGAACAGGAAAATCTGCACAAGTGTCTATTCGCACGTGAATGTTACGATGATAATAGCAGGGTGGTTCGAGAGGGCAATTAACATTCGGATATTTCCGGCATGCACAAATAATCTCGACCAATGGGAATGTCCCAATGATATTTCCGGTGACCGCCCGCATAATTTTACGAATATTCTTGACCAATGGGAATCCGTTTCAGTGTTTCAATAGCACGTGACCAAATGAAAGTAGTGCCCAACCTCCCCAACTGAACTGCAATTAGCAGAGTGCATCGCCGGAAATTCGCCAAACTGCGCCGGAAAAATAAAAAAAATCATTCTATGGCAAACAAACATTATCAACTTTTTTCACTACAAAATTCGACCTCATACATGAGTTAAAGAAAAATGGAAACACTTTGGAAGTTTTTTATAACCAAAGGTGCATTTATATTGAATTTTTATCCAATCGGTCAATTCAGCTTCATTCAGTCCGGCAAGTTAAAATTAGGCTATGGCTGACGTTGAGCAAGAAAAGTATTCATCATTGCTCTCAATTTCTGGGATGTTTTCAACGCGCATTTCATCGTGGATAAAAAATCTGAAATTAAGAATCAAAGCATAGATTCATCTTCCATTGGTAGAGTGTTTCTAAATTTTCATCTGTAACATCTAGGCCCTAAATGCTGTTGTTTGTTGTCAAAAGCAAATGATGTCAACAAGTTGTTTTGTGGTTGCACCTCAACTTGACTTGGCCCAGCAGAGCCTACTTGCCCCCTCTGCCTACAAGCCTGTGTGTACAAACCATGTGTGCATTGTGTACATTGATGTGTAGTGGGACGTGTAGGCCTAGTGTGTATGCTTTGGTTGGGGTTGGGCCTAATCAATGCATGAATGCAGAAGCAGTATTAACCTGCTCCAAGGCACATGACAATGACATGCTGCACTTTCATTAGGCCTATAAAGAAAACGGAACGACTTAGCCAGCTGTAGCAATATAGCATGCTTAGCCTAGTGAGTAGAATCCCTGACCCTGCCTGCGTCCCTGGTCCCTGGTTGGATGGACCGTCGTCCCAGCCCTGCCCGCCTGGTCAGTGGCATGGCAGTGCAGTGCCCAAGCAAGGAAGGTTATCGATTCACGGAATAAGCGGCGTATCTTGGCACGATGCCAACTTTACCGGTCGACCAATCATATTGCACTTGACTTTATATCGGGTCTTCGGCTAGGGCCTACCACTCCTGGTACCACGACAAGGTACCACGATTCAAATTTTACAACACCGGTTCTGATTGGCCTCCTCTTCGAGAGGCAGCAGATTCGCCACGGACCGGTCAATTTCTCGAAGGGTGATGTGCGATGTAACGCAGTGGTGAACAGATCGACCTTCGATTATCGAACATGCCATGCCATGGCATGGCATCCTTTTGCTTGAGAGCTGTCAGAGCGAGGAGGCAGGCAGGCACGCAACAGTGAGACTGACTGAAGTGAAAGTGAAGAGTCATCATCAATCATCATCAATCAGATCATAGGCATAGCGTGTGGTGTGTGCAGTGGTGCATAGAGGGCTGCCTGCTGTGGACTGTGGTCTTACTTCTTTATCTTTTTTAATCTAAATGATGGTGTTTTGTCCATCTCTTTTTCAGGTGTTTTATCCTAACTCCAATCATGTCAACCCTAACTGTAGAAGAATGTGAGTTGCTGAGTGATTCCAAGTACAGAGCTTACATCTCTCAGGTTGAGAAAGCACTGCGAAGTTTTGAGAATACCAGTGAATGGGCAGATTTGATTTCAGCTCTTGGGAAACTTAACAAGGTATGGACTGGCTTTAAAGTCTTGCTGGAAACTGTGATTTTGTGCTGCAGCAGGGTGTATAATAAGTCGCTGTTGACCCCACTTTTGGTCTATGTCTTGGAATGAATAACTTTGAGAACACTACACTACTCTTACTTACGCATTGGCCTTTGTTTTTTCACTGCATTCTTTTTCATACTGGGCTGATATCAAGTTTCTGATTTTCAGGTTTTGCTGAATCATGTGAAGTACCCTGTTGTGCCAAAAAAAGTAACAATTGGGAAACGTTTGGCACAATGTCTACATCCTGCTCTGCCAAGTGGAGTACATTTGAAGGCTTTAGAGACGTACGAGATTGTTTTCAAATGTATCGGACCAAAACGCCTGGGCCAGGATCTTTTTACGTACAGTGCAGGCTTGTTCCCTCTACTTGCATATGCTGCTATGAATGTCAAACCAACATTGCTGAAACTGTATGAGACTCACTTTGTGCCTTTGAATAAAGCTATTAAACCAGGCTTGACTGGATTACTGCTTGGTTTATTGCCCGGATTAGAGGAGGGTTCAGAATATTATGATAGGTAAGTTTAGATATTGAATCCTGCATGATTAAGGTGAGGTTTGTTCTGGTGATGGTTGATAAATTGTGTGTCACTCCTCGCACTCTGAGACAATATCGCAAAACATCATCTTTGACTTTGCCTGCCCAGAACCTTTGCAACAAGTCTGAAATTGGTCTCAGGATCAGTCATGTTGAAGAATAAAGTGCTTTTCAGAATGTCCCTGAGCCATATTTGCACTCATTTTACCTTGCAATGGAACCTAACCACAAACCACAAATTGGCCAGTTACGTCACGCCAATAAACGACTGACCGACTTAGGACTTGTTGAAGTTTATACTCTGATTCAAGTTCATGCGCACGTAACCGGCCTAATTTGTGGTTTGTGTTTAAGTTCCATTGCAAAGTAAAATAAGTGCAAATATGACTGGAGTGGACATTCTGAAAAGCACTTTACATGTACATCGAATTACATGCACATGAACTAGGTACTACTATATTGAGTATTTCCACTGTTTGACTGCATGACCAGTAAGCTCCTGCACATGTATGTACACTACAGTGTTTGGAAGCAGTGGCACATGTGCGTAATTGATTTTAAACAGCGGTTTAATGTATCACCAGTGTCAAGATGAACAAATAAACTTTGCACATTGTGCAGTGTGTCGTAGGATATTATAACATCCAGGTTTCATCAGCAATGATTAGAAGTGCTGGACAGATTTTTAGGACCAAAAAAATTCTCTTGAATCAAACCCAACAGCTGTGACAACATAATAACAACATTCGGTTGGCAATCTGTTTTGAAAAACATACTACCAGGTGTACATCTTGGGCTGCATCTACAGTCAGCTGCTACTATACTACTTGTAGGCCCTGTTGTAAAGGCAGTTATGGATGTAGGTGTGTGGTACCAGCATCATTTATGTCTGGACCACACTCTTTGTCTCCCCACTCCAGCATTTCACATAGCCACTTGCATTCTGTGACATTCCAGGGCTCGAAAATAGTCTGGAGCTCTGGAGCAATAGCTCCTAGGAAATGGCCTTCTGCTCCAGACAACTGCAATGTCTGGAGCTAAAAACAGTGCCGGAGATAACTGGACAAAATTTACATACATTTAATCACATAGCTTCAGAAAAATTGCTCAGTGCTCCAGTGTGAAAGCACCTCTGTCCGAGCTGTTTTTAGCTCCAGGGTGAAAAACTCTATTTTCGAGCCGTGGAATCATTCAGATCAAAATTGCGACCATGATGGTTTCATCTTCAGCTTGTCTAAAAAACGATGAGCTTCACATTTTGATCTACAATGTAGGAGGATACCAGGATACCGGTTCATCAAATGAGAACCTCTTCCTTTGGCCTCTGTTGTTTTTCACACACCACACCTGACTGCTTGCACATTCAGTCATCTAGTACATGTAGGCTATACTCTTACGAATTGAAGGCAGTGAATACATGTATGCTGAAGGTTGAAAGCAGTGTTGCTGTCGACTGCATACGTAGGAACCATGATATTAAACGGTATACGTGGTGGTACAAGTGCAGAATGATCAACTGTTATAATGTCAGTGTATGTGAAAGCTATTGTTTGCCTCATTATTTCATTGAATTGTTCTGCACTCTATTATCTGTTCATCCATGGTTCCTGGCTATAGTCTGTATCATAGTTCCTCGCTATTGGCTGTATCAGTTGAAGTGGACCAAGCCTTAATTCATGAAGTAGACATCATCAGTCGAGAACGTGTGTCCTGCTGGAAAAGAGTTTTGGGAAAAACATTATTGGCAAACCTCCTGTTCATTGCTTCGATACCCGGGCAGGTTGTTCACAATCACAGGCATGACAGGTGGCTTATAAGTGGTGTGATGTGCAGGCATGCGGTGCTTTGCATAAACAGTGATGTTATTTCCATACATTCATTGAATCATAGCCACAAGCTGTACCTTACCCTTAATAGTACCGGTAATGTGAAAGCATTAGCTGCAGGAAATTGTTGAGTTCTTGGCAAATAATGAAACACCCAAGTCTGCAGTTAGGACTGTGCTCTCTGGTCAGTGTGTGTCTGCTGTAACCAGTGCATAGAGAGCAACCAAAATGAATGGTTTTCCCCCAATATTATAGAGGCATGTGCAGAATTGCCCCAATCCGACCATCCCCCTACCCCCGATAATGCTTAAAAGGCAAGTGGGATTGTTGTATATTATAATGTCAGTACCGGTGATGTACTGGTAGGCCTAGTAGTACAAGCAAAGGAGCTGGTTTTACAAAAAATGAACAAATGTTTCCTTTGTTGTACAGGACCAGTTCCCTGCTGGAAGAGTTCTGCGAATCAGCCGAGCCAACGTTTTTCTATGGATGTCTTTGGGAGTGTGTGCTGATCTCACCCAGTGTCCGTCTGGCAGCCATCACGTTTGCCCTCGCTCATTTCAACAGGAAGCAGTCCATGGAAGATCAGCTTTACTTCATAGGAACAAACATTGATACAATGGTAGGTTCAAATGATACGGGAGCTAGTTGAGGTCTCTGTTGAAGCCAAGTTTCAGACTCTATCATGCTATAGAATGATTGAGCCCTGATAGCCTAGTGGTTATCACGTCCGCTTAACAAGCGGCAGGTCCCGAGTTCAAATCCAGCCTGGGCCATATGGGATTTCATTCCCGGCTCTTCAGTCCATCGCATGGGACAGTAAGCCATGGTGCCTTGTACCTTATGTCTTTGCAAGGGTAAGTAAAAGACCCCATCTAAGTGAACAACATGAGTAGCTTGTGACGGCCTCCTCCGTACTTACCAGGGCCAATAATGCTACAGCGTCAGCCCTGGCGGAAAAATCAAATGCAAATACAAATTGTACTCAAGAAGCTACTCTGTGTAGGCCTAGTTCTTTATTCAGTGACCCAAGTGTTGTCGTGGTTCCAGGAACTCTGCTTCCATCCACTCAATCAAGCAACATCTCGTTCTAACATGTCTAATCAGATCATTCTAATCAGAAAGTTCTCTGTACATGTACATGATTCCATCTTTAGAGTTTCCAAGGTTGTGTGGCCATCTCACATTGGACAACAGTTCTGTGATTGATGATTTATCTGCCAACACTGACCTACATACGTAGTCCAACATCAATATTGTATTGATTTTGTGAAAGAAGAATACGCAGTACCATAAACATATGGTGGCGATGTTAAGATGAATGATCTGATGCAAACAGAGTACATGTAACTAAAGGACCTGGCCCAGTGATGTGTGGTCGGGCTCTAGGACAATTCGTCCCTGGACAACCAGGGATCAAAGTTCATTTTCTGAAAAAGCAAATTTTGGTCGAAACAGGCCAAAAATCAAATTGCCCCAAGTACACAATTTTATGGTCGCACAGGGCAAAATTCAGGTCGCATTTTAGACCAAATGGTCATGAACTTTGTACCCTGACAATTCGTCCCATAGGACAATTTGTCCCCACAAATTGTCCATGGGGAATTTGTCCCCATGGACAATTTGTCCATAGTCAGTTATTGAAGATCTCAGCTAAGAAAGAAGGCTGGTTCTTCGCCCCCTCCCTGATTACATCCAGTGAGCAATCCTTCTGCAGATATTTGGTAAAATTCGATTAGATTTTTGGTAAAATTCATAAACAAGACCCTGAACTACAGTCCTTTCATGTCCTGATATTTCAGGTGAATGCCATCTGCAGTGCAGTCCAGGATACCAGTGTTCTTGTCCAGAGGAGCGTCTTGGACTTCCTTCTGTTTGGTTTCCCTATGCACAACAGTCAGCTGACCAAAGACGACATGACCAAGATCGTCGTCGCAGCGCTCCACGTGGTGCTGCGCAGAGACATGTCGCTAAACCGTCGACTATTCGCGTGGCTTTTAGGGACGAGTGCGAATGGATTAGCCATGGCGGGCATCACGAGGGAAGAAACAACAGATAGTCCAGAGCATCGATTTTCTGTTTATTTCAATAAATATTCACGCGAGCTTTTGGTACATGCTGTCCGACAATCATTGCGGGACGTCCCTCTAGTGGACGTCAAGTCATCGGTGAAGCCATCCAATTTGAAGCCGTTTAGAATGTTGATCAGTTTGTTAGACAAACCTGAAATCGGTCCTGTGATACTTGAGGATGTTTTGGTGGATGTTTTTCGTTGCTTGTATCGGGAGTGTGCCCCGTTGTTACAGAAAGGAGATTCAGAGATTGAGCGGCGGAATTCCATCGGGATTAAAAATGGAAAGAAGAACGGAAAAGATTCCCGCAGTTCGGAGGAAAAGAATGCAACGGAACTCATCAAGACGGCCAATCTTATGTTCAGTACATTTGAACCTTATTTTTTGTGGGATTTTGTGTCGAGGAAGTTTGAGGAAGTCTCGGCGGAAACGAAAGTGAGAGGTCGAACAGGGAGGCGTCCGTGTGGTGGAAAGCAACTCTCCGTGGTGGAGTTATGTGAACTTGTGGACTTCCTCCTGGAGACTGTGTCAGTGGTAGGTACAAGTAGACACCACATTGATGTTCTTAAAGCCCCCGTCACATATCCACCAGGCCCCGAACGATTTTCCCCACCCAGCGGCTTGCCGTGGATGTTAGAGACAGTACGGGTCCATTACGATTTTCATTTTCATGTTCATTTTCATTTTCATTGCTACGGTTTTCATTCCCCGGGGATCGGGGGCAATCTGTCTGTTTTTACTCGCCGTACGGGCCCCGGAGTGGATATGTGACGGGGGCTTTAGGCGAGCATTTTTTTATTAGTTGGCTCTCGAGCTTTTTAGTGCCATTTTTGAATTCGGAGGATGGAATAAAAAAAAAAAAAAAACTTTTTTTCTCAAGTTCTCGCAGCTGCTGTTCTGGGATTGAAAGCAGGAGGACAGAAAAAAATAAAAGTTTTTTTCCAAAATAAAGAAAGTCTTGCTCACTTTTTCACTTTTTCTATTCGTACTTGACAACTACCAGGCTCTACCTATTTCAGCTACCTTTCAACATTGGGACACATTTGAAAGTTTTGAGGATTTTGCAGGGTCCAATAAAAGTTCCCCCAGGCAATATCAATGTTTTTTAGGAGAGGAGGTTATTAAATCCCCGACTGTCGAACAATCGGATCCATCAACGAGGGATCTGACAGGCCTCATTAAATGGGGGAATGAGTGTATCACAGTAAACCATGTTCCCGCCGCGGCAGCCATCATCCATGATTGTCATCATACTAGAGGGTCTTGGGAACGAGGTTCAACCACCAACAGCCTCTTGAATCGACCGAAGGCTACCATCTTGAAAAGTAGTGCAGCGGAAGGTTAAATGGAGAAATATCTACCATTGTGATCAGGCACCTAAATGGTAACTCCATTAGGAGGAGTGATGCGGTCAAACATGGAGGCGACAAGTCGATGACGGTGTCTTGGAGAAAATCTGCACTGTTGTAGAGTTTCTGCGCACCACGTGCACCAGTCAGTGTCAACAGCGCTGTACTTTGACAATACATCCGCGCGCTGCATGCAGGGCGCTGCAGCCGAGATCGGCGGGCGGAATAAAAATAAAATAAAAATTTTTTTTTTCTTCAAAAAACAAGGAATATTTGCATCGGCGGGCTCGAGAATGGCCAGAAAAAAAATTTTTTTTTTTTTTCATTTTCGGCAGTTTTTGGGTTCGGCGGGCTCGAGAGCCAACTAATAAAAAAATGCTCGCCTTACCAAAGACTTCTGATCCACTCAGAAGAGTCTTACATAGCACCCCCTGGTAAAGCTTTGTCATATGCTTGAATTCCTTGAGCCAGAGTCGGATAGTTCTCTTTTTGATCAAAATGTCTTGTTTTGCAGGAAACTTACACCGAAACTCAGACGGAATATCTGCCTGAGCTCCTACGGAAGATCACAACTAGCCTCACCCTGAACTGTGACACTCTGCAATACAAGGAGCTGACGGCATGTTTAGACCTCTGTAACAAGATTCTGACGAAGGTGCAGCCATCCATGGCGATGGTGGATGACTCTGACGACGATTCTGTTAAAACGAATTCAGAGGGGAAAGCCGACATCAAGGAGGGAGCAAAGAAACAGATAGAGAAAACTTTGGCCTTGAATCGCACGGAGCGTGAATCTAGTCCTGATTTTGTCGATAGTGAGATCAGTGAACCGTATGTCAGCGCAGAAAGTGATTTGGACTCCGACTTTTCCAAGTCGCCGTTCAAGAAAATTGGGACGCCTGTGAGTAGGGTACCAGGCAATGAGATGACATCACCAACCACCCTGATTCAGGCGTGCGTCCAAAGTTTTCAGACATTTTATTACGCGTTCGTGACAAAGCGTGTTTTCAGCAGCGAGGAGGTCGTTAAGACTTCAATGGAACGTCTCTTGATGTCGTCGGATGTTCTACTAGAGCGGCAGACGGAGGGGTCAGAAGATTCGGCTGTTTATTCTGGATCAGAAAACTACGAATCAGGTAAGAATCCTTTGTGGACCCAATCATCGTCTACATGCCAGTGAAATGATTTAGGCCATGGGGTGTGATGGAGCGGCGTGGTGTAGTGGTTAGCGAGACGGACTTCAGATCAGAGGGTCCCGGGTTCGATTCCCAGTCCTGACCAAGAAAAAAAACACGCTCACTAGTGACCTTGAGCAAGTCACTTTGCCTCACTTGCTTCACCCCACCCAGGTGTAAAAGGGGTACCTGGCTGGTAGTGATGGTCTATGTGAATGTTAGTCTAAGAGCGCTGAAATCGGCTGCCTGGACTGTAATACTCCCCAGGGAGTGGAGAAATGAAATTGGAATGAACAGACCTATAGCTGGGGAAAAAGTGTGAAGCGTCCTTGACACTGCATTGCAGTAAAAGAACGCTATATAAATAAAAGCTCCCTTTTGTTTGTTTTTTTATGGCTGCCCAGTCTGCCATACTCATAATACCTTCTCCTTTTCCTTCCAGATAAGCGATATTTAGAGATGCTGTGTGTCAGTCGCGATTGCTGTGAGGCGTACATGAAGGCGTCGCAGCTTCTGGTTGAGTTCTCTACATTCCCAATGTACTGTACGGAACATTACCGTCTTTTAGACCACACCCGCAGGAAGGGTAAGTAACCAGAGAACCCACAGCAATCATTGAGTACAAATACAAAGTAGAGTAGAGTCTTCCTCTGAGTCTCAGTACCTCAGTCTTGGCCATGTTGGCACTGATTGTGACAAAACAGACACACTGATCCGTGCGTGTTTGATGGTTGTCAGACAAGTACGTGACCTCTCTCTTTGGGAGACTCTACTCGGCTGACCAAAAGTCTTGAAAAGTTCTTGTTGTGTGCCCCATCGATGGATAGTTCTTTCTTTTCCCTTTATTTTGATGATGATGCATGTTGGTGTTGACTTGAAGCTGAAGGCATTTCGCATTACCCACATTTTGCTTTAATGGCCAGCTTTTTGTGAAGGCCTACAACTTTAGCTAACCCCGTAACGACCATACTCGCTGCTTCATGCATTCATCCCTGCACTTGGCAGCCCTGCTCATACCCCAGGCAGTGTAACCAGGACATTTGCATGCATGGTCAGAATACCAGCATGTGGCCTATTGAAATCATGTATGGTACATGTAGAGGAAAGAGCTGCTTGACTCTTGAGTGGTTCTTGAATTCTCAAACACATGAATTTGTTAAGTAGTGGTAAGAACTGCCTTCAGTCCTCATAATGTCTTGTTGATATTAGCTCTAGATGTTCAACCTGTTGTCAGCTTTTCATCTGCTTGTTAACCATTCCCCTGCACTGCTGATACTAACTGGATGCCTACGTAGTGGGATTTCAGGGGTCTCTTCTCTGGAGACCTTGATGACCTGGTGCAGTCTCTACAGTGGAGACCTTGAGTATCTCTAGGGGATCTCTTTTGTTTCCCTATTGAATGCTGCCTATGATGCTGTTATGCTCAGCTGCGTGTGAGCTATTTCTCAGTTCAAAATGACCAACTGTACATATCATAAGAATGATGTTTTTCTGTGACAATACTAACAGTTTTGTTTCAGCCTGTCTACTCAGAACGCGTTATGTTCCGCAGTGCCGCTGTCAGTTTCAGACCTGCTCATGTCAGTCTTGTTAATTTCAGGCTATTTTCACGTCAGGCTCCCAACTGGTAAGCCCCGATCTCAGAGCAAGCCTGGGAATGGCTTCAGCTGTCTGTTGATCTGATACGAGACCCGTGCTAGAGTTTTTGCTTGGGTCTCAATCTTCAGCAACTAACCCTTTACTTCATTCATATGACAACCTAGCCAATCTTGAATCATTGATGCACTGTCTCACATTTGTCTCACTGGTGTAGTGTGCGCTGTGGCCCCATTCGCATCTGTGATTTAAGCCTGCTGCACACTGGAGCTATCTGCTGAGCAAAAAGTCGTTCGAGACTGTTTGCTCAGCAGATAGCTCGCGTGTGTGTGTATTTTTCCGGTGAGTTCTCTGCCTCGCGAGGCAGAAAACTCACCAAAAATACGCACACACGCGAGCTCTCTGCTGAGCAAACAGTCTCGAATGACTTTTTGCTCAGCAGATAGTTCCAGTGTGCGGCAGGCTTACATGTAGGTTCATTACTCTGTTGACCCAACTTCTCAGTAATGATAGAATGGGCAACTCCCTGACAATTTCCGTGGGGAATCCACTGAACTTTGGAGCCACTTAATGTTCAACACAAAGTTGTATTCATTGTGCAACTAGGGTGGCAAATTTGGTGAAAGATTGGCTTTGGTTTGTCCCAAAATAACTTTACATGATTGATATACTGCGTAATCAAGTTCTATGACCAAAAGCTGGACATTCACATTTGAATCTTTGTTCTGAATCTGTTATCACGTGGATTTCCTGACTTTAGGTTGCTACGCAAAGTGCCTGTGTATGCAAAATGCCAGGGGATTCCCCGGGCAAAGTTTCTAGCATTTGTCAATTTCCAGCGTTTGTCAATGACGTTTCCATGATTTTCCCTCAGTGCTCTCCACTGGTACTTATGTTGGGTGGGACACCTTGACCACACTCAAGTACCCCATCATGTAACTGTAATGACAACTTGCCTCACCTGACCAAGCCCAAGTTTCTGACTGTTTTGTGGTGTGGCATACCGCTCGAGTATAATCATCCAGTGGAGATCACTTTCCATGTACTAACAACTGTTTGTTCTCTGTTTAGCACAACATCATTTCAGGACACAGCCTCTGTAACATTGGGTGGGGTGGTCCTTTTTGGATTCATAACAAGGGCTTAACTTTCTCCTTCGGAACGTTAAGGCTTAATTTTCACAGATCTCAAATAACATTTCGTGACCGGTTGGGAAGAATGTTTGTAAAGCTAAAAACCCTGCTAAAAACTTGCAAGATACAGAATAGCACAAAATTGACACACAAAATGATAATAAGCAAGAAGTCAATTTCCAGAATTCACGAAGTTTCGACCCCAACCGGGGTCTTTTTCAAGTGGAACTTTACAATCTGAAACTCTAGGCAAGACTCAAAACTTGCTAAAAACTTGCAATTATCAAATGTTCTTGCAAGACAGAAGCCCTGTCCTTTTGGGGAACAATCCATTCCCGGCAGAATCCTTTCAGATCTGCTCAAATTGAAAATTCAATTCGGCCAACATTGCTTACGAGAAAACTAATAAGGCTGTATTTGGTGCTCACCTCTCACTTCAATACATGTATTTATCAAAATCTGTTCAAATCAGTTAAGTATGGTTGACAGCTGATAGAACATGTTCAGTATTGATATAGAAATCTATTTAGCCTGCTTTAGCCATCATATGCTGATGCAATGTACAATCTACAGTCTATCACATTTTTCTGTAGTTTAGCCCATAGGCAGTGTTTCACATAAGACGGGTGCAATCACACTTGCGCCCCTGCACGCCCACAAAATTGCATCGAGGAGCTAGATTGACCGTGCTCCTCGGCATCCTTGAGGTTCAGGCGCGAGTGTGAACAGCTCTCCTTGACCCACTGCATAGGCCACAGTCCTTTGAGTAGGCAATTGCTTGAAACTGAACTGAGTTTCGTTGTGTCAGACAGTCAAATTGTTGGTGAGTGGAGTCGGAGGTGGACTAAAAACCATCATTCAGCCCGACATAAAGTCAACATGAGGTTTATGTTTCTGGGTCTATTCCCGAGCTAGAACAAACAATTGCAGATGTAGAGTATTTAATAAATGACCTTATGGGAATCGGCCTCATTGGTGCGCGTAGATTACTGGCAGTGAGATCGATAGTGCAACCAGTGTTATTGGAATATTGAACATGTTATCACGGATGATTTGCTCGTAGAATGTAGGTGGCCTCTCTGACATGCACTTTTGTGCATTTTTCATTGAAATCTGATCCCACAAACAACATTTCGTGATGAAGATAGCAAAAGAAGTCGTTGCCCCGGGAATGAGAGAACCTGTTGATGCTCAATTATTCACTGTATTCTGTAGATTTTGTCCAGTTTCAGGTTTCCTCTTCATATGTTCCACCAAGTCTCATGCAAGGCATTTCTAAACTGTGGAACCCAAGCTCTCGTCGTATTACATCCAGGACAGAATCGAAGCTCTTGACCTTGGCATTGGAAGGTCAAGGTCAGGATCTGAGCTCTTGACCTTGGCTTTGGATGGTGAAGGTCAAGATCCAAGCTCTTGACCTAGGCATCGAATGGTCAAGGCCATGATCCAAGCTCGTGACCTTGGCATTGGATGGTCAAGGTCATGATCCAACCTCTTGACCTTGGCACTAGAAGCACAAGGTCAGGATCCGTGCGACCTTCACCTCATAATAGCCAATGCTTTCTTCACTCATGCTATACATGCACATTTACTCATTCAAAATGTCATTTTGTGCCCTTCAGATACACACAGTGAACGTCCAATTCGGGTCATGCCAGGTCGGCCCATCGGGTTGCCAGGTACACAGATGGCGCTTATTCTGCTAATTATTCGTATTTAATGGATCAAGGGGCTTGTTCGGACTTGTTGTCCTCTCCAGGGTCTAGGGAATGATTTAGGAGTGTCTCGTGATAGGATCAGACTCTTGATAAGGGTCAAAGAAGGGCCACTTTGTAGGCGAAATAGAACCAAAAGTTGGGAATATTCCTATCCGTGCAGGGACGGATTCAGGATTTCGGGAAAGAGGGGGCACACTGTGCTAGAAACATTAAAATCTGCGGTGAATTTCAATGATTTGCTCCAAATTTCAAAATTTCATGGTCGATTTTACAGATTTGTTGGCCAAAAGGGGGGGCGTGCGGCGGGTGCGCCCCCCTTGGATCCGTGCCTGCCGTGTAGTGTTGTGTTAAGGTTTATGTAAAGTGACTAGAAATCTCGACTTTTTTACGCAAAAAATCTGGCTAACTGCACACTAAATTTGGAAAACAAGGCTCGGGGGCCCTAGGGAGCTGTCATAAGGAGGTCCCCCGAGCCTTATTTTCCCCATTTAGTGCGCAGTTAGTCAGATTTTTTGCGTCAAAAATTCGAGATTTCGAACCCTTAACCAGAAAAGCATTGAGTGACAAAAGGTTTGGGGGTTATAAGGAGTATCTAGACCTGGGGAGGACTTGTGTTTGGCTTGTAGTTCAGCTTTATTGACAGGTAACATGTTGGGCAGTCATCCAGGTCAGATTTGACATCATCATTAGAGTTTAGACCCATCCTGATGGATTATGGTGTCAAGGGACAGCTTGGTCCGTGTTTGCCGCCAGTAGCTGGCATTGTTTCCTGGCTTATTTATCTGTTTGAGTAGGAAACTCCCAAACCAAACACCATCCTCCTACGTCAGGGTTTTGATCTGTCTCCTCACCTCTTCTTCATGCACCTGACGATTAGAGTGGTTGAAAGGAGCAAGGTAAAAACCCTGCTGTGGGAGGATGACAAACACAGACTTGCACTTTGCCTGATTGATTGAATCTGTCATTGAGTCTAGCCTGGAGCTGTCCATGTTTAGTTTTGCTTTTCAGCTTCATAATCAATGCCCATAATAAGTCAGGATTGTGTAGTGGCCGTTCTGAATGGGTGAGCGAACTGGTTGAGATTCTGACCCACAAAGCACTTGTAAGAATTCAATAATGTAGGCCAGCGTTGTTGGAATGGCTGATGATTTTCCTGTTGGCAAGTCCGAGTAAGAATGGACGATATCACTCCAAAAGAGTGCAGCACCTGACGGTGTAGCCTCATGACGTCCCGCACGTCACTACATGATGTCTTGACGTGAGACGAAAAAAATCAAATTGTTTCACGACGTCATGATTGCTGAAACAACTGACAACTGGATTTTTTTTCGAGTCACGTCATGGCGTTCAGAAGTAACGTGCGGGACGTCATGGCGCTGCACCGTCAGGTGCTGCACTCTTTTGGAGTGATAGAGTCTATTCCAAGATGGGTCGTGTCCTGCCAAGCAGGATATCTTTTAAAGGTGACAAGCAAATTTGACGCCTGTCAACCATTCCTAGCCCCTACCCCATAACAAGGAAAAAACTGAAGTTTTATGTTATACGATTCACAGGTCACTATTGCTTTGCATTTTGAATTGCTTAACAAGGGTTCACTGTTTTAACTTTTATAACATTTGTTGCACATTTTCCATCCTGATCCTTAATAGGGAGGTGTTTGTACGTATCGGCCTAGATTTCAGAACCTCTCTATTAGGCGAGCATTTTTTTATTAGTTGGCTCTCGAGCTTTTTAGTGCCATTTTTCAAATCGGAGGATGGAAAAAAGAAAAAGAAAAAAATTTTTTTTTCAAGTTCTCACAGCTTCTGTTCTGGGATTGAAAGCAGGAGGATAGAAAAAAATAATTTTTTTTTTCCAAAATAAAGAAAGTCTTGCTCATGTTTTTCACAAATACCTACCTGACAACTACTACCTATTTCAACTCAACCAGGCCTTAAATTAGACCTCCATTTGGGCAATGCCACTTTGGCCTTGGAAACTTTCTGAATTTTAGGGGCACCAAGGCCACACCCAGGGGCACAAAGCCATTCTGAAGAAGGCACTGAGGGCACCACAGCCACAAAATATACTTTATGTTTTGCTGTCATTCCAATCATTTCTTTGCAAAGAAACAAATGAGAAATGAGACTCCACAAGTGAATTCAAATTTCCCGCCCATTACACCATATTAAACCAAGGTATTTTCTGATTGGCTCAGAGCCGCTCTTGAGAGTTCTTCAAATTGTGTCAAAGTCACCAGATAACTTGGCCCAAAAATGATTAATATAAAGTAAAGCTTGCAATGAAATCAACAGGGTACGTATTGAACAAAACACCCAATTTGAGCCTCTCATTGTGTCCATCATCAGCTTATTTCTGTTATATAGTCAGACTGGCTGACCAGAAACATCGTTATGATCGTAGGCACACACAGAGATGTCTGCATAGCAGTTGGCGCGAAGCCAACTCTGGTGTTCAACTGCCTGTTGGTTGTAGCCTAATCTAAGTAAATATTTCTTCATCAAAATGACCAAGACAGGCAAGCTTTATGTCATTGGAAAGGAAATTTCATCGGGAATCCAACCAAACAGTTTTTGAAGCGATTTCTTTCCATCCCAGAGAAATAAAACCAAAAGTTCAGGTCACTGTAGAAGTGAAAGCTATCCTCAAGTCGGGATCGTCTGGCAAACTCGCCAATGTGCGTTGGTGTTAGTGTTTTCTTTATGAGTTTTTCGCTGAGTTGGGGGTTTCTCATGTTTGATAGTCAAAAAGGGCAGGGCGGCCATCCAAACTGGAAGGGCACAGCCACTTTGGCCGCATTGATTTTAGATTTTTTAAGGGCAGCACGGCCAAGAGCAAGGCATCGACGGCAATGGCCGTCGATGAATTTATGCCCTGCTCAACCCTTCAAGATTGGGACATAATTCATGTAATTGAAAGCATGTCATGGCAGTGGTGAACGCTGTGCACGGTTGCTGTGCATAGCGCTGTACATCGACGTACGCTACATCCACGGCGCTGCAGCTGAGATCGGCGGGCGGAATAAAAATAAAATAAAAAAAAATTTTTTTTCCAAAAAATGGCGAATATTTGCGTCGGCGGGCTCGAGAATGGCCAAAAAAAAAAATTTTTTTTTT
>NMRB01000423.1:130931-153186 GCA_002633025.1 Notospermus geniculatus | reverse complement strand
CTTTGCCCGCCAGCATGGTGGAGCTTGATGTAGTGCATCGTGTAGTGCTCTACGTGTTTTATGTTCAACGCATTGACACTGCGTCTGTGTTTTCATTTCCAATAACCAGTCCCACATCCCCCAATATCTTGTTGAGGGCTGGATCATCCAATGATCATCCAGAGGGTTTTTGCCCATTGGCCTGCAAATCTCATGTTCAAATTGTGTCAGTTCCTTGTAAAACCTCTGAATTTCTTCCCAGTCTGTACTTGTTGTATGTACTATTTTGCCTATGTACATTCCTCTGTACATGTACATGTAATATATGAATGCACCTCACTGCCCATCCGAAGGTAACCAATAGTCCGTAACCCTTGTTCCCTATACTGCCCATTTGTTCTCTTCCTATGCCTTACGAGTCAGATCAATACATGTTTGTACTGATTCGTAATAGACTCCTTTCAAATGGGTAGGGCACAAAGATTTCATTATAATATACGGTACATTTGAGGCCCCAGGGGAATTGGGTGAATTCCAGCAAAGCTTCTCAGTTCATGGACTCTAACAATAGGCATTGGAATTTGACAGGCTTATTACCCATGTGCTGTGATTGTAGCCATGGTTACAGTACATAAAATCCCCGGTTTTTTTGCGGTCACACCTATGAATTGCTGCTGGGCTTCACGAAACCCGTGTCTGAAAAACACAGGTTTTTGAAACACAGACAGCTCGCCGTGCTTTGTTGAAATCCCCGTGTTTTCGTTAGTTCTTAGTATGGCTAGTGACGTTGTTTTTGTGCCTCTAACAATGTGTGCCAATAGAGAAATGACTGAAGAGTCACTGCATGCAGCGCACCTGTCGCCGGGCTACTTAACTACAATGTAGTTGTGTGACCTCTCACTGGGCTTTTCATACACACGGGTTTGACACGGGTCTGGAAAAACACGGGGATTTTCAACAGGTGTAACCGTAGCTTTTGTGTTAAAATGTTTGATGTTGTAGACCTACTAAGTCAGCACAAATGACTCTTGCCTTTGCACTAGGTCACATGTCAGTGATTTTGGTTACTGCCTACACAAAACAACTCTGGTATTATTTGTTAAGATCACTTTCCCTCACCTTCATTTCTGTAATCTGCAGTCAGTTTCACTGTATACAAGACATGACTACAGTAGGGTTAAGTTAACTTACCGGTACCATAGTTCACAATACTGAGCTGACCATTGTCGCCCATATTGGACCCCATTTTGTTGTTAGTCAGTGCAGAGTGGCTACCATTTGACCCTTTCGCTGCCGAATGATTTTTCAGAAATTAGCCACTGAAATCTAATTATTTGTTACTATAAAGCATGCACTGTTAGCCTGAAGAAGATAGGAATACTTTGTAGGGAATGGTCTAAGCTTTATCCTGGTGACTTTTTTCCGACTAATTTGCATATATGACGTCACCAGGCGCCGCCATCTTGGATTTTTGGTAATTTCAAAAAAATCCCCACTAAAGTGTGGCTTGCCACCTTGGCAATAAAGAAACTTGAATGCTATCACTGTGAATACATCTTATACAATGATAACAATGAAAAGCAATCTCATTTACACTTGAAAAAAATATATTTTTCAAAATATTTTCTCCCCAAATTTCGCCCCCGGGGGGTGCCACCCCGCACCCCCGCAAGATACAAGCCAAATTTTATCCCAAATCCTGTACCCAGCACCTCAAAATATGTCTCAAATGATGGCGCATATGCCACGCCATCTTACGGCGGCGCCTAGAACTACTATCGACGATCTATTGAGCAGCCTGAATGCTATCAATCAGGGGAACTGTTTTATGTCGCATTTATGCGACATTGGCAGTGTAAGGGTTAAAGATGCACTAACTGTACGTACATGTACTCAAATTGTTTTAGGTACCCTTCGCAGACTTTCAAAAGGGGTCTATTCAGCTGGTAGTCACTGGTGCTTCTCTACATGTGGAGCTCTGCTCACTTCTCCAATGTTTTGATGATTTACCCTGACTTTTTCAGAAATTTCAAAAATTTCTTGATGTGGTTAAAGTAAGGGTTGTCAGTTATCTCTGTGATGGTGTGATGTGTTTAAACAATGTGGGGCACTTGTATCTGGTGTCAGAGCACTGGGATATGAACGGAACCAGTCCGTCGGTTTACACACAATCTCTGGTTCATGATCTGCCTGATCACTCTCCACGACAACGCTTCCGTTAAAAACACACGCCAGTCCCACAAGTGGTTTATTTGTCAGGTCTGCATCACAAACCCACCTGCCTGAGTTGGTGATGTGCATGCGATACACTTGGTTATAGATGTATTAGCACTGAAGTGCACAGGTGTCTATAAGGTTTGGGCTCATGGAAATTTCACACTAAATCAGGATTATGACAGTGTTTCTCAAGAGGTTGAGTTCTCTTTGAGGTCCTCATCGCTTCATTCAGACAGCCCTCTTGGATGCACAAGCCTCTGCAGTGTTCTCCACAGGATTTCCTATGGTAGGGCGGTACCCTTGAAATTCCAGGATTTCCCAATACTGTACATGTATACTTTGCAAATTAAGATAAGGGGGTCACCAATTTAAGGCAGGGAGTGTAATAGAAAACCATTACAAAATTGGGCTGCAAGGTAGGGTGGCTACTTCTAAGGTAGGGTGGTAAAATGCCAGGGTAGGGTGGGCCACCTTACAAAAAGCCATGCGGAGAACACTGTTCTGTATCATCTCACAAGATCTTGACTCCAATTTGCACCAACTTCTCTTCATTACACTTCACATTCAAGGCAGATTAGTCAAAGTTTGAGCCTGTTGCATCTTATATCTGTCATGCTCATGAGGAAGCCTACTTTGATTGGAGAATGCTTCGCCGTCTTTTGTCAGCTTCTGTCGTAGACCTTTAGCTTCTCTCCACCGTCTCCAATGGCACCATTTCTACCCAGCACAAAACACCGAGATGTTCGATATAAAATCAACAAGAGATTGATTTTCCTGCTATTGTCCATTCACCAAAGAAATGCATGTTTATAGTGTTGTCCGTTTCTTTCCTTCCTAAGGTACCTAAGATACCCAGAGATAAATTTAAGGTTTGATACGTTTTCTGCTCTGAATCATAATCTGGGAACATCTCGAGAAATGCTGAGACTTCTGTCAAATTGAGTTTGAAGAATGACACTCAGCATTTCACACGGTGTTACAACACGATGACACTCAGCATTTCACATGGTGTTACAACACAGTGAATCGGACAAAATAACTTATACAGTAGAACTCGCACATATACATGTATAACGGCCTCGCATAAACTGGACACTCACCTGTAACGTACTGATTCTTGAAGTCCCGGTCCCGTCTAACAATGGATAGGCCATATGCATATAACAGACTTTGCATATAACGGACGAAAATTGCTGGTCCCAATCAGTACGTTATATGCGAGTTCTACTGTATATTCCATGCTTCATGTTTCCGTGAATTCATGAGAATGTAGGAGGAAACCTGTGCCTACAAGATGGACTCATTTATATTGTTGGAACCCTCCAGCAATAGATGGCACTGCAGTGATGTCACCCACAATGACACTTTTCCTTTAATGACATCAGAGTCCTTCTTGTAGGAAAATATCTTTTGTTTAAAGAAACATGATGCATGCCTCATTAACTCTCTGCTTCTGAATAGCCTCACACTGAAAATACTCAAAGAACGAGAAAGCACAAAAATTGACACACAAAATGATAATATCAAGAAGTCAACTTCCAGAATCTTGCAAATTTTCGACCCCAATCGGGGTCTTCCTCAGCCACTTTTCAGTTGGAGAGACCAGAAAAGACGGTCTCTCCAACTGAAAAGTGGCTGAGGAAGACCCCGGTTGGGGTCGAAAATTTGCAAGATTCTGGAAGTTGACTTCTTGATATTTAACACTTTAAATACTCATTGTAAATAGCCTACATGTATAAATGCTTTACTTCTTCACATGTGTCTACTAATGCATGCATTTCATGTACATAACAGTGTGTTGACTCTACAGGTGTATACTTACCATTCACAGTAGTCCATCTATTAAGTGGTGGTGTGCCATTTTGCAGTGCTCTACCCCTCACCCTAACCATTCTGTTGAGTGGTGTCTGTACATGTTTCAAGCAGTTTGATGACAATTTGCTTTGAGATTCTCCCAAAATGACTCGGTACAATGCAAAATGTTACCAGCTGACATAGAGAGGAGACTGGTATCAGAAGTGGACCTGACAGAGAGTTGAATCATCAACCTCTTTCATTGTCTTTGGTGAGAGGCATTTGTATTTCCACTTGCCACCGACAGCCCCAAGCCATGACAAGGATGGTCAATTATCTCATGATGACTGTCTGGGTACCTTTTCAGGAAATCACGCAAAAGCTTTTAGAAGCATGCAGCATCATCGCGGGCTCCTCGCTGGAGCAGACCACGTGGTTCAGACGGAATTTGGCCGTGAAATCAAGTCTCCAGACAGACCTTCATGAGCTACACATGCATATGGATGACCACGAGGATGAAACTGACAGTAAGTATATGGACTGAAGCTGTGATTATAAGGGACAACCTTTAGTTGCTGATCTTCACAAAGTAAAGACCTGGGACCTTCTTTGTTGACAAAGCTTCTGCTAAGGACTTGTGGAATCTGTAAGTTGACTGGTGTCATCTTCCACCCCTATGGCTAAAGCATGAATAGAGTACATGAAACCAGTCCTTCACAATGTCTCTGTCTTTTAATTTCAGCTGGTGACCATGCCCCTGAATCCAACACAAAAGTTTCAGATGCCAAGACTATCATGACGAATGCTCAATACAGCGTTCATGCCCTTGTCCTTCTGGCAGAGGTGAGTTGTCCTCCGTGATCATATCAGATTCAAAATAACAGAACATCTCTACTAAAGATGCCTAAGGCTCCTGTTCCATAGACGTTCACGTTTCACTTTTCTCGCGTCAGACTTCACGTTTTCCTTTCGTTCCTCGGAGAAAGCATGCCACAGGACAGGTAATGTGTGTCTCGTTGTGCGCTGAATCGAGGAACGAAAGGAAAACGTGAAGTGTGGCGTGTGAAAAGTGAAACGTGAACTTCTATGGAACAGGAGCCTAAGACTAAGGGGCCATCCATATTTTTCATCATTATCACAAGTGTACAAAGAGTACACTTTTTGGCAACCCCCCTCCCCCCTCCAAAAGTGTACATCCAGCGGAGAAAAATGATGACTGTCGACCCAATCCGGCATCAAAAAAGTCCCCCAACATAATCAATGCACTTGGTGAGAAATAACGAGATCAATTTCAAAGAAACCATATTGCTCATTTTTATTTCACAGAACCAGGAATAACTGTAACTAGTGTTTTTAGAAACGTGTTTTCAACATGGCGACCGCCGATTCGCACATCGACAGAGTCATCATTTTTCATGTTGAAAAAAGTGTACACGGCTCTTTAACCCCCTCCCCCCCTCGTACGGTTTGTACACTTGTGATAATGATGAAAAATATGGATGGCCCCTAAGAGAATGAGAGATGGTGTCCATAATTTAGATGTGTCCTGCTTACAGAGGTCAAGATGAGTCAAACGGAGCAATTTAGGACTGAACTTTGGTGTCCTTAATAGAGAGGTGTCCGCTAAGGGAGGTTCCACTGTGGCTACAAATCCCGTTGCATTGACTTTCTTCCTTGTTTATTTCAGTTGACTGCACCCCTGTTGGACGTTGTCTACGGCAGCGATGAGAAGGAGAAGGTTGTGCCGTTCCTGACAACAGCAATCATGTACAACGTGTTCCCATACCTCAAACATCACACGTAAGTGAACACACTCAAATTCAATAACAATTTAGGTGAAAAGGCTGTGCAGTGTGATTGGAGACAAAGGTCTCAAGATCCCATATGTGACCCGTCACCACAAAATGAGTCTTAAGTCGCTCTGAGGTTGGCAGGGTGAAACCAAATATTTGTCAATTTCAGAAGACTTTGGCCTGTTGTCTGACTTTTGTGAAACATGAGTGATTCTATTTCTTCCTTTTTATCCTGGAGGTTATTTTGGTTCACTCTGGTTCATATTCTGAGAACTGAAGACTCAGTTCGTGGTGATGGGTCACATATTTCCCCCTTTTCCAGGACAAAAAACCTGCCAAGTTTCCGTGCGTGTTCCCAGATCCTGGCCAGCCTAAGTGGCTACCAGTACACCAGGAAGGCGTGGAAGAAAGAAGCATTCGATCTTCTCATGGACTCAAGTTTTTTCCGCATGAACCTGACGTGTATCGGCTTCTGGCGGACGATCATTGATAACCTGATGACACATGACAAGACTACATTCAGGGATCTTATGAGTGAGTCTTCCATCGTAGAGTAGCATGAGGAATAGATAGCCTTTAGAGAAGGTCAAAAACTCACCCCACAATGTATAGGAGAAATGTACAGATGTTGGGGTTGAGATTCCATCAGCCCAAGGTACAATTTGTTATTGAACCAGCAGGATCAGTGCTAGATTTGGAGTACCCAACCTCTGTACATTTTCCCACAGTGTATAGGAGAAATGTACAGAGGTTGGGGTTGAGATTCCATCAGCCCAAGGTACAATTTGTTATTGAACCAGCAGGATCAGTGCTAGATTTGGAGTACCCAACCTCTGTACATTTTCCCTATACATTGTGGGGGTGAGTTTTTGACCTTCGCTAAGGCTATCTATTCCTCATGAGCTCCACATTATTACCCCACTCTCTCCAGATCATTTCTGAGGAATCAAGGAGCTGCTCATTCAGGGCTTCACCTTGATCCTTCTGGACCAGTTGAGACTATAAATTGATAACTTCGACTGGGAATCGAACCTGCAGCTTCTCAGTCACGAGTCTGCCGCTCTTGCCCCTGTGCCATGGTACTCCCTGTCAGTATGTCAGTATGTACACTTCTGGGATCTCTACTAGAAAGTGCCTGAGGAAGACCCCGGTTGGTGTCGAAAATTTGCAAAATTTGGAGACGACTTTTCTTATTATATCATCAATAATGCAACATTGTAATAAGAAGTGTGATTGTTTTCATCTTCAGCTCGTGTTACGACTGCCCAGAGTGGCTCCCTTCACCTGTTCAGTAACAGAGAAGCAGAGTTCGAGCAGCGAGCCCAGCTCCTGAAGAAACTTTCCTTCGTCATATTCTGCAGTGAGACTGATCAGTACCAGCGATACATGCCAGATATTCAAGGTATGAGTAGTGGCTTTGTGGCTACTAAAAAAAGTTTTAAAAAGTTTTGGGTTTATAGTCTGATATCAACTACGGTAGAGGTTCTCATCCGACTTTACACTTTAACCCCAGTCTGTCCTGAAACCTTTCAGTAGAACTCAGATGAGCTGCCCGTTCAGTGCTACAATCGAGCATTTCCGACCGGTACCCATATAATATACACCTGGGTGGAGAGAGGCCAGTGAGGCAAAGAGACTTGCCCGAAGTCTCACGCCCAGTGGGATTCGAACCCGGGACCCTCTGACCGCTAGTCGGAGACCTGAACCACTACACCACCAGACTAGAGTAACCATTGGCAAATTTGGTCCCATGGCATGGGTTTTGGGGTCAATAACCGTGGGGCAGCGCCTTCATCATCAGTTTCCTTCTCTTTCAGAACGTCTCGCTGACAGCCTCAAGTTGCCCCAGGTGCCAGGTATCCAGGCCCAGGTGTTCCTGTGCTTCAGGGTGCTCACACTGAGGATCTCTCCCCAGCATCTCACATCACTATGGCCGACCATCATCACAGAATTGGTAGGTTGCTAAAACATCAACAAAACTTGCTGTCCACCGGACAACATCCACATAATCCTGACAGCATCATCAGCTATATGTTACAGAGTATATGTGAGGCTGTCTAGGAAAACCCGTCGGATGTCGTGTTTGAGGAAAGTGTTTATGGCCTTGATGAACTCGCACATTTCAATAGCTGAAATGTACTACGTAACAGGTAAACAGTAGCAGATTAATGCACTGGCAATCGGACAGCCCTTGTTGATCACTCAGCAACTTGTGACGGGTTTTCCTAGATCACCACACATATGGATGAAGAGGGTTTGTTGAGTTTTGGCGTAATACTACTAAAAAGTCGGAATAAACGGTTTAAGAAGCCATTTTTGTGCACAGAAGTAGATGTCTGAAAAAGTGAACCATTTTCTTCTTTCACAGGTGCACGTCTTCCTGCAGATCGAGCAGGAAATGTCTCCAGACGGCGAAGACTGCAAGTAAGTTGCCTCGTAACCCACCAGGTGGCATGTTAGTGACACCCTTCTCTGGCATCGCATAACCTCGAGCACGCGTTAGACAAATATTAGTCTCGCACAGATTGATAGGGATGTTCTGTTGTGTCAGTTTAATAGTAATGTAAAAAATTTTCACGTGTTTCCGACTGATTGATCCACGATTGGACGAGTACAGATTCTTTTCTTTATTAGTTATTCATCAATGATGGATCAATTCCACATAGATGTAAACACGTTGTAAGTGACATCTTGGCCACTTCTCCATCTCGTCTGCTGCACTGTATTGTTAACCCATTGGCCGACACTGTAACTATGGTAACCGCAGGCCTCATGGGATTCCCTGCCATAGAGCTACAACCCTATAATCGCCTCGTCATTCTCTGATCAAGAGAGACATAATCTTGCTTTGTTTGTTTGTACTTTTTCATGGCAACATTGAGATTTCACCAACTAAAGTTAGTGCTCTTGTTTGCCATGGAAAGTATTATCTAACAGCGCCACCTCTAGGCACAATAAGGAAGCTAAATGCTAACACTGCGCTGGCGTATCCTGGCTATATTAACAATCTCTCTTGTAACAACAGATCAAATAGATCATCATCTAGTACGAGCGTGTTTGTCTCCCCCGATTCTGATAGGTAAGGACTAACTCACTTTATGGTGGCAGTGTGAGATACCCCAGGAATCCTGAAGGGTTAACACCCCTTCAAACTTCCCTCAAATTGTTCCCCTCTAGGTCGCCCTAGTCTTGGGTCACAGGACAGGGCTGTTTTGTTGTGAATCGGCTGAGAAGTTAAACACCCTGGCAGGGTTCTTCCCCCATAAAAAAGTCATAAAATATGAAAGTCTGAAAATAAGGCCTAAAAAAGTCATGAAATTTTGTGAAATGGTGTAAAAGTCATTAAAAAGTCATAAAATGTGTTGAATTTTGCTCTCAAATGCTGGGAAATGTCGTAAAAGTACTATTACTTTCTAAATTTTTCCATGGGAGCCCCCGGGACCCCCCACCAATATTTCGGCTCCGGGACTACAGCTACAGCCGCTATTTTATCAAATCTTGCCCCCCCCCCCCAACCTCCAGGACATTCCTATGGTCTTGCTAAACAATTAGAGTTCAGCAATTTTAGATTTATTGGGGACCAAATGGTCATAAAGCTGAAACGTCATACAAAAGTCATTAAAAAGTCATACTTTTTTTCCCTGGCTCAGGGGGAAGACCCCTGCCTGGTAGCAGTGACAAATAGCCATCTTGTACATATCCCTCTTCCCTTGTGAACCTTGAGGCAGATACCCTTGATAAACTTGGTTGGACCGGCTGTTTTATTTTAATGTTTGATGAAGAGGAACTGAGAGATACCCAGTGTGAACCTTGATAAACCTGGTTGGACCGCCTGTTTAATGTTTGATGAAGATGAAAGGAGAGATGCCCAGTGCATGACCTCTGGTGGTCAACTGATGCCACTAGCATGCATTGCATTGGTGGTGGTCTCCGATTATGGGACGAATTTACAAAGCCTGTTTTGGCCAACACACGTGTAAATTCATAGTTATTCAGGTTAAGGGCCTAGAAAACCATTGTTTTGCTACCTTCTACACTGCTTGATCGGCAGCGTTTACCCGCAGGATAATCACATGGTTAACATTCCTGTGTTTACGTGCAGGAGGATCGAAGAAAAGAGTTGAATGACTCTAAACAAGGCCTGTAGATTGTTCAAATTTTTCGTTTGTCCTCCTGGAACTAGACACAGGAAAGTTAACTACGGGTGATTATCCTGCAGGTAAACGCTGCCGATCAAGCAGCGTACAAGGTAGCAAAACAATGGTTTTCTAGGCCCTTAACCTGAATAACTATGAATTTACATGCTTGTTGGCCTCAACACACCCTTTGTAAATTCAGCCCTATGTGTCTTGATTGAAACGAACCATTGGGTGAGGGTACAGCCATGAAAACACGCATGATGTGTACAATATCCTTCTTTTGGGATAGATTTGTTGATATTTGACCTGACCTTGTTCGATGATGTTGCATTTGATGTCTTCATTCAAGCTTGACCGTGTCTGGGAAGCATAAAAGGTAGTCATAGAAGGCACATTGATCATGTCTGACTTTCAAGTTTTGCTTATGAACTAGCTCAAGTTTTGTATCTGTATGTTGGAGATGAGCCACTGCATCTGTCACAGCCATAAAGTTCCCATTTTGAATTCAAATCCAAGTGATCTCCATGTAGGGCACTCTGAATTCACTCTGTCATTAGTGAGGTTTCGCAAATCTGACAACACGAGGTCCGAAATACGAAATTGGACTTTATTTCTATGACGTAATGTATTTCAGGTGATGGTTGTTACCACAAATATCGCCTGCTGCAAGAGCGTCTTTTAGCGTATGGCGTTAGACCAGTAGAGTTGCAGTGTATATTAAACGTTTCGTTTCCACTTCGTACCTACGAAGTGGAAATTTAAGAATTCAAGATGCACCATTACTCTCTCGGTCTTACATGATATGCTAAACGATGCACTGGCAGCAGGGATAATTGCGGTACCAACCATCTCCTAAAAATACATTACGTCATGGAAATGAAGTCCAATTTCATATTTCATACTTCGTGTTTCATCAGATTTGCGAAACCTCCCTATTTGCTGTGGCCACACAAAACAGTTTAGTGCAGTTGGCAATAGGAGCTGTCAGCGAGTTGACCACTAGGTGTCACTAGGGCCCAATTCAATGCATCTAGCGGACCCAGTCATTATCGATCGAGCAGCGATCATAATAGATTTCCTGTACATTTGGTCCGCTAAGACTGTGCTGCCATCTGTTAGCAATATGCGCGGCTGACTGCTCCCATTGACTGTCAATAACTGAAAAGAGAGCTGTGAAGCTCCTTCATCAACAGGAGTACAGTTTGCACTCCATTAACTGGCCTCATCTCTTCATACTGTTACAACAATGTCTTATTTGATACAGATTTGCTTCAACTATACAGTACATGTCTTGTGTGCTTCATAAAACAACATTCTAATGCTGCTGAATCTGTCTCTCTCCAGTTCTACAAAAACATTCTGAATTTGTTTTCTTACATATCTAGAGTCAATTGTTTTCTTACATATCTAGAGTCAAAGGACATTGGATCTCAATCAGGTAGTGAACAGAAGGCCCCCCTCACCCCGGACTCCACAAACCCACCCCTCCCTCCCCTCTCATTGCAACAGAAACCTGATTCATCGTTTTCGAGTACTTCAATAGGCCTTTTGATTCAGAATGGCCAGGTATAGATGAACTCAGATGTCCGAAATGAAGATTGTCCTTCCCTCAGGTCAACACCATGATCACCTGGGTCATGCCGGGTGCGAGAACGCACCCTTGGCCTCAGCAAACTAAACCTGGTCTACGGTTCCAAGCTCCCGAGACCCCACACAAAAACAATATCCATTTTAACTTTAATTTTATGGGTTCTTAAGGATTTCTTGTCCACATACATGAATACTCAGTACCTTTTCATTTGTTTCCAAAATCCCACATTCCTTTGGTTGAAATAACCAGTTGAAGGCAAAACGCTCTCAATAGAAAAGACCATGATCTCTCCAAAGATGGTGTGCCATTTCAAGGGACTCTTCGTAGACTTTGCCCTGGCTGAGAGAACAGGGCTTGACTCACTGATTCCAAATCTCGACCTTTGTTAGACTGGTTCTCTCTGCCTCTGTGGTGCTTGCCATTAGAGTGCCAGCTATGAGTGTGAAAGGGGCAGAGACAGGAACCAGTCTTAACCGTTTAGTGAGTTCGATTTCTTCCACCGGCCAGGCACTAGCGCTTTCTCAGACATGCGCATTAGAGGCCAATAAAAGGATGCTGTCCTTTTTGACACGAGTAATGTGTCATGACAGATGCGCTCTGGGTTGGCTGATTGTCTGCCATGACACTTTACTCGGGTCTAACGCGACAGCGTTCGATTTCTTTTGCACGCCGATGTACATATACATGAGATGCGTGCAAGGGCTGCATGTTCATCTACAATGGAAGTGACATCATCCTTTTCATGCTGGGATACTTCCCGAAGTAACCGGCTCAAGGGGTAGGGTTAGTAGCGCCTGCGCGACAGGCCCGACCTGGAGAACTTCCGGCAAATAAAATGCTGGTGTGCCAGGCCGGTGTAAGCGCGAGTAAGAAATAGAACACGCTATTTGTATTATCCAGGAAACCTTCACAGTTTGTGCCATCTTTTGGCAAGAATGTTATTTGCCCTGCAAAACCTCACATGTGACATCATAGGTTCCCTGGACTTGCCACATTTGTTGTAAGCACATATCATCCTGTAATTCCTCCAATCAACATGCACACCAGGACCAGGTAACATTTCATGTTGTTCCATCATCCCACTTATTTTATCATTTGAACATTTGGTTGTGGAATTTTCAATGATTTTGATGTGATACTTTGGAATGAAACAATCTCTGACTTCTGGATGTAGAGTTCATTTGATTTCATTCAACTCCATGGGAGTAAGAAGGGCAAAGATTTCTAGATATGCAGTCAAGTCCGTGTTCAATAGTTGTATAGAAAACAATTGGTGCTGGTTGGTTTTAGGCCTATGAATAGAACACATGGTAAAGTCTGGTACAATCTACAGAGAACTCAATGAAATGTGGAAGGGAGGAAATGGAACATTCAATTTTACCACATGGTTTTATTCACAGGTGACACTTATATAATGAAAACCACATACCCACTCTACACTTGTGGCTGTCAACAGTAGGGCCTTTTAGACGACAAGCCAAAAAAACACATTCGGATTCAATCCGATTGGATCCAATCGACCTGCATCGGGTCGCATTTGCGTTTAGACGAGATATGAATGTGGTCGTATGTTGTCCAATGCGGTCCAATGTGGATTCGGGACCATTTTAAATCCACATTGGACCGCATTGGGTAGCGTTTACACGCAAGAGTTTTGAACCACAATCGGATTCGGTCGGATCGCACGTGGATTTTTGCCTGTCATCTAAATGGGCCTAGTGTATCGGGCCAATGATGAACAGCTCCAGTCATGTGATTCTGCCACTTACCGGTAACCACAATCTGCATTCGAGTTCCCTGTTGATTATGCCGGACTTCAGATGTGATAGGTTTCTTCTGGGTATAGAGACTTTCGAGGGTCAGTAAAAGTTGGTGCCCTGCATGGTGTTTTGATCACTAGTCAATGTGAAAGACTTGTGTTGATTGCAACTTGAAATACTGAGAAGTGTGGTGTTGGACTTGGTAGAAAGTAGTGCCAGCACACATAGAAGTCTTGTCTAGGTTCCTTGCTTTAAGCCTCTAGTCATCTTTCTAGAATGCACTAAAGTAGTTGTAGAGTTTTGTGTAGATGTGTTACTGAAGAATGCTATAATGTGAGGTGTTGTCTGATTGATATATCATGTCAGACTTCAAACAGGTGGGCCTACATGTAGTTTGGTTTCAAAACAACCTCTGCACTCAGTTGCAATGAGATTAAGTTTGCCTACCGGTAGTTTCATCTGAAGATCAGCAGTTGCTTATAAAAGACTCTAGAACCATTGCCAGGTGCTTCTCAGTCATGAAATTCACAACTTTGAATATTTGGCTATATTCTAACTACATGTACTGTAGGCCTACATTGTACGATGTTATGTTCGGAAACCAGAGTTTTCGGTCTCGGTGCTTCTAGGCCCAAATGCACAAGGACTTTGAGATATCGCAACGTTTTCTGCTGCCAGTGCCAGCGAATCTCCCCTTGTTGCATCTGCTAGGAACTTCAGGTCTTATTTAAAGAATCTCTCTCTCATCGTGTGTAATTTTTTTTTCTTCAGCTGTTTTGAGTTCGACTGACATGAGACTGTCTCCATCCATTATTTGACTGAGTTTTTCCAAATCCTTCAAACTTTGTTCATTTTTTTCCGGATTTACACATCTCAGAGTCATTGATTTGATTTCTGATAACTTATGAATGATAAATGTATTATATTTTATTGGATGCTGTGTGTACCCTCCTCATTTTCAGCGCTAGCGTGAGTGATACCATCAGTCATGTCAGTTTCAATTCTGATGGCTGATATGATGAACATGTATTATCATCACCATCTGGCCCCTGCAAATCATTCAGTCAGCCAAGAAACTGAAATACAACTGTAGGTGAAACACTTTGTGGGGATATCCTGACCTATCAGTAGACAGAAGAATGTCGTCTGTATTCCTGAGGTACCTTATACGCAAATATTTTCGCGGGATAATATTTCACAAATTACATGTAAATTGAAATTTTTTTCTGTTTCGCGTGGATTAATGTTCGCGTTAAGGGCAGGGAAGTGAACTGACTGGATTGTTGGGCAAAATGTTTACCAGTATGCATGTATTAATATTCGCAGCGGAATTTTGATTTCACAATTTTCGCGAGAATTTTTACACGTGAAAATATTTGCATATACGGTACTTGGCGTCTTCATGTAAACCATAAAGCCCCCTGCAAGAATTCTGAGGTTAAGTCTTGTTGAATTCCTTGATGATAGGGTAATAACCCTTCCTAAGGATTGAAATTATGTCAATCTGTGTTCCCTTGCAGGATGCAGTTACAGCGTATCGCAGCCCTCGATGCCAGCTGGGCCTACAATAATGGCCTCAACGCCCACAACAACCCAGCCTGGTTAAAACTCTACCTCTCCGCCTGCAAACTCCTCGATCTAGCGCTCGTCATGCCGGCAGATGCTCTGCCACAATTTCAACTGTAAGTTACAGAACAAGATACAGAATAGCACAAAATTGACACACAAAATGATAATAAGCAAAAAGTCAATCTCCAGAATTCACAAATTTTCGACCCCAACCGGGGTCTTTTTCAAGTGGAACTTTACAATCTGAAACTCTAGAAAAGACTGAGCTGAAAACCAGCCCAGTCTCAGCTCAGTTCAGCTCAGTCTTTTCTAGAGTTTCATATTGTAAAGTTCCACTTGAAAAAGACCCCGGTTGGGGTCGAAAATTTGTGAATTCTGGAGATTGACTTTTTGCTTATTATAAGTTACAGAACAGAAGTTTCTCTCGAACTTTTGAGAACTATAAACTCGGTTACCGTATGTAATCTGTTAGGCAGCAACTGTGAAATATGTTGCAAGAATCTCCAGGGTGAGGTAACCATTGTGGTACATGGTGGAAACGTTTAGTGTCTGATGAAGTTCATGTTAAACTTTGCAGGTACCGTTGGGCTTTCATGGGTGACACCAGTGAGGAGGGCAAACGGAAGAAACAAGAGGACCCTACATTTGTCCCTCACTGCATCAGGATAGCCAGGCTTCTCAACAAAAGGGTAAGTTGACATGATCAGTAGGTCTCAAAGAATGTTCAGGTGATGGAGCGAGAGAAAACGCAAGCAGAGTGGTGCCATTAGAGTCAGGAGTCCATTGGCTTCTTGAGTTCGATTTGCCCTTAGGGTGTCCATATCTGTCTAAAATGTCTCCAATAGGCGGTTCTCGAATTTGCAGATGTGCGCACTTCCGCTGAAATCTCAACCAGAACCTCGATCTGAAACCAGCTGACGTGACGCCATCCATGATTCAGCAATGGTCGAGTCTGACGCAACGTCTTTGGCATCACTGCCGTGGGGTTGTTTGCGTTCCGTCATTCAGTTTCAGACCGAGGTTGTGGTTGAGATTTTGGTGGAAGTCCGCAGATCTTTGTCGTTTACGGCAATTTGAGAACGGTCTATATTGTTTCATTTACAGGTTGAGCACGACCCTCCTGTCATCAACCGGCCAACTGGTTACCCGATGTTGACAATGTCATCGATCAGGACACTTGATGACCTCCACGGCTTCTTCAACTCTCTCTACCAAGCTGACCTATCAGAGAAGAGCGTCCCTGCAAGCAGCCAATCAGATTTAAGACCAAGTGTTTCCATGCACAAGTCCAAGTCAGCGCCAGAGATGAATGAGTTAATTGCTAATGACAAAGATGCATTGTATGAAACCAGAGCAAAGACGTGGAAAGACTACGTGGAGGAAATCATTGAGCGAGACTTTCTTGATCCTGTTCCTAACACTTAAGATGTTTTGCAGATTGTCGTAGCATGGAGGTATAAAATAATTTTATACCTCCATGGTCGTAGTCACTGAATTGTGTCACCTTATTGTGCGCAACTTTTGGTGGTAGAGAAGCGTAAGGAGGTAATAAATTTCAGGCACAGTGGTTATTCAGAGCTGGCCATAAGATTAGGCCCAGTATCCCTCTGGCTGTACAAACTTACGGTTTATGAAGAATTCACCATCCCTGCAGTGGTAGGTATGAGAACGCACTGCAGGGTGAACTTAGGCCTACATAGCTGCATTGCTAGAACATTCAAACATTCCAAAATGAGGTGGTGTCAGAAACCGCCGACACCCAGTCCATGGACATTCCATCAATGCCATATATGTGTTTGCTTTCTTTTGCATTTTGTGCAAGCCCCTGGAGGGGGAGGGGGTGATATCTAAGTTCGTTGTGCAAAGATATGGTGCCAGTTGTTTATGGTGCTTGTACATGTAGTGCGCATCTCTGCTTTTAGTTATTGTACATGCACATGTACATGTAACTGGTGTAGAGGAGTACTTGTGCAATAGACATTTTAAAAAGAGTATGAGTTGGGCATTTTGGAACGGAGCTTATAGAATCAAAATGTAAAATAACATGACTGAGGTGGGGAGATGTATGTGGGGTCGGGTCTCCCTTGGAGGAATTATACTGACAATTCCTCCAAGGGTCTCCTGACGTTAAAGCGAATCGATAGCGGATTTTGTTTACATTTGGCTGGTGTTTGTAAACACAAAATTCAGCCAATCAAAATGCACGAAAATTTCTTTGNATAAAGTTTTGTTTCTCCCTAACCAAGTGATGCATCTCCGTCAAATTTCTATCAAGGGTAAATAGGATCCATAACATAATACTGCTTCAAGCCAAGCGGGCACAGTGCCATTGGCACTATTTTTGAGAGGTATGGAAAACTGGCATTGTCCAGCAGTTTACATAAGGGACACACTTTGCGTGAGCTACTGCAAAATCCTGTCCGCAGGCAGCTGTACTTCACTGCGGACAGGAATATAGACCATGCAGGTGTACTGTGTGTATTTATACATTGTGGTATGCAGGGCTGGCCTAATACATTAGTTTCGCAGTAGCTCACGTGGAGTGTGTCCCTTATGATGACATGAATGGCCACATCCTGTGAAACCTGGAAACTAGAAAGCTAGAATGCTTCATGGAAAAAGGCTGCGAGTCTTCTGAAGTTTGTGAGTTCTTCGTCAGACATCATTCTACATGTATTCATTGTTGTGGTTTTAGAAAGTCTAATGATCATGGACAAACCTTTACATGGGTGTAATTTGTTGTAGATGACATCTCTTAACTCACTAATGTACACATCCTGCTTTGTGCAAGCATACACTGTCTGGGGATGGGTAAAATGTCTTTCAAGGTGACAATGAAATGCTAATAAAGCTATATTTTTCTCACAATTTACCCATGTTGTCATTTTTCGTACATGTAACACAAATTTTACTCATCTTCTTGTCACAATGAATGGAGAAAGCATGCCTCGCATTGTACCAGTAAGTACATGTAGTTTAAAGATACGGTATACGGTAAAAAAGGTACAGGTAAAAAAGGTATAGGTAAAAAAGGTACGGTAAAAAAGGTACTGGTAAAATTCATTGTTTTTTACAGTCAATGTTTGTAAACATGGATGTCTACATTATGTTATTTTGGACTTTTGGGACATGTCAACCCACCAAATTGAATACTTTCGGTATCAAGAGAATTTCTAGAGGGGCAAGCCACCAACAAATTACTCATAAGACAAAGAAAGACTGGACACAAACAAACATGAAATGGTCCCTGGACCATGTGCTCACCGGTTTGGACATAATAGTGCAATGACAGAGGGAAGTAGGGCCTACATATTAGTTTTGAGCAATCTGGGTCAAGTCATTCCCGAGCAGGACTTTGATAATTTTGGGGTTATGCCACCTGGCGGCCATATTGGATGTCTGATCAGGCCGAAACTTCACATGCACAGAAAGGTCATCTACAGGGGGCCACATAGCACATTGGAGCGCTTTGGGTCAAGTCGTTTCTGAGTTCTAGCACTTTGATGATTTTCGGATTATGCCACCTGGCGGCCATATTGGAAGCCAAATCAGGCCGAAATTTGACGTGCAGGTAAAGCTCATCTAGAGGGAGGTAAATATCAAATTTTAGCACTCTGGGTCAAGCCGTTAACGAGTTATAGCACAAATATGCATGATATGAAGTTGCTCGGTGAAATAATGGCAAACTGCGGCAGGTTCGTTACTTTTTGTTGAACTTTGACCTCTGTGACGTTGAAAAGTAGGTCAAATCAAAAACCCATTATATTTATGTTATGTATCCTTATGATAAAAATTTGGAGATGATCCAGTCATTAGTTCAGGAGTTATTGCACTTTTTGTGTTTTTGATTTCCGCCACCTGGTGGCCAAGCTAAGAGTCGAATTGGATCGAAACTTGGTGTCATAAGTCATTTGACCTAGGGGTATAAATGTACCATGTTTCAGGTCAATAGCCCCAGCGGTTTACGAAACGTGCCCTGCTAACGGGCAACAAAAAAGGGAGAAAAGTTGTTTTTATACGTACCGTACTTGTAACTTTATTTACACATTTTTGCAGTTGTACAAGTACCGGTACAAAAATTCATTCACAATATTCTTATAGGACAAAAGATACAAATGCACAGCTCCTTGAGGTTGTTGCGCCGGCTGCGCAGTGACAGTGGGTTGTGTCCACTGTGCAGCTGCTTGAGGTTGTTGCACAGGCTGCGCAGTGGTGGGCTGTGTCCGCTTCACAGCTGGATGCGGTTACTGCCTGGCCGGTTCCAGGGCTTTCAATTACATGACAGGTCTTACACCCTGTATTTTTGTTCCATAATTTGGGGACGTCAGTTGACTTGGTGAGAACTTGAATAAAGTGCCTTGAAATAAGCCTGAAGACCTTTTATTCAGTGCTGCAGCACTTTTAGACATTGAGAAAGCATTTACAGGGCCATTTGGACAGATCTCGTAGAAATTTACTCCCTCTTCTTGTCATTTTGCCCTATTTTGGGGACAGCTTTGACCCTAATTTGGGGACATTTTGGGCACCAGCTAATTTGGGCTACACCCTTAAACGGTGTAAAAATCATGCAATTGAGAGGCCTGCAGTTCTGTCGGCGGACAAGGATCCTGTAGCTGCACATGCTCTTGACGTGCATTGGTGATTTGTAGGTTCAGGACAATAGTGAGAACGATGACGATTACACCAAACAGAGACAGTCCGACTCCTACTTCAATGATCTTCGTATACAATTCGGAAACTAATCCTGAAAGAAATGTAATAAACAACTTGACCCTTACCGCAAGCTGTAGCAATATGTGACCCTTTGCTAGAAAACTAGTGTTAAGTCACACAGAAAATGAGCCTAAATGTACTGACATGACACCAGGAGACATTTTGGTTCCCGAAGCTACGAAGCTACCGCTAGAGAGTGCTGTCAGATGGTAGCTTCGGTAATGGCCATATTGTGCAATAATATTGCACATGAAAAGGCTGCTTTAGCACTTAGCATTGCTCTTGTTCCTATTTTATTCCAGGGTGAAAGGCTCGACTCACTTTCAGTGAGTGAATACTCTTTATGTATGCCAGAATATTTCCCCTCACCTTGGCAGCAGGCCGGGATAACTTTTAGCCACAGTAGGACATTGACCACCACCAATTCTAGCAGGATGATGATTTCAAACACAATTATAACCACCAGACTTCGTGGTTTTTTAAACTGGTGCCCTGTGAAATAAAGAGATGTTCAATGCATAAACTTGACTGTACATGTAGCATGAACATGAAACTCCCTCCCCTAGCTATCATCCAATAGAGGTTCTTCAAGTGACGTCAAAAATGAACCGTCACGATCTTTATGGCTGAACCATGAACTGCGGACAAATAACAGTGAAGTTTATAGTTACTATGAACTTCACTGTTATTTGGCCGCAGTTCATGGTTCAACCATAAAGTTCATGGTTCATTTTTTACTGGGCCTAATCAGCATAGAATTCATAGGAACTCTGGTGCGGCCATATTGGCAGTCAGTGTCAATGGCCGTGGTTTACTGACTTAACTGGAATATTTTCCAAACTACCTTTCTTATCATTTCAGTTTCTTAATATATGACCATCCACAGCAAAACCAGCTGCATGTCACTCAGAAGGTGAGCTGTGACAAACGTGCATTTTACAGACAATAAGCCTACTAGGCCTACTGAAATTGACAAAACGTAGGCCTCAACCTGCACACTTCAGAGCGACATAGCACTGGTTTTGTGGTGATGGGTCATAAATTGAAACAGAGTGTAGAATATGATTCAAAGAGTCTGCTTTAGAATACATACCTCGTATCTTCTGGATCCATTGGACGATAATAGCAATAAACGATCCAAACTGGAAAACCCCAATGGGGAAGAATGTCAAGGCGATGGCCACGCCGCCAAAGAGAGACCACCCGCCCCCCATATCCACTGAAATACAAGAAGACACGTTCAAGTGAAAACATGTGGATGGATAAAAATGGATGTCGATTTTCTCAGGAAGCTGATGCGTAAAGTCGTGGCTTAAAGGTGAAGTTGATGTGTAAAGTTACTGCTTAAAGGTAAAGCTGATGCTTAAAATCACTAGTAAAGGTAAAGCTGATGCTTAAATCATTGGTTAAAGGTGAATTTGATGCTTAAAGGCGCTGCTTAAAGGTGAAGTTGATGCTTAAAGTGACTACCGTATTTTCGCGACTATAGGGCGCAGCTGACTATAAGGCGCACCCCCTAATTTCACCCTAAATCTCTGACGAAATCCATACATTAGACGCACTGCACTATAAGACGCATTTGTGAGGTGAACCACACAATGCTTCAGTGCACAGATGTGTACACATACAATGTATGGCTGGTCAGGTGTTGATCGTTTCTGGTGATTACAACACCCAAGCTCTAATTATTTGTCTTGATGCAGTGCGTGGAATTGTGTTGTATATATGATCAGTCTGCTGTGAAATTTAATCTACTCACAGGGCACTTATGCATCCATGTCGTCACATTCACAGTCAGCTGTTTATTCTGAGCCGCAGATAAGGCGCACCTCACTATAAGGCGCACCCCCAATTTTAGACTCTTTTTCAAGAAAAAGGCCGCGCCTTATAGTCGCGAAAATATGGTACTTAAAGGTGAAGTTTGTGATGCTGGTAATTTACAATAGTTTCAAGTATTTACGTACTTATTTTCACCCTGAACCTTTGATCCCATCTGGATGTATTGGAGTTTTCACAGCCACAACTGTAGAACCCAGAGTCATCAGTAGTGCCCGTTAAAATCTCCAAAATGTATAAACCTCGAAAACACACCACACTGTCACTTTTCGGCAAAGTTCGAACTGTGTACTTCAGAGATAATGAATTGAGATTTTGCACTATTCTTTTGTCGCCTTTTAACCAATACACCGAACTTCCAGTTGTCGTAATGCTGCATTTTAGTGTCGCATTTGCTCCAGCGTTGAAGGTCAAGGTTGTTCTGTTGTCAGCAATTCGGACATCGCATCCGCCACCTGAAAACGTAGAAGGGAGTGGAATAGGAGCAGTCAGCCGCGCATATTGCCAACAGATGGCAGCAAAGTCTTAGCGGACCAATGTACAGGAAAATCTACGTGATTGATGCTCGATCGATAATGACTGGGTCCGCTAGATGCATTGAATTGGGCCGTAGTGACACCTAGTGGTCAACTTGCTGACAGCTCCTATTGAATAATAGATCGATCACCTTTGAACTTGGACAGTGAATGGGTCACAGGAGAATGGGATCCAATGGTATTTACCAACAGGAATATTCCCGACAGGACACCAGACCTGAGCCTGACAAGTATAAGTAAAGTCGTCTCCGAATTTTGCAAATTTTTGACCCCAACCGGGGGGGGGGGGGGGGGGGGGGGGGATGAAACATCATCAAATCTGTACTGT
>NMRB01000423.1:119299-129848 GCA_002633025.1 Notospermus geniculatus | reverse complement strand
TCACAACCCAACCCAACGTCTAATCATCTACTTTCACCATTTTCTATTAAGTACATACAAAAATAAATAAATTATAGCATTCGCTGGGAAGAGTTGTTCAATTTATAACTAATACAAAATTGGTCCACCAAAAATGTCGAACAAATCAGCTGGAATACTCCACGGAAGTCAAGAGACAATGCACCATGCAAGTAATATGAAAATAACGTGTGAAATTGACAAAGAGAGCTCATCCACATCTCCTTTAAGTGTCGCATCCCTCTACGCATAATGGTTCAAACCCAGCACAAAGAATGATCCACATCCTCCCCAGGCTCAGCAGTCCCATGATAAGTCATCCTTTCTCAGTGTCGTCTGTAACTTCTTCATATCTTTTAGCATCTTCAGGCTCGACTCTCGCGACGATGTCCTCGTGTGAAGTGGCTGTACATTCTTTCCTTTTGTTTTTATCGTCGTGGTAACCTGGACTTCGTTTTCATTGTTCGGACAGTAGTGACTGACAGCAGTCTTCGGCCGAATTTTCCTTGCCTTGGGTTTACGTTTCTTCCTCTTCTCTTGTAACTGAAATGGAGATCAAACATTAACATGGTCCTGCTTGATTTGAACATGGTACATGCAGTTTGTCTTGAAAGCAACAGGCACTCCAAACAGACATTAAGGGCAACATTGGGGAGCCACAGTGGTGTAGTGGTTCGGGTCTCCGACTAGCCGTCAGAGGGTCCCAGGTTCGAATACCACTGGGCGTGAGACTTTGGGCAAGTCTCTTTACCTCACCGGCCTCTCCACCCAGGTGTATAAATGGGTACCGGTCGGAAATGCTCGGATTGTAGCGCTGAATGAGCAGCTCATCTGAGTTCTACTGAAAGGTTTCAGGATAGACTGCGGTTAAAGTGTAAAGTCGAATGACACCTCTACCCAAACTTTAACTTTAACTTTTCAACATACCCCATGTTGGTGGCGTTTTAGCCTCCCAATTTGTTCCCCCTTGGCCTCCATCCGCCCAACAAGGGCTTCCAGCTCCCTCTCCAAGTCTTCTCGCAGGTTCTCATCCATTGCTTCATTGATTTGTTTGGTCAGTTCTTGGTGTTCACTGCAAAAGAATGAAAAGGATACCCACTGTGTACTTTGTCTCAGAATGTCACGATGAGTGGTATTAAGTAGTCAATAGAGAGACTCAACTTATTAACTCTTTCAGACCTAGGCGATTTTTCCGCCGCGACTCCCAGATCCTAGGCGATTTTAGAAAAAAATATTTCAGGATTTAAAAAAAATTTCTTTGCCAATCTTATATTGTTGAAAATTGGGTTAAGGGGTGGACGGATATACTCGTTCATAGGATTTGAGAATGATTTTGGAAAACGGATATATCCGTCCAAAGGGCTGAAAGCGTTAACTGAGGGTGGTTGTCCAGAGAAGCATCAGAGTGAAGAGGTCCAAACTCTAACCAAACACCAACTATACTTACAAGCTCATTGAAGCAAACTCATCGTGAAGCTGTAGCAGTAAGTCGGTCAGATCACTCTCTTCACTGTCCTGTGATGAGGTAGAGGGTCGACGTGTCTTGGTTGATTTCTTGGTTTGTTGCGTCGGCTGACCGCACAACTGTGTGTTGTGAGACTTCAACATATGCAGCACCTTCTGAACATTGGCTCCAACATGGTGGCTTGGGCTGGTTGACTGGAGGAATAGCAAAGAAGAAATGTTAGATTGTCTCGCTTTAAGATCAAAATAGAAAACGGAATTTTGGCAACATCCTGTACGATTAACCACATAACAAGAACAATTGCCACCCCATACCTTTGATTGCAAAAATGGCAATTCAGCTAAGTTCAGGTGATAGTGTTTATCCTGTGTACTCCGCAGCGGTCTAGCAGACCGAGGTCGTTCGGCTGTAGTTTTCTTTTTAAGCGTCTTCTTCTTAGTTCCACCAGACTCCAACAGGATGCGATTTGCTTCTGCAGCCGTTTCAATCTGAAAGAAAGCAGTGAGTGAAAGTAACTTTCAGTGTGTTTCAACAGAGTCTATTTGGATAGCACTAGTCCAGCTGTTGTTATGGTTTCCGATCTCAAGATCGGAAACCATATAGTGTTTGGTCATGGTGTCTGTCTGTGTGTGTGTGTGTGTCTGTGTGTCTGTCTGTCTGTTCAGTCTGTCACACCTGTAACTTTGTTCCTGCAAGAGCTACAGATGGTCAAGGTCAAACAGTTCTAAAGTGCAAATCTACTCAGAATTTCAGGGGAAAACTAATTAGAAGCCTGCATTAACCATCCCCTATTTGTTTTATCAAGGATCCCTGTTCCAGTTACGCAATACTTCTCAAGGTCAGAGGTCAAGGTCACAGATAACTAGCTCTAGAGTAGTAAACTTATCATCGGAAACCATAGACATCGCTCCGATGTCCTTTTCTTGTTTAAAGTGCATCTGAGCAACCAACTTCAGCGATCATATCAAACTACCTTACCTCAGCTGTTTTTTCCTCCATCAACTTTCGGTGTTGTCTTTCCTTCTTGAGTTTATCTTCAAGTTCGCGAATCTTGTTCTACAAAGGATGAAAAAGGCATTTGAAAAAGCTGTTTCAGGTGGAAGCCTGAATGAAAAACACTGAACAACAGAACAAAGTTGTCAGTCTAAGTGCAGTACAAAACTGCGCTGTAGTTCGTATTAAATCTTTGCCACTCTGATTCAATGTCGGAATTACCTGTGCAACAGTTTGTGTAGCCGTCAACTTCAGCTGCTCTCTTTCCAGCTCTGATATCTTATCCATGTGTTCTTTTATTTCCGTCTCTGTAGCAGCAGAGTGCTCCCGATTCCTGGCATACTGGCGTTGCATGATCTCCTGTTTGTCACGTTCAGCATTAGTCACCAATTTCCGCATATATTCAAGCTGTTTTTCGAGTAAGTTACATCGACTTTCGTAGGAATTTAATTGAGATTCCAACTCTGGAAAAAGAAATTATCATACATCATGAAGATGTTTTAAACATTTTGAACGCCATTCCAGTGCATTTTCACTAATCATTAGCCAGCCATTCCCCATGTAAAACTGAGCAAAATTAATCAGAGGCATTGGCTTCTATCATGTCAGGAGGAAATAACCTAGGAGGACCCTACTATTATCTCTTCCTCATCATGTCTAGGCCTATGTACCTTGTGTCTGTTTGGAAACCTCAGACTGTTGAGTATCTTTCTTGCCCAATTCCTTCGTCCACATATCACGGAATTTGGTTGTTTCTGTGGCAAGGGACCGAAGATTACCCTCAGCTGCTGATCGATCGGACTCAAGTCGCCGAATCTTCTCCTGTAGGTTTTTCAATGCGGTCATGACGGCTGAAAGATTGATGGATTTGGTCAACAGCGTATAAAGCTGTGTAAAACAGAAGACCGTGACCATTATCAATGAATGTAAGTCAGTGGCAGATCCAAGGGCCGTTCAGCCACCGAGCAGCAAAAATTTTTCTTGTGGTTCCTTCTGGCCCCTGATTTTCAGTAAAAAGAAAGTTCAATTTGGCCTCCCCAGGTGCTAGGAAATCGCGTTTCCAGCACTTTTACCGAAACATTTTTCCAGGGAGGCCCCCGCCGGGGCTTCGCACCTTCGGCGCTCAGGGAATGGGCTGTGCCCCCCCCCCATTCGGCAACTCCTGGATCCGCCACTGTAAATTACAGAAATGCATTGTAATCCTCAAAGCAGAGCTTTTATTTCCTAATTTACAGTTTCATTTGCAATCAAGCACCTGTGACTTATTCTGTTGAAAGATAGCATTGAAACCACTCCCCTCCCCTCGCTATGTCTTCTCAGCAATAAGCAACAGAGAAATACATGTATATACATGGTTATCAATCGAACAGCAAATAGAACAGGTTAGGAATTTGATAACAAAGTTGGCAAGCCACCACCAAAGATAACACTTAGATTCAGCAAGTAATTTCCTCCATTTACCAGGTCCTGTACCTTGTCTGTTATGCTCTGGGAAAGCAGACGAAGGTGAATGTGTTGTTTTGTGATAATCTGAATTGATGAATGGAGTCGATCTCGGGTAAACATAGCGTGATGATAAACTGTCTTCTTCCATGTCCTTCGAGAGTGAAGGGTCAAGACGGCCAAAGCGGGGACTACTCATTGTTGTTGTTCCTCCGGTGGCTCGTCTCGATGTCCCAAACTGAAAGTGAAAAGGTGACAACATTCAATTCAAGGACACATTGACGCCAATGAAGGAGGCAAACAACGTCATTTCATATTTCAAACAGATTTTTTAAATGCGAGACTGAAAAATGGCAAAAAATCGCAAAAATATGAAAAATTAATAAGAAAATCAAAAAGAAAAGGCCTGCCAGCGAGTTGGATTGGAATCATGTAGGCCTATTGCTACCTAGGCCTAGGCTAGGCCTATTCTGCGCGAATGATGGAAGTGGAAGGAAGACCGAATCACTCATTCTGAAACTGAAATTCTTCCGAGGCCTGCGAGGGAACTATAATAACACGTAGGCCTATTGAATGATGTTGAGCCGATGCGCTGGGNGGGGGGGGGGGGGGCTTGGCCTTTTCTTATGTATCTATGCATAATCATAGGCCTATGCATTGGCCAATGTACGTCATAGGCGGCCTGCATGCACTCTGTGCGCTTGCCTGTGCTGTGCTGTGCAGCTGCTAGCTCTCTGGCTCTGCTCTCTGGCTGGCTGCTGCCTTTTTTTTCATTCAAAAATCTATGATCAAACTTCTTACCGAACCACCTGAACGATTGGAGGTTTCTAGAGAAACCATGAAGCTAGACTCAGGGGACAAGGCACCAAAAGGGGGTTTTATCGAGGGGTAAACAAACTATTTCAAGTGTTCTGCACTGCACTACATCATCAGTGCATTTGTGTGTGTTCAAAGTTTCAACATGTTCAATCAACTGTTGATACATCCGGGGATTTTGTCCGCTAGGTAGATTGGTTTCTATCTTTGCCGCGAAACCCCAGTGGCGCTCATTTCAATCAACGCTGCGCATGCGTTCAAAGAAAACAGTAACTTCCGTTCACAAACAATCGGAATTTTTATGAAAAATCACCTCAAAATATACTCATCTCTGCCAAATTATGGCAGCTTTATTTTCTTGTACACGATGTCATAGAAGACATCCGTTTGAGGAATTATCTCAAAGTGAACAATTGTGTAAAGTGAGTATTCCCAATGTGGAAATCTTGATAAACTTTCTGCTGTTGTTCGAATCCCTGTTGATGCGTAGGACGATGCACACACGAGCCTGTACATTATGTATATGTATGGATGTAGGCCTACTGCACTGCGTGTGCATCATTGTTGTTAATCATGAAATGACAGTTGTCATAATTAAGTACACCTAGGTCTTAGGCCTACGTCATTGAGTTGACAATGATGACATGTCTATGTCATACGAAGGAGGCCTTCCTTTTGTTTAGTTGTTGTCCCGACTGTTACGAAGTAGCCTACCGACCGGTAGGCCGTAGGCGTAGGCCTAATGCATTTCATGGTAGGCCTATTGATTATTAAACTGGTCAATTTGACGTGCCATCTTATGGTTCCCAGCGGCGCAACGTCATTTGCCAGTTCACCATGAGGCCACTGAAACCACAGGCGTTCGTAGCGCCATCTGTGAGGTCAGTGTAGTAGGAGTATATTACAGACAAGGCATTCATATGGTTTCAGATCCAACGGAAATGTTTCCGTTGGATCTGAAACCATATGAATGCCTTGTCTGTAATATACTCCTACTACACTGACCTCACAGATGGCGCTACGAACGCCTGTGACTGAAACTAGATCATAAGGTTCTCGTCACCGCCCGCATGCGATTTTGGCCCCGCATCAAAAAAGTTCGTCGTTCATCTTTTATAAAAAATCCACGCCAAAAATCCCCATCTCTTTGCCGACGATCTTTACATCGACTCTCCAGCGCCGCGGGTGAGTGAAAAGCCGTCTGCCGTGATCGAGCTTGCTTGGGGAATCCCGCCTACCTCACTTCCAGGTGTTGTTTGCCAGATCCTCGGCATACATTCAGTGTACATGATATGGTTCTGTGGTATCCGGGTTGTTGATATCGATTTTCTGACGATATGTCAGAGGGGCGGAAGCCTCGTTCTGGACACTATTGTCTGATTGTCACGGCACGTGGTGGATGAAAGATGAAAGTTGACGAAATTCCCTCACTGATTTTTGGAAATAAAATTGGTTGACGAGAACCTTATAATCTAGTTTCAGTGGCCTGATCACGCATCTGTTCAGCTCTGGTGAAAGTTGCCAGCTGACCAATCATCGGGCTTCGATACTTCCACTTGCTGATCTAGGAAACCTGATTACTAATTCATTTGTGCACAGTTTGAGCCAATCAGAGCTTGAGATGATTCATTATGATCCCATCGAGTAGCCTAAATTGAGAATTTAGGAAGGTCGTCAGCATATTGACACTAGTGACATCACAATTCATGGCATTAGTCTCTATGGATTGATAAAAATTCAAAAGCTTACAATGTCAATGAGTGGAGTCTCCCTTTAATACTCATTGACAGCTGAGCAGATGGTCAGCATAAATATGGTTGCCAAGATGGCTTCAAAGGAAGGTGGTGGTGAGCATGTTGTGTTCATTTTGCAAACACACAATTCTGAAAGGATGGTGTGCAATTCCAGTCGAAATTTCCAATTACCCTTACTTTGTCTGATGTCATCGTTTTAATACGAAAAGGCCTATATTTGAATGTTTGTTCTTTTCGGTAATTACTAGTAACCCTGGAGGAATAACCCACAGGCACTTGTCTTCCCTGGTCGGTGAGAAGGGCAGGGAAGCCCATGCAAGGCTCTAAAGCGGGTGATCCACTGTTGCGATTTTGGCTTGAGACGGGGTTGCGTTCCGATTGCCATATAAGGTAAACCGCAAGGGAACACAACCCCGGCGTCTCAAGCCGAAATTGCAACAGTGGATCAACCGCTTTACTCAGCAGGGCTTTAGATAATTTTTAGGGCAAAGAGTATCATACTCTTCTACCAGAGGTTGAAAGAGTATTTTCACTCTTCAAAGGAGTATTCCATAAGTAAAGTATTGCAAACTGATAAATCTCAAGGCGTATTTCACCCTTTCAGTTCTGGAATGGAGGAGTATTTTGAGATTTCAAGGAGTATTTTAAGCAAATACTCCTCTTATCTTAAGCTCTGCTCAGGGTTCTCCACTAGTGTAACAGAATGGGCACAGCGCCCGTTCTGAAACGCAAGATTGATCTCGGTGCCCGGTCTAAAAATCCGTCGCCCGGTCTAAAAAAGTTGCCGCCGGTCAAAATTATTCACTTTAAAAAAAATAACACTGAGGTTTTCCAAGCACTGACAGAAGCTAGGTTTGTGTTCCGAAATGGCGGGAAATCGCATTTCAGGGCTTCTAGATTGCAAATTTTTCTAGGGGAGGCCTCCGGACCCCCCTGACTGAGGACGCGCGTGCTGCAGTGGCTTCCAATATCACTAACCGTGTGACGTCACCATCGCCCGGTCTGTTTCAAACCCTGTGGAGAACCCCGCTTACTGAAAGGTACATGTAGGAGATTCTCCAGAGTGGGATCCGTTACCGACCCTAGAGAACCAACTACTCAGAATGGGCCTTTCCCAAGCTTCCCAGCCCTTCTCACCCACCAAGAAACATGTTCCTGCCGAATCCAGAGGTTTTTAGCAGAATATCTGCAATGAAGGGTGTCTCTTTTGTCTGAAAATTTAGTCAATTTCTAAATTAAAAAAACTCAAGAAAATAAAAGCTCCCTCGTGCGCCTGTCTCCAAGGCAAAAATTGAAATGAGAAACAAGTTAATTTTTTTGTTGCCTAAAAATGTTGTGTGAAATCATACAAATGGTATCAAAAGGTACAGTATGTGTAAATGCATCTTACATCTAAATATTGCTCAGTTTTATGCCGGGTCCGACTTCAAACATTGCGATCGGTGTTTTCTCACAGCTGCGAGGCCGTGACCAAGATCACATCGATGCAAATGAGTGTGAATGTAGCAAAATGTATCAATTTGCTAGAATGCGGACCGTAACAGTCGTGTTGTACATGTACATAGGCCCAGGCCTACATCATGAGATTTCTCCGCGGAAATGCGGATTTCCGTGGTTTGAGAGGCGAAATATTGGGTCTTGAAATTCATGCAAATAAATCTGGAGGCGTACATGTAATTCAGTATTTACCGGTACATGTATGTGATGGACTGCCTATAATAGCATGAATAGTGTGTACTGGTAATGTGTTACAAAACTGTAGTCTTGTGATTGTGCAGACATGGTGTAGCACTACATGTTGGCCTCGTAAATAAGGTCACTTTTATTTGTTGGATTACGGATTTTTACCTTAGAATGCAAGTACGGTAGGGAGAAGAAAAAAAAATAAAAAGGTCTTCCTTGTTATTCGCTGCCTGCTTCACCATCACTCAGAGGTAAAAATGTTCCCCGTCAGCCGTCTTGGCTCAGAGTTCTCACTCGCGCTATTTTTTAGCGTATATACGCCATAGATGCCGATTTCACGCCATCTCTGCCTTCCCTAAGCACAAAAATTATGNAAGTTTCGGCCCGATTGGACATCCAGTATGGCCGCCAGGTGGCGTAACCTGAAAATCAAGTAAGTGCTATTACTCAGGAACGGCTTGACGCAGAGGGCTCAAATTTGATATTTACCTCCATCTAGATGACCTTTACATGCACGTCAAATTTCAGCCTGATTTGACTTCAAACATGGCCACCAGGTGGCGTAACCCAAAAATCATCAAAGTGCTGTAACTCAGGAACGCCTTAACCCAAAGCGCTCCAATGTGCTAGGTGGACCTCTGCAGATGACCTTTATGACCATGTGAAGTTTCGGCCCGATCGGACATCCAATATGGCCGCCAGGTGGCGTAACCCGAAAATCATCAAAGTGCTGTAACTCAGGAACGACTCGACCCAAAGCACTCCAATGTGCTATGTGGTCCCCTGCAGATGACCTTTATGTGCATGTGAAGTTCCGGCCCGATCGAACATAAAATATGGCGCCAGGTGGCATAACCCAAAAATCATCAAAGTTCTAGCTGGGAGTGACTTGACCGAGATTGCTCATGCCACTGATATGTACCTCCCTCTGTCATTAGACTATTATGTCCAACCCGGTGAGCACATGGTCCATGGACCATTTCATTATGCTACTAATATTGAGAGAAGCTCAGAAAATATGCTAAGTTCAGTGACAGAAGCATTTTTTGTGTGCTAAGGCAATTTTCCAAATGAGAACCCTGTTGGCTGTTCACGTTCCTGCACAAGGCATGCTGGGAGCGATGGGATGGGGCGTGTGTGGTAAAACACCAGACGGTTTTTAGCAAATCTGCGGAATTCCAGAATTTTTCAACTGGATTTTACGATTGGCGCAGAAAAAAATTGTTTTCGTGTTTACTGGGGCTGGTGAGGAAAAAAAGACTGCCAAAAATGGTAGGGCGGGAAAATTGTTTTTTTCACTTTCTTCTGATTTTTTAGGGTAGGAGGGTCCGTAATCCAACAAATAAAATAAGCGTGGCCTAACTGTGAAATATGCCGTAGTGCAAAATCTTAGAGAGGGGATCTGGACTGCATTTGGCATTCTCATTTGAAAAAAGCAAACTTGTCAATGAGGGTATACCAAGTACATGCCAACATGGTACCTTATTGAATGAACCATAAAGCCCCGTTGGTCACGGAAAAAGCGATCTGTGCTCGGACCGGTCCTGGCTTGGTTTGTCATTTGGCAATCTGCCCAGTTTACACTGGCACAGTGGAAGCGAGCCAAGCTCATGAACTGGCGCTGTGCCATGAGTTCTCCAGTCAGTTCTGTCGATCGAAGGTACGAAAATCTAACGAAAAATTAAACGACGACAACAACAAAATGGATGCCTCCATGGAAAATCTCTCAAAAAATTCCCGCCAAGGCCCTGATTACATAGAGCTATACGCTTAGTCGCTATTCAGTATTCGGTATACGCTACAAAATTGGACATGCACAATACGAACAAAAAGCGAATAGCGTGCCCTCAGAATAATTTAGTCTTATGTAAACATGGAAATAACCTTGCTCGATTCACACTATACGCGTGCCCTATGAAACGTGCCTAGAATACCGAATAGCGTATAGCTCTATGTAATTGGGGCCTTATGACGTCATTCATAATTCGCGCATGTGCAGAACTCAATTTACATGTAGCAACCGTGCCGAGATCGGTTACTGTTTACACAGCAGTGTTATCGAACCGATCCATGCTCGGACTGGTCCGAGATCACCTCCAACTGGTGGTCTCGGCATGGTTCGGTTTATAACCGTCGCTGGCACTCTTGTCCTGTTTACACTTGCTATTTTTTTGGCCATCCCGTGCTCGGACCGGTCCGAGCACGGTTCTTTTTGCTCAGTGTAAATGGGGCTTAAGAAAGTTCATTACTATCACTCACATTTAACTCAATGAATTCATCACCTGGCAAGTCTCAAAACTGTGGGGACACACATGTTTTAGACTGAAATATAGTGCCTTTTGAAGTTTTATTGATTACGGGGGGGGGGGGGGGGGAC
>NMRB01000423.1:105819-118697 GCA_002633025.1 Notospermus geniculatus | reverse complement strand
TTTGTTTTGTCCCTTTTTGCTCGGGGGCAATCCCCCCCCCCCCCCCCACTAGCTATGCCCCTGCACCTGTCGCCATAAGACGAAGAGTCCAGTTGAGAAATGGCCAGGATTTTCCTTGTGCTTTGCTTTATAAGTTATCTTTTCTTGTTTGAATGTTATGATATGACATGAACAATGATAGAAATGAATGTTTTGCATTTCAGCCTACAGTACATGTAAATACATGTATTCTCCTCCTCTGAAGAACACTTTATCAACTGTAGAATTCAGAGGAGGAAATAACCTCAATTGAGCAAAAAAATGAAGGCATCACAAAACTTAGGATCTGCTGGATATTGATTGGCAATGACTCGATCAATGACACATTTGCTTTTAATGCGAAAAATGGTTACTGAATTGTGAATGGAAAACTGTGGTCATTCAAACTTACATGTAAAGCAAAATCCTTATGAATTGTGATGCCGACATGCGATGTAGAAATGTTTTTAGAAAAAAATGTCCACTTCATGGAAGTGCTCATATTTGTGTGGCGGTCTAGTAAAACCCGGCAGATGTCGCATTGAGGAGAGTGTTAATGGCCTTGGTAAACCCGCACATGTTAATAGCTGAAATGTAGGCTACTACATAACAGGTAAACAGTAAGTGATCAATGCACTGGCAATCTGACAGCCCTTGTTGATCATTCAGCGACATCCGCTGGGTTTTCCTACACCACCTCACCACACATTTGCTGGCATTTTTGTCTGAGATGCCCATGATAATCAAGGTGTTCCTATTTTATGACAAACACAACACTTTGATCTGGCAAACCCCTCAACTTTTCATACTCATTTATGGCGATGATAATATCTTATGTGTACCTGACATTGATCATTGTTTGTTACATCTGCAGAGTTCTAAAAATAAAGGTTTTCTTGTCTGATCTCTCAAACATGTATTGCTAGTAAAATATGATATCTCATATCTCTGGCTCAACTTGCTTCTTGTCCTCTTGTTATTTTGTATGCCTGGATGAATTAGGCTCTGATTCCAGGGGTATTTTATTTATCGAAGGGTGAGAGGAAATCTCTCTCTCTTTGGCCCGGTTGCACCAGTCGTACTTAAAAGGGCGACTTTGTGCTCAAGCTACCGGTAACCTCAAAGTCGTTCTCAACCTCAAATTGTAATGGCAAATCATATTACTCAGTTGCTGTTGAGATCAACCTCAAACTTAACTTTGAGTATAGCTGGTGCAACCAGGCCTTTGCGTCAGTCCTTGTAAACCTCTTTGCTTGGCAGCTCTTCCATGTGACAGTGAGCATGGCGAAGTTTCAGTCCTGTTCTTCACCCCTTCATTTGATTAATTGATGTGGGGGGTACTCCATGTAGTTCACACCGGTCAGATGATCTGTCTCCCTGCTGCCGGTAGACTGCATTTACAAAAGAGCCGTTTCTTACAGGGAAAGGGACAAGGAATTGCCAAGACTCACTAATGAGATGGTTCGAAGGACAAATACAATCTCGACTTCAACTCTAACATTTTGCTCATTCAGCATTTCAGTAGATGAGCACTGCTCTGTCTCTTGATTTTGTGCCTTTAAATAAAGGTGGCGCCAGAGACAGCATGGGTATGACCCCACAAGAAAGACATGATCGATACCATATTTATAGTCCAACGTGGCACTGGTTGGTTACGTGGCCGGCAGCAATTCCTTGTTGACTTTCCCTGCGATGACTTCTGTCTCAGTCAGACTGTTTCCTACCTTCATCTGATCTTTTCTTCTCTTCAGCAAAGGCAGCACCAATTCTGTCTGCAAGAAGTGTGCCCAGAATGTCAAGACCTATGGAAAAGTATGTATGAAGGGAGTATGAAAATAAACTATGTGTTTCTCAAAGGTTCTCAACAAATGTTGATCAATCTTGTAAATGGAAAGCAATGAATCCAGCTATGACAGTCATCCTAGAATCAGCTACAAGTACCCTACATTATGGTAGTTGTAATGTTGAAATCAGGACTGTGTCTCACTAAAGCCTGCCGCACACTGGAGCTATCTGCTGAGCAAAAAGTCATTCGAGACCGTTTGCTCAGCAGATAGCTCGCGTGTCCACGTATTTTCGGTGAGTTTTCTGCCTCCTGTTGCTGGACCAACGTGCACTGTGCTTGAGGAACCCACTTGTGCCCTCAAAATAGGGTTGAGAGAATATTCACCCTATCGGCAATTCATCTACCAGGGCTCACACTTGGGTCTAAAATTAGGGAGAAATAATGTCTCCCTCCTCAAAATTTTGGGAGACTTCACTTGCAAGAGGGAGACTTCACATAAAGTTTGTGGACGACATATCTAACAAAGTTGTTTGATTTCAGCCTCTTTGCAAGAAATTAACACTTAATGGTGATATTTTAGGGCATTTAGGAGCGGATTTGGGCATTTCGGGGTGCAGAAAAGGCTTCAGAGGGGATCATATTCCCCGAAAAAAAAAAAAAAAAAGGCGACTTTATGTCTCCCTGGGAATTATTTGGGGCGATTTTGGGCGAAATTTTCACCCCACGTCGCCCACATCGCCCCCGAATGTGAGCCCTGAATCTACAAGTGTGGAGGTAACAGGCTGGCCAGCTTGTTCCTCCAGTGTGCCTCTTGAGTTGGACCACCTGACAGTTAACTTAGAGCTCACTCAAAATATGGGCAGCAACTGCAGGGGTGGATCCAGAATCATGGGAAAGAGGGGGCACAGCCAGCGCACATCGTGGAAAACGTCGGTCAAATTTTAACATCTTTTCGAAATTTCCCAGTCAATTTAAAAGATTTTCCACAAAATAGAGGGGGCACGGGCCGGGTGTGCCCCCCCTTGGATCCGCGCCTGAACAGGCTATTTGTTTTCTCCACGTTGACATCAAATTTGGGTGAGGTTTACTCTCGTGTGAATGAGCCATGAAGTCATTTAATACTGTACATCCCACTTGTGTCAGTGAATCTGAGCAAAATTTTTAGTGATCTCCTCATCCCCGTAACTCTAACCTGTTTCTCTTCCTTTACAGCCCACAGCGTGCGAGTACTGCAACATCATCGCAGCATTCATCGGCAACAAGTGCCAGAGGTGTACCAACTCGGAGAAGAAGTATGGTCCGCCGCAGACGTGTGAGCAGTGCAAGCAGAAGTGTGCGTTTGATCGCTCGGAGGAGAGTCGGAAGAAAGTAAGTATCGTGGCCCACAGGATCACATGCCGTGGTGATTCTGCGGGACAGGTTTTCATGGTGGTAAGTATGAAAGGGAGGAGATTCAGTGGGGCCAAGTGCACTCCTGGAGAGCTAACCCAGCTGAACTTTCTGGTGGGTATTAAAGACTGAGGGAATCTCAAATTAGGCTGAATCTTGGTCTTTGTGTGCTGGCCACCTTCATTATTTGAAGGTACATGTATATAGGTAAGTGTATGAGAAGGCCAGCAGTGACACAGGTTTTCGTTTCCATGTGTCATGATCATTGTTCCTGACAGCATAAAGGCCGACGTGTTTGAGACAATGGTTATTATTAATAAAAGTTAGCAAATGCTTTTACTTAAGATTTGCACAGCGAGGTCCAATGTAAATGTACCACAAAAACTGAAGGAAAAGCATTTGCTAGCTTTAATGAATATCAGCCATTAATGACATGCTTACCACCTCGAGCATGTTGGCAGAGGTGGATGTGTGGAATCGTCCAAGCCTGTCACCTCTTGAGGATGTGGTTCAATCCCTACCCATGTCCATTCATCCTGTGTCAGAAAGGGTGACTCACTCTCTTTCTCAGTGAATGAGTGGTGTGGTTTTGAAATTGAATCACAGCCTAAGGGGTGACAAATCTCTGTTAAGCAGCTGACAGACTGGCACGTACGCGACGCATCCTGCAGGTGTTCCGCCAATCAGATTCTTCGGTAGGTGTTTCAGTCAGTGTTACCGCCTCCCTTATGCGCCAGTCATGCCAGTCTGTCACCGCCTTTATACTACACCACTAGTACAGTCATGTGTGGACATGGAATGCACTTGTCACCTACCATGTATACCCCAAAACTTTGACAGGATGGTATGGCTCTGTCATTGATCGTGTTTACCAAGAACATGGGCCGACCTGTTTTTGGGACATCAGGTAAGGATTCAAGCTTGAAACTGTCCTTTTGCAAGCTGAGCCAAACGAGTGTCTGTTTTACTGGTATTTATATACAATGTGAGAGATCAGACAAGGTTTTCTCTGTCATGTTTCCAAATATTTTCCATCAATTTGATGGAGGGTTCTGCCAGATCGAAGTCTGTGTTGTTTTGTCTTTCAAATATTCTTTCTACATGTATTTCACAATTTTGCCCCTCAGCAGTGACCATGGTAACTAACATTGATTTTCTTGTAGGAATTCGATGATTTTGGTCTCTACCATGTCTTCAGTTTGTTGGTAGGCAATGAACCTGTTGACCTGTTCCTTGCTTGTTCAAGTTCAAAACAATTTGCTGTTCCGGTTCCAGTTTGTTGAATGTTTACTTGAACAGTATATACACAGAAATTTGCACTAGTGAAGTGCCAGGTTACAGTCTGGTGTGGGTGTCAATTTGGCAAGCATATATGTAAGCTCGCCCTCAAACTCAGTTGGTGGAGGTCTAGTGATGGTATCAACTTCCTGAGAAACAGAGTTAAAGCCTGCAGCACACATCACCACTTTTGTTTCTCATACAGGCAATTTTCGTGGTTGCCACGAAAATGGCAATTTTCGTGGTTGCCATGAAAATGGCCAAGTGTGCTGTGGCCAGCAAAGACCACTCACCACAGAAATTCTGTGGTGACCATGAGTTGCCACAAGTTGCCGAAAATCAAACCGGTTTGATTTCTCACCATGAAAATTGCTCGTAGTTGCGATGCGTGGCAATCAGCAGCACACGAGACCACCGAGTGTGACGTCTGCTGTAAACTGGTAACTGCCACAAAAATTGCCGACCACGAAAATTGCCTGTACGAGCAACGAAAGTGGTGACGTGTGCTGCTATGTAGCTTAAGGGTGGAATGCACCGCAGTCATCTTGATGGGAGAGTGACTGTCTGTTCGATTATGATGGCATGTTTCTCCAGTGCCTGAAAGACAAATCAGCAGGCATCTTCTAATGCAGATTTTGTGTACTGTTCAGAGTTAAACAAACTTCACTTCTTTGTGGTTCTGTTGTTTGTTATTAAAGCGGATTGTTCGCGTCTGTCCAGAGTGAACCAAAAATAATAAAACAACCAGTTTTATTTGTAACAACAACTGGTATGCCGGGGGCCGCTCCGGAAACTGTTCTGTGGAATCTTTGAATCGGCGTGAATAGTCCGCTTTATGGCTTCTCTCAATTCAAACTCCAGACTCAACCACACTCTTCTCAGAGACTCTTCTAAGGCTGCAAGCACATAGAGCTACACGGACACGCCAATGGCTTCACGGTCGTGAGCCTTTTCTGAAGCCTTTATTAACCAGCATGTCCATGTAGCGTGTAGCTCTGTGTGATTGCAGCCTCAGAGTCGTCACTGGTTGTAATAATGGCCACTTCCAAGCCTTGCAGGAATGGAGGTCAAATCTGACTGCAGATACCGGTACATGTGGATAACACTCACTACACCAGATTACTGGTCAAACTTTAAGGAAGAATTTGTGTCCCTGACATCTTTATGCAAATGATTTGTCTGTGGGTTTAGAAAGCCTTGTCTCTCTTCAGGTTGATGGCAAGCTTTTGTGTTGGTTATGTTGTCTGGCCTACCGTCGGGTCCTAGCTCGAACGACTCGCAAAGATGACAGCCAGAAGACAGAGAAATCGGGTCAGTCGAGTGTGAGCAGTGATGAACAGAAACAACATAAACAGAGACTCCACGATCACCAGAATCATCAACATGGAAGTGAGAAACATGGGCAAAAACGGTCACATTCTCACGACTCGCAGAAGAAAAAAGACCACGGCACACACAAGTAAGAGCAACGTCATACTCAAGGCACCTTCCGTGAGGTCCCCTACATTTGGTAGCTTATGTCTATCTCACCTGACATCATCATTAGAGAGTTTCTGCTATCCCGGATCCGGGATTGAGATCGGGATAGAGTAGCACCGCGTCATCAAAAAATGACGTGACGTCATCATTGTGTGCGTGAACGTTATCAATCCCATTGTCGGCTTCCGAGATAAATCAGCTGTATCTCGTAAATGTCAAACAACATAAGGTTTACTAAAGTTTCACTTCCTTAACCTCTTCAAACTTGAGGATTGTGCTGCCAGACATTGGATTCAGTATACACATGTGTGTAGATCATCGTCGAGATCGAGAACGGGCAACTACGTCAGCACTATCCCGATCTCGATCTCGGAATCGGGATAGCCGAAACTCTCTATTCTCTCTCTCTTGCAGGAGACATCATCACCACCATCACCATAATCATAGGAAAGATGGCAGTGACAGCAAGAGACCAAAGATGGAATCAAAATCTACCTCGAATGGATTTACACCATCCAGGTTTGATCTTTGTGCATGTTCTCTCACTGTAAGGCCACTGCCTGTCATCTCAGAAGTTGCATGTTCCAATTCCCAGTTGGGACAGTTCTGTATTAAAGCATCAATACACTTTGATTGAAGACAGTGTCACAAAATTTGCTTCGCTTTCCTCTGACTTGGCCCTTAATTCATTGTGGTCATCTTATTCTCTATTTGCAGATCTGTTGAGCAGACATTTGTAGACCCGAGCAGCACGGATCACGTTATTGCAATAACTCAGCTCCGTGATGAGGTGGAGAAGCTCAAGAAACAACTGAAGGAGAAGGACCAGGCCCTTATTGAGAAGGAGAAGAAGGTAGGACTGGAAGGAAACCAGAGAATCTTTGGATGTCATGCAAACTCTATGACTTGAAAACAGTCTCGGGTGTTTCTCCGAGAGGGTGAATCTACCTTCGATGGCTGCAGTCGTGGTCAGTGGATGGTCAAATCTTCTTCTCTTTTGCAGTTAACGGAGCTGAAAGCCCAGCATTACGAGCTTGAGAAGGGCATGAGAGAAAAGAAACAGGCTTTGGAGAAAGAATATAAGCGGCAGTTAGAGGACTTACAGGTGAGCCCTCTCTATCACATGAAGAATAGACAAATCCCAAATTGACGTAAACGAGAAAGATCTGCACACTTCTGCCGAAATCGCAAAACAACCTCGGTCTGAACCTGAATGACGTGACGCAAAGAACCCCACGACAGCGACATCGACAACGTTGCGTCAGAGTTGACCAGTGCTGAATCATGGATTGCGTCACGTCAGCTGGTTTCAGATCGAGGTTGTGTTTTGCGGTTTCGGCGGAAATGCACAGATCTGAAAATTCGAGAATCGTCTGTGGGTCTGACTGGGGATCATTGGTGACGGGCACTACTCTGACATGATTCTTCGTTTTCTCTGCATCATATTCATGTTTCTCCCTCTGACGTCTCTTACCATTTCAGACCAAGAATCGGCAGTTACAGAAACAAGTTTCAACTTTGTCAAGAGGCAAGGATAAGAAACAAGCAAGCAGTCAAAGTCCGCCATGACCATCTTACACCCAGCACGGAATGTTATTTTACACATCTTTTAAATCAAAATCGTGTAAAAATATGTGTTTTTATTGTACGATAGTTATGACTACGGCAATATTAGTTATGGAGTTGATTCTTCATATTGTAGAATGTCTTACCTCAGTATCATTAGGGATTATTTGTGTGTAACTCTCTCTTCATTGTCTTACTCCAATTTATAACAACCATATTTTTCTTGCCCCCAACTCACTGAAGACCAAGTAACTTTACAGTTTCTTTATTCATAACGATAGCGAGTTTTACAAAAAAGCATTTGAAGGTGCTTTCATTTATTGGAAGCTGGAGGACGCTCCTTCAGGTTTTTCATTCGGAAATTCGGAAGACAACTGCTCGGCAATTTCCGTAGACACTCGCATTTCCCCTCGGACACAACTCCAAGGCAGCCATCTTGAATGCGCAAGGATTGCTGCCCGTTTGTGAGAGTTTAAATGCGGTTCGCCTCATCACAGCTCCAGAACCCTACGCATGAACGAACTACATGTAGGTCACACAAAAACATTACGTTATTGAATGAATAATTGACACATTGGGGGAGATACCGGTACGTTTATATATACAGTAAACATCGCATAAGTCGGAGTCGAATAACTCGGATAATCACATAACTCGGATGACCTCCCGAGGTCCCGATTTTTTCCAACGTTAATTCCATTAAAAATCATCGCATAACTCGGATTCTTTAAGTCGGATTTTCGCCTAAGTCGGATGAAAATTTGAGTCCCAGTAATACATTTCCATTAAAATCTTGTCACATAAGTCGGATGAGCATAGGCTATGCACAGTCTAATACACACATTCACAACATTGGACAAATGCATTTGAAACTGCCGAGAGGAACACTTATTCCGTTGACTATGATCGGCAATTTCTGTCAGGTGTCGCGTTTCTGAGAAGAAATGCGCAATCAAGATTGACAAGTAAGCAGGGGCTTTATTCATGAAGCACACTTAGGGCTATATCTTAGTGTCCTCTTAATTCTATTCTTGTTATTCCCAACACAATAGTTTTAGAGGGCCCTGAGAGCAGGTAGCCTTAAGTGTGCACCATGAATATGGTCCCGATCTTTTTGGCAATTCTGGAGTTCATTACCAATGTCGCACAAGTCAGATTTTCTCTGACTTGTACGTCTAAGTCGGATAAAAATCTGACTTACACGTAAGTCGGAGAAAATCCGACTTACACATAAGGCGGATTTTCTCTAAGTCGGACAAAATTAGCTGGCCCACTTGCATCCGACTTATGCGATGTTTACTGTAATATGATTTATCCAGTAGATAAGGTTGAACATCTTAACAGGCCAAAATTCGGCCAAAATAGTCCCACGGCTCTGACGCCGGCCGTCACTTGGGTTTGTTGATAAACAATATGGCTGCCTTGGACTTGTGTCCGAGGTGAAATTCGCCGCCCAGTGGACAGATAAGCAGTTCGCCTCAGGTCGTTCCGAATGCAGGTTTTTGTGCTGAAATTGGAAGAAAGTTGAATCCTATGCTGTATGTGTCGATGTAGTATAGATCTGTCCCTTTATTTGCGTTTGTTATATTCGATTTACATGTAGCATTCTCACTGCCTCTCGTGTACTCAGTAGATATAAAAAGTATTATGACTTGTTCTTTTGATAATATCAGGTGGATTGAATGTGGGGGAGGGGGAGACTGAACCCATGGAAATCGTTTTTAGCTCAGCTGACCAAAGGTCAGCGGAGCTAGTCATATGTATACTGAGTGGCGTCCGGATGTGTGTCTGTGTGGCGTCCGTTAAACTGGCACGTTTTGCAACCGCAAGGCCCAGGGTCATGAAAGTGGGTGGAGGGGTAGGCCCTAGGAAGGACTCGAAACAGGACCAAAAATTTTTGCGATTTGACCCATATTATGCCCCCCAGGGGGCAATTTGCGCAAAACGAAATATCTCAATATCTCCGCACCTGTGATAAATATGTCGACCAAAAGTGATGGAATAGATAGGTTGATATTTTCTACATCATTTCAAAGGGAAAATAATGTTAGATCTGTCCACCAGGGGGTGCTATTCAACAAAATCAAAAACAGGGGTATTTGAATTTCCCGCCCTTCAAAGTTCCAAGTGACTCTGTACCTGGTGTCCTGTCCACCTATATGTAGCCAGTGGTAACACTGAGACTGGACTGATACTATGTTCAACATGGCCACTGTCATGACTGTGCTTTTCATCACTTGAGAAGTTCAACCTGCTGTTATATCATGACTATCTTTCATCAGGTAAGGTCACATACTTGAACTCATTTTTTTAAGTTGGGTAACAGTCTCAATGCCTAATTGGTAACTTAGATCATTGAAATAGGTAGATTTGAACAGTCTAGTAGGCCTAGTGGAGCATGCATTGACACAAGATGATGATCAACCTCACCACCATGATTCATGGCATGAACTAGTGCTGTGGTCTCACTAAACAGTGGGTGGGCATCCAGGCCGAGTAGCTTTACCCTGTTTATACTTCATATGTTGATATTCATGTATGTTGATATTCAATGTCATAGCAAGGAACTACGCCTGGCAAGGTTTTATGAATTATGGACCGGTTCCCATCCATTAACCCCTTACCACCGTGTGAGTGTCATTAAGATCTATCGCGATTCACCAAGAGTTNCTGATTTCCACGAGGAACGCTTTGCTTGCTAACCATTAAAAAGGCACACTATTCGTACTTCGTTTCCCCTCTTTCAGCCTCTTGAGTTGGCAGGTCATAGTCAGCTGAGCGCAAGGCCCATGGGCCTCTTGTTGTCACAGGGGATCACCATCTCAATCACACACGCCAGATCAGGAATGACTCGGTCAGAAGTTTTCCATCCTCCCGTAGCGGGGCTTTGGTTCGCTCCTCTTCATACACTCACATACAAAGTTTGTGTGAGTGGATGTACAGGAGCAAGGTAAAAACGTGAAAGCCTGCTGTAGTGTGGGAGGATGGATGTTGGCTTCGTCTGATGTCTTAAAATTGTGTATACTGACCCTAGAATTTTAGAAAATTGGCCAGTTTTGTCAATTACACTGTATTTACTTTTAACCCACCTAATCATAATCTTTTGTTGTGTAATATACTCTGTTGATATTATTTGTGTACAGTACTGTTAATGAATGTGTACAGGTTTTGATATTCGTCCCATATATGTGTACAATGTAGTTTGAACTAAAGCCTGGAAACTGCCTCCAGAGTCACCTTAAGTATCACACCTCATCTAGGTTTCACAGTTTATTGATGGAAAACTTATTTTCTTATCAATTGAATCAAATTATGCCAGGTGAATTCAAAACATTAAGGGCCGTATTTACGAAGCGCGATTAGGTCAACACGCGTGTAAATTCATAGTTATTCAGGTTAAGGGCCTAGAAAACCATTGTTTTGCTACCTTGTACGCTGCTTGATCGGCAGCGTTTACCGGTACCCGCAGGATAATCACCCGTGGTTAACTTTCCTTTGTCTAGCTGCAGGAGGACAAAAGAAAAATTTGAACAACCTACAGGCCTTGTTTAGAGTCATTCAACTCTTTTCTTCGATCCTTCTGTGCGTAAATGCAGGAATGTTAACCATGTGTGGTTATCCTGTGGGTAAACGCTGCCGATCAAGCAGCATACAAGGTAGCAACACAATGGTTTTCTAGGCCCTTAACCTGAATAACTATGAATTGACACGCGTGTTCACCTAATTGCGCTTCGTAAATACGGCCCTAAATTTGTGTTGCTACTGACTGAAGAAGGCTGTTGTTGTTGATCTCATGTTTGCCTCCTATACACCTTTTCATCGCTGTGAAAATCTTTCGTCTTGTGAGTGATTGACACGAGAATTGCCAGGACGAGTGGACTCCTGGTCATGAACAATGTTGGGCAATTCTGCGGTAACGGAATTACATTTTAATGGTAATTTTCAACATTGATTCGCACATTATAAAAAACTACCTGTTATCTAGTATAAAGTTGCGTTCCACGTCTATTGAGAAACGACTCTCAGCATCAACTACCATGCAATAAAAACTGACAGAATACCACGCTTATGGTGATGTAACCAATTGTTATTGCAGTAACGGAATTAATCAGGAGTAATTCTGTTACCAGCAGTAGAGTCAATTATGTGTGCTCTTTTGTCTTTTAAAATGCATGCAAGATATTCCGAGGGTCGTTTCTCTATAAATATGCAATAAAAGTTTTCTTTCAGATAACCATGTCTTTGTAACTGATCAATAAGGGTAAAATTTGACTGAGTCTCTACTGGTGAAACAGCCCATTGTTAACTTGGGATAATTCACCTGCAATAGCAGTTTTATCTAAAACAGACTAAAATGTGTGGAAGCACCCACTGACAACTTACTGTAATTCTACTGTAATTACTCAACTACATAATGTTGTATGTGTCCCCAGCATTGTACATATTGAAAACTTCACTTCAAACGTTTTGATATATGTGAGACTGGAAATGAAGATATATTTTGTACGATAAAATGATAATAATAAAACGTTTGTACAGTTTTGTAGTAATTGGCGTTACATCCGTGTAATGTATGATAATTTATAGGAAGTAGAATGTTTCGTACTTTAGTATGATAAAATTAAAGTAAATGTACAGTAAATGGTAATATCATTGTGCAATCGTTTAACATCTTAGATGTAATGGTTATCATTGTCACGTTATTATCTCTCCGTCGATGCATACATGTACATATGCATGAGATCAACCCCCAGGTAGCCCAGTGAGGATGTCTCAAATGCCTTGAACCATCTACGAGGCTATGTTTCTCTGCTGATCAACACAACAGGCGCGGATCCAAGGGGGGCGCACCCGGCGCACGACCCTGTTTCGGCCAACAAATCTGTAAAATCGACAGTGAAATTCTGAGCAAATCATTGAAATTCACCGCAGATTTCAATGTTTCTAGCACAGTGCGCCCCCTCTTTTCCAAAATCGTGGCTCCGCCCAGTGCACAAGACATCTCGTCGGTCAGTCAGTTACATAGTAGGCCACATGATGTCATCATTTTGAAAACAGCAAGTTTGTTGTCGGGTTTCCTCACTCTGTAGATTGGTTCCTGTCTCTGCCATCTCCATACCCATGCTGCTCAGACAACTAGAGCGGGAGGTGAGTTGAGGGTCAATATTAAGGTGGCAAAGAGGAGGTAGTCTAGTATTACGCACCATGTATTTATGCTGGTTCTAAAATACTGAAGTGGTGTGAGTTTATCTCATTTGTGTCTGTTACCTTATCTTGTATAATGTACATGTATATCATTTCAATAAACTCTTAATGACTGTAGTCTGCTCTACAATACAATTCCATTCCCCCCCCCCCCCCC
>NMRB01000423.1:76042-103402 GCA_002633025.1 Notospermus geniculatus | reverse complement strand
GAGTCATCTCCCATTCTGCAGAGTGGCCGTGGTGGTCATGGTGGTGATATGCTCCTCAACTGAATCCATTGACATCGTGACTAATGAACAACAGAATGATTGAAACACATCACAGGAGGGTAAATTTGGTCCATTTTCGAGGGTTTTGAACAAAAAAAGACACTTGGACCTAATTTTTTGACTTTTTTGGGAAAATTTTGGAAATAATGAAATTTTTCAAAATAATGAAATTTTTCATGCGGTGGCGCCACCACCATGCGGGCGGTGGACGGTAAACTCATACTCAAGTTCCCATGGCCTTATGAAGTCCTGAGAAATATTAGGCCTACATTTTGTAAATTTTCATCATCGGCAACAACAACGCTTCCTGAGCAGCTGAGGCCAAGCCTATTATTTGATGATAGGCCTACTACTGGGCATACGGTACAGTGAATGGTCGGCCTACCGTAGCTGTAATTATGGTTTCCGATCTTAATTAGAAGCCTGCATTTAACCATCCCCTATAGGTTTAATCAAGGATCCCTGTTCCAGTTACGCAATACTTCTCAAGGTCAGAGGTCAAGGTCACAGCTTGGAGGAATTGTCAGTATAATTCCTCCAAGGTCACAGTTAACTAGCTCTAGCTCTAGAGTAGTAAACTTCTCATCGGAAACCATTGACATCGCTCTGATGTCCTCTTGTTGTCTTTTTGATGATAGGCAGTAATTTGTTTTACAAGATCAGGTTGTTCTATTTCAGTATGATGGCCCGTCCATTGCATTGCTTGAAATGCCTTGGCCACCAAGCCGGTTTACAAACACGTGGTTCAAGATGGATCATAGGATCTCGCCGAACCAATGGAACAATGGCCAGCTGGCAGATTAACCAGTACGGCGGGAACGACGAGCTGATATTATCACAGTCGACGCGTATCCCTGTGATACGAGATCCTCAGGATGTTCTTGTGAAGGTACACGCAGCATCAATGAATCCTATTGATGTGGCTATGAGGGGTGCGTATCATTTCATAGCTTTCCTGATTGACATGACTGAATGTATGAGATTTGTGGGCTGGAGAACACCAGTTGTCGATGAGCAGTCCACCTCTAAGATATGTTCGCGACCACCCCTCGCAGGCGTGGATCCAGAGGGGGGGTTTTGGGGGTCGTTACCTCCTGCTCTCCACCACCAATTGTTTTTTTTCTTCAATAATTTGCAGCAATAAGCAAAAAATAAAGCTTCTGTGTTGATAGTGAGATGCCACAAAATCGCATCTACTGCCTTCTAGATTTCAAAATTTTCTGTGGGAGGCCCCTAGACTCCCCATTGGCAACGTGCATCTTCGGCACTCGCCTGCAACGACCTCTTCGCTGGCCCTGACCCCCCTCTGCCAAAAATCCTGGATCCGCACCTGCCTTGCGCAGTAAAAAAATCAGTGGCAAAGTTCCATAAGGAACAAGAAGCCGAAGATGATGATGATGATGATGCCTAGAAGTTGCTGATGCAGCAGAAAGAGGAAAGAACTCCATCACATGGAGAATGGGTTCGTCACCATCAGATCCTGACCAGTGACTGGCACCGAAGTTTTCACTGCAGCACACGTGACAGCTCATGTCCAGTATTATGAACATCAGGGGCTGATCCAGGATTTGGGAAAAGAGGGGGCGCCCTGTGCTATAGGAACATTGAAAGGGGCTGTTCGTTTTCGTCACTTGAGGAATCTGAGTTGTGATCCTTCGGAAAACGGAAAAAGCTATGCACTTGCAAATTGCAGGGATTATTTGTTGTCGAATAATCGCTGCAATTTGTAGTTTCATAGCTTTCTCCGTTTTCTCAAGGATCACAACTCGGATTCCTCAATTGACGAAAACGAACAGCCCCTTTGCACCCAATTCCAGAATTTCACGGTCGATTTTACAGATTTATTGGCCAAAAGGGGAGGTGGGCGCCCGATGAGCCCCCTCTGGATCCAAGCCTGTTCATTGTCGTATTCATCCCTCCTAGGCGTAGGGGTGGGGGGCAGCTGTGAGACCATACATCAAATACTGTAGGAATCTTGTCCTAACAAAAGACAAATTATCCCTGCAGGTGGCTATGGAAATCGTGTGGTGAACATTCGCAGGAAACAGTATGGGACATTCAAGGGTGGTTCTGAATTCCCGCTGACTTTTGGCCGAGATTTCTCTGGTGTTGTTGTGGACACAGGAAAGAGTGTCAAAACATTGAAGCCTGGAGATGAGGTAGGTTCTCCATCGCCGTGAGCTAAAGGAAAGGGCGGACAACAGTTTGATGATGGTCTAGTTTGTTTCCCGAACTCACCACTAGGCGCAGAAGAGCTCGGTATCGGCCTCGTTTGACCTTGACCCCACACACGAAATTCTGTGTGTCTGACGTCACAGAGGATAGACTAGTTCCTTGGGATCACGAACTAGTCTATCCTCTGTGACGTCAGACACACAGAATTTCGTGTGTGGGGTCAAGGTCAAACGAGGCCGATACCGAGCTCTTCTGCGCCTAGCGGTGAGTTCGGGAACCAAACTAATGATGGTCTTGGTAGCAAAAGCTTAGGAAGAGTTGGGAACATTGTAGCCCAAATTTCATGACAAAAAGCCATGCAACAGCGAATGTCCCTCTGGGGTCCTAATGGCTGTGGAGTGTTCATGTAGATCTAAATGTGGCGTTTATACTATCCCCATGTGTTCATCTCTCTGTAGGTATGGGGAGCTATGGATCTGTTTCGCCAGGGCAGCCACGCCGAGTACACAGTTGCATCAGCCGATGAATGTGCACTGAAGCCCAAATCCTTGGATCACGTGCATGCTGCAAGTCTGCCGTATGTCGCAGTGACTGCTTGGAATGCCATTAATAAGGTAGCTGGTTTAAAAAAGGAGACCGCAGAGAGTAAGAAACTAAGGTCAGTAATTCTTTCATGGTTATTTCTCCAGTGAAGGTTTCATTTGAAGCACGTTCATTGTTGGTTGGTGCACAAAGCTGTCATCCTGGCATCGGGCACAATGTTAACCCTTTAGCACTCAAAACGCCCGTGGACGCCCGCTTCAGATTTCCTCAAAACGCCCGGGGACGCCCAGAGACTTGTGCTGCCATCTGAGGGGAAAATAATGAACTAAAATATTTTTTCTACCTGGGCTGATTTTCTGAGCTGAACTGCACCTCTTGACATGGTTTTGCCCGTTTACTGATGTTTAGTACATTTTTTTCTTGGTGAAAACGCTCATTTTTCCAAACCCTCTCGAGGAACAGATGGATAAAAAATTACGTAAGCGTGAGTGCTAAAGGGTTAAAAGTTCAAGTTAAAGTTTGGGTTTATAGTCTGATATCAACAACAGTAGAAGTGTCGTCCAACTTTACACTTTAACCCCAGTCTATCCGAAAACCTTTCAGTAGAACTCAGATGAGCTGCTCATTCAGCGCTACAATCCGAGCATTTCCGACCGGAGAGAGGCCCGTGAGGCAAAGAGACTTGCCCAAAGTCTCACGCCCAGTGGGATTCGAACCCGGGACCCTCTGACCGCTAGTCGGAGGCCCGAACCACTACACCACCGTGGCTTCTCTTGGGGTCTGTCTCTCCACTAATAAACACATCTTCGGAAGTAGCTCTTGCAAGCCAAGTCCTACGTCGCACAGGATTCTTCAGTTGGCAACTTACTTGGCAAGGGACGTGCACTCTGTATTCATTAACCTGTTCCTCCTTCATTTTCTGACAGGGCGCTTGTGTTGGGAGGATCTGGCGGTATGGGATCGTTTGCTGTACAACTGTTGAAGACTTGGGGTGTTGAGGTGACGGCCACATGTGGTTCAGATGCCCTTGACATGGTCAAAGGACTTGGTGCTGACTATGTTCTTGACTATAAATCACAAGATGTTATTGTGAATCTCAAGGGAATTCGAGGGTGAGTGCTCTATCTCTTGTACAATCTGCGACTCGGTGCTTTTCACTAGTTTGACCAAAAATTCATAGCGAGTGAGAAATCTCAAATGTCGTAGAACACTAAACTGTCTTTCATTAGCAAGGTCACAAATTGTCTACCGGTACTGTAAACCGTAAAATTTTCACAGGCGTTTTATTTTCATGATTTTCGCGGTCATGGGCCAAAATGCGAACTTAAACAGCGCAAAAATACAAACCCTATAAATGCATTTTCCATTGCATAACGAAGGTAAATGCTGAAATTAGTCTTAACGGTTTTCAAAAATGATAAATTTGCCAACTTTTAGCATCACGAAAATTTCATGGTTTACAGTATTCTATGAAAACACATGTGATCTATCATCTCTTTCAGGTTTGATCTTGCATTTGACACGACTGGCGATCGCCACTCAAGAGATATAGCCATTGACGTTCTAAAGCCATGGAACAATGCTGTATTTGTGACCACAGTTACTCCACTTGTACGCAACTTTGATGCCTATGGACCAGTGATGGGCTTAGCCTCATCTGGACTCGATCTCAGCCAAAATATAATACAGGTTAGTAGATGTTCTATTGCAATGTCTATCACTGCCATGTAGTATTTCAAATGTATAGTCTGAGAGGCCAGGATGCAACAATCATTCAGAGACAGACCTCAGTTAAGGTACCGGTACTGTCACACTGAAGTAGTTCTCAAAATGTCCTGCCCCATCTGAAAGAAATCGTAAAACGTGCTAGAACATGCAACGTTGGCCAAATAATGCCTCGATGTTCTGGAGCACCCTTGCCGTAGCTGAGCCCGTCCATGAAGTTTGTAAAAAGTTGCCACCATGTCCACTCCGTTCGCACAGTTTGTGCCCGTTCTGCATCATTTTCAAAAACGTACTGAGAACTAGCTTAGTGTGATTGGGGCATTGGTGAACAGATTGTATCATTTGTATGCAAGTGAATCATGCCAATCATTTCATGGTTGCAGGGATTCAAGACCGGAGTCCATGTGCGATGGTCCTACTTCTCACCAAGTGCCAAGCAGTTGACCAGCCTTGCTGCGATGGTAGATGAAGGGAAAGTGAGTGTTACCAGTCTGTGACAAGTCTAGCAAATCTCTGTCGTCCTCGACTGCCTTGGTTTCATAGATTTAATGCCAAAAACTTCTGTCACCAAAATTGGAACAGGGTATAGAGTGAAGAGTATTCTTCAGCTCAGAACACCTGTATTTTTTCTCATCCTTTTCAGATTTCCCCTGTTGTTCAGAGTGTTTTTCCATTCCACCACGTTCCAGATGCATACAAGAAATTAGAACTTCGTCACTTGAGAGGGAAAACCGTGATAGACGTCCAAGCAAAATAAAGCACACGCGTTATCAAAACCCCCATTGTTGGTGGTGCTGAGCGCTGATCATTATCAGAGGCTGGAATACATTCACAAGTCTTGTGCAAGACATATGTTCTGTCCACTTAAGTAGTTGTGCCATAATCTTGTTCTTCCATAATCTTGTTCTTCTATGCATACAGCTTTGGAGTGCACTTATTCACATTTTAAAGTGTGGTGTTCTCCATGTAGTGGGGGCGTTATACTTGCCAACTGACCATATACTGTATTCTCGTGCCATTAGTGACCAGTATGTGCCATTTTCTGGTAGTAATATATGCACAGCCGGGTTTGGCATTTGTCAATAGGCCTGCCCAGAGACCAGCTGACTAACGCTCGTCATTTGAGGTAACCATGATCGAGTAAGGACTGGTGTATACTTGGTCACGGACCGTCAAGGGCATGAAACTGATCACAGGTTTCCAAAGCGTGAATGTGCACACACATTGAAATTGCTCATAGTCGGCGTTGGCCGGCTGGTCTCTGGGCAGTCCTATTGACTAACGCCAAACCCGGCTGTGCATATATTACTACCAGAAACTGGCGCATACTGGTCGCTAATGGCACGAGAATACAGTACAAATTGGGGTTAGACTTGTCCATGCTGCATGCAAGTTTCTGTAGGTCTGAACTGGAAATAGAATTAACCCGGTGTGTAGAGCCATGTGCATGTATTGAATAGTGTTCTACTATGATGCCATTTAACTGAGGTTGGCCTTCTCTTCACACTTCGCCAGAGTAATATATTTGTACCTTATTACTTGCATCACCATTAGATAAGTTGTATAGTGAATACTTAAAGATGTACACATAATACTACATTGATATTCAATACATGTAAAGTTTTAGAAACAAAAACCCCTTCACTGCTTTAGTTGGGAGATGGTAAGAGCAATGAAGCGAATATGTGACCCTCCGCCACAAAACCAGTGTAAAGTCGGACGGAATATGAGCCTAAACGTACCGAAATGACACCAGGAGATAAAGATAGAAACAGGATCACTCAGATTTCACAATAGACAGACAACACTGAAATTGACAAATGTTACCCTCCACCACAACAGGGGCGGATCCAGAATCATGGGAAAGAGAGGGCACAGCCAGCGCACATCGTGGAAAACCTCGGTCAAATTTTAACATCTTTTCAAAATTTCCCGGTCAATTTTTTAAAGATTTTCCACAAAATAGAGGGGGCACGGGCCGGCTTTGCCCCCCCTTGGATCCGCGCCTGCACAAAACCAGTCATCAGACACTGAGGTTGGCAAGTTCGGACTAATGTATTTGTCAATTTCAGTATTGTCTGCATGTCTTTTATCTTTTATCTGATGTCCTGTCGGTACGTTCAGACTCATTTTCCATGTGACTTAGACTGGTTTTGTTGTGGAGGGTCACATATGCCCTGTCCTTGCCACCATATTTTGTAGAGAGGAAAATAACTTGAATTTCATGAGATTCGTTTATTTACAGTATGCAAGTTTCATGACGGATTCATTGAATAAACTGAAGAATACATATTCATACGCTGTCTGCCTTTGCAGACATAAAATTTCGAAGCGAATATTACGCTCGTTTCCTGCACTGCAGAGAAAATGTACCTAACCTACAAGCAGAACAACAGGCTTGTGAAAGCTACACACAGAGATAGTAATACTACCTCATTAAATGCAACCTTCATTTTGTTACAATGGTTATTTACAGACAAGCAACAGGCTCTGACACCAAATAACTTTCATTATCATCAATTCATGTATAATACTCACCATTCACCAGGCATCGTTAATGCCCTGATCATCAATGAATCCTTGAAGACTATGAAATATACATTACTAACAACTAGATACTGGGCCAAACTGCTGAAACATCTACCTATCTCTGTAGGCAAACATGTCTTCGTATTACTGTCCAACAGAACAAAGTCATCAGATCTGTTCACAACAGAATGGACACAATAATCATGAAAACAGTACTGTGAGAGGAAAACAGTGAGTTTAAAGGACCACTGTTTTGCATCTTTCTGTCGACAGCCGGTGCCACCGGCACCATGCTCCAATACTGTAGTTAAGCCTTTCGCCCCAGTGTTGGAGAATGTATGATTACAGTCTCGGTCACCCAGCCGCTGGGGATCGAACAAGTTTGTGTAGCAGTACTGCGGAACGAAACGGCTGGCTGCGCGAGACTAGTTGCATGTGGTAGTTTACCAAGTCGTTAATAGAGGTCTCCCCCTTAACGCGGGATGGTGTAACGCAGGATTGGGAAGCAATACTGTGGTCCTTTAAGTACCCCGTAACCATGTTTTGAAGGACTGGGCCATCGTTGCTTCTGAAACAAAATTGGTTCTGAATCAAACTGACGTGAGAACATCAGCCCCCTCTCCTCTGTTGTCAGAGTATTGAGAGAAAATAGTCCTCTGTGGTTATGCAAACTCAAGAAGTAATGGACATCTTCAAAATAGAAAAAAAAGAATACATTTTGATAATGGGGATCTCCAACTCAATGATAAAACCTTAACCGGAACGAGTTTAGAATCCCCGATCAGNAATACATTCACAAGTCTTGTGCAAGACATATGTTCTGTCCACTTAAGTAGTTGTGCCATAATCTTGTTCTTCCATAATCTTGTTCTTCTATGCATACAGCTTTGGAGTGCACTTATTCACATTTTAAAGTGTGGTGTTCTCCATGTAGTGGGGGCGTTATACTTGCCAACTGACCATATACTGTATTCTCGTGCCATTAGTGACCAGTATGTGCCATTTTCTGGTAGTAATATATGCACAGCCGGGTTTGGCATTTGTCAATAGGCCTGCCCAGAGACCAGCTGACTAACGCTCGTCATTTGAGGTAACCATGATCGAGTAAGGACTGGTGTATACTTGGTCACGGACCGTCAAGGGCATGAAACTGATCACAGGTTTCCAAAGCGTGAATGTGCACACACATTGAAATTGCTCATAGTCGGCGTTGGCCGGCTGGTCTCTGGGCAGTCCTATTGACTAACGCCAAACCCGGCTGTGCATATATTACTACCAGAAACTGGCGCATACTGGTCGCTAATGGCACGAGAATACAGTACAAATTGGGGTTAGACTTGTCCATGCTGCATGCAAGTTTCTGTAGGTCTGAACTGGAAATAGAATTAACCCGGTGTGTAGAGCCATGTGCATGTATTGAATAGTGTTCTACTATGATGCCATTTAACTGAGGTTGGCCTTCTCTTCACACTTCGCCAGAGTAATATATTTGTACCTTATTACTTGCATCACCATTAGATAAGTTGTATAGTATTTACTTAAACATGTACACATAATACTACATTGATATTCAATACATGTAAAGTTTTAGAAACAAAAACCCCTTCACTGCTTTAGTTGGGAGATGGTAAGAGCAATGAAGGGAATATGTGACCCTCCGCCACAAAATATGAGCCTAAACGTACCGAAAGGACACCAGGAGATAAAGATAGAAACAGGATCACTCAGATTTCACAATAGACAGACAACACTGAAATTGACAAATGTTACCCTCCACCACAACAGGGGCGGATCCAGAATCATGGGAAAGAGAGGGCACAGCCAGCGCACATCATGGAAAACCTCGGTCAAATTTTAACATCTTTTCAAAATTTCCCGGTCAATTTTAAAGATTTTCCACAAAATAGAGGGGGCACGGGCCGGCTTTGCCCCCCCTTGGATCCGCGCCTGCACAAAACCAGTCATCAGACACTCTGAGGTTGGCAAGTTCGGACTAATGTATTTGTCAATTTCAGTATTGTCTGCATGTCTTTTATCTTTTATCTGATGTCCTGTCGGTACGTTCAGGCTCATTTTCCATGTGACTTAGACTGGTTTTGTTGTGGAGGGTCACATATGCCCTGTCCTTGCCACCATATTTTGTAGAGAGGAAAATAACTTGAATTTCATGAGATTCGTTTATTTACAATATGCAAGTTTCATGACAGATTCATTGAATAAACTGAAGAATACATATTCATACGCTGTCTGCCTTTGCAGACATAAAATTTCGAAGCGAATATTACGCTCGTTTCCTGCACTGCAGAGAAAAGGTAACCTACAAGCAGAACAACAGGCTTGTGAAAGCTACACACAGAGATAGTAATACTACCTCATTAAATGCAACCTTCATTTTGTTACAATGGTTATTTACAGACAAGCAACAGGCTCTGACACCAAATAACTTTCATTATCATCAATTCATGTATAATCATCTTGTCCAAACAAGGCTATCGACGGACTCCGTCTTTAGCCTTGTCCGAATCATGTCATCTTTTCCGTTAATGCATAAATTATTAATGAACCTGACCCCTACTTGACCCCGCCTCCGAGCCAATCAGAACTCGCGAAACAAATCACCGTTGGACACTTTCTTTGCTCTTCACGCTCGAATTTGTAACATGGATTTTGATTGGCACGTCGATTTTCCTTCGCGCCCCGATGATTGGCTGAGGCTCTCACCCCCTCAGAAACGGGAAATGTGATGGATTCGAACCAGGCTAGATGGCCGTGAGGCCAGATAGACTGGTGAGCACCAGATGTGTATAATACTCACCATTCACCAGGCATCGTTAATGCCTTGATCATCAATGAATCCTTGAAGACTATGAAATATACATTACTAACAACTATATACTGGGCCAAACTGCTGAAACATCTACCTATCCCTGTAGGCAAACATGTCTTCGTATTACTGTCCAACAGAACAAAGTCATCAGATCAGTTCACAACAGAATGGACACAATAATCATGAAAACAGTGAGAGGAAAACAGTGAGTTTAACGAACCAAGTTTTGAACGACTGGGCCATGGTTGCTACTGAAATAAAATTGGTTCTGAATCAAACTGAAGTGAAGATGAACATCAGCCCCCTCCTCTCTGCTGTCAGACTATCGAGAGAAAATAGTCCTCTGTGGTTATGCAAACTCAAGAAGTACATGGACATCTTCAAAATTGAAAAAGAAGAATACATTTTAATAATGGGATCTCCAACTCAATAGAGAGGATGCGCAACTTTCTGACTCCGACTTCAACTACAAGAATGAATTGCAGTCCGCTGTGGACATCCTTGATAAAAACAATGTGATAGACGTTTGCAAATCGTATGACTCACAACTGGAAGTGCGCATAAATCGCAAATATCGTAGTCGTCAAGGTCGTGTCTCAAAGTCGTAACGACTAGGACTACGACTTCAATATTCATTATTTATCTGCACTTCCGATTGATAAGGCCAATTTTTTCTGCCTTCAATTTATGGTGTTTGACGAATTGAAAATTTCTATTATCGTTTTTATCAAGGATGTCCATAGCGGACTGCAATTCATTCTCCTAGTTGAAGTCGGAAAGTTGTGCATCCTCTGTAATGATAAAACCTTAACCACCGAGTTGACCTCAGAGGCCTCGAGTTTCAGTAACTATACTTTTTTTAAACGGCAGTAAAATGACCAATGAATAATTTAAACTAAAAGTAAAAAGTTCCAAAAAAAATCAACATCAATCATCCAAGTGGTCCTTTAGCTGTCGTTCTATTATCTTCTGTCTGTCGCAGAATCCAAGTCGGCCTTTTCCATATGAGTTCGGTCCAGCTGCAGTCGGAGTTTCCCTGAAAACGGGAAAAGTATGAAATTGGCAAGAGGGATTTCTTTGTGAGGTCTCAATTAGTGAAACGACTTTAAGCTGATGGTACCATGAACTTTAATGTATTTTCCATTTGGTTAAAGGTACCATTAGCTTAAAGCCACTTTCTGAAACAGGCCCCAGAACGAAATAGCAAAACGTCAACTTGGGCATCCCTGGTTCATATGGGGGGGGGGGGCAATGTCAGTGATAAAAGAATCCTCAGTTTCATGTCTCACATCTCACCTGCCAATGTTTCTCATTCGCATCTTGGCTTCTGGGGGCATCTCCTCTGGGTCACTCTGAAGAGGAATGACACAAGGCATTATCAGATATATTCCCATTGAAATAGTTTTGAGGAAATGAGGAACAGGCTACATATGGATACTGCAGCATAACTAGCACAAATAAAGGCCATCCAAAAAGGATGTCACACCACTCTGAATAAAATCAATATCAATATGAGCTTTTCTCCAAGGAGGATTCCCAGTTGTTGATTAACTCACATCATCATCGTCTCCAAATGCTTGTGCCACTGATGCACTAGACTTTGGTTTTAGTGGTGCGGGTTCCTTCTTGGGTTTCTGAAAGAACAAAGAATTCAGCATTTCTTTGAAATACGTGGGCAACCAGGGGCGGATCCAGAATCATGGGAAAGAGGGGGCACAGCCAGCGCACATCGTGGAAAACCTCGGTCAAATTTTAACATCTTTTCAAAATTTCCCGGTCAATTTTAAGATTTTCCACAAAATAGAGGGGGCACGGGCCGGCTTTGCCCCCCCCTTGGATCCGCGCCTGGCAACTTGTGCACTAAATAAAGTGTACCAAAGGTTGTGCAAACTGAGCGTTAATCATCAACATCAACATTGGACTTCATTCGTTGACTTATCCAGGCGCGGATCCAGAGGGGGGCTTTGGGGTCGTGACCCCCCTGCTAGCCAACCCAATTGTTTTTTTTCTCAATAATTTGTGACAGTAGGCAAAAATAAAGCTTCTGCTTTGATACTGATTTGCCAGGAAATCGCATCTATGGCCTTCTAGATTTCAAAATTTTCGGCGAGGGCATCTTCGGCGCCTGCCTGCAACGACCGCCCTTGGCGGCCCTGATCCCGTCTGCCAAAAATCCTGGATCCGCGCCTGCTTATCATATTCACCTACCTGGCCTTGAAGTGACATTTTGATCGGAGAGACAGGAACTGTCATTGGTTTCTTCATCAATAATGATGACTTCTCTGCTGTTGAAGTTGAACTAGACGTGTCGGAACTGGCCAACTTCTTTGGGCCAAGAGAAATGCTTATTGCACTTTTCTTTTTCTCTGGATGGTATTGGTGATCATCATACTCAGTCGACCGCCTTTTTGTTCCACGTTCCTGCGAGTCGTCATCATTGCGTATCCAACCGTGTGAGCTGTATTCTTTGTCTGCATTGCTCTGTGACTGTCTGTTGTTTCCAGCCCCCAGGTGATCTGCATTCTTGTAGCCTGCTCAATGAAGATCCAAAAACCTTCATAATACTAGTACTAAATGGCGACAAAGCAGCCACGGTCCTATTTACTTGAAGCATTTCTTCAAAGTCAATTTTCAACTGCTGACCAGTTCCCTTTGTATAAAATAAAAGTATGAATAAACATTTCTGCGGCAAAAGAAACACATGAAGACCCATCAGCTAACTTGGCTGCCGTGATGGCTGCTGCTGTGCTGCACTAAAAAAAAACTAGGCCCAAAGACAGATAGGCCTAGACAAAAACCCTGCAATTCTCCAAATCCAGACCACCGCTCTGCTGATATCATATCATCATCATGATCATCTGATCATCGACATCAATCAATAGGCCTTATCGCACCTAGCACATGGCTAATCAGCATAAAATCAGCGAAGCGGAAAGGGCCCGAACATCAGCGCCCCCGCAGTACATTCACAATGCATCGCTCTGTGCATTGCCTGAATTTTTTGTAAACAATGGCCAATAAAAGCAACTTCCAAAAGCCGGATGTGCCAAAACTAACTAGCTACGTGGGAGGTGTTATGAAGTGATTCAAATCGGTCAAACATTGACTACCGATCGTTCTCGCGATCGCAAAAAATCGATGGTTAATTCCAAAAGATTAGCACATGTCATCATGGTGGCCCTGTCTCGACGGTCACGTGTCAGTTATTGACCAATCAGCGTGGGTTGCACGATAATATGATAATGTTTTGGCGTTGTTTACATGGACTAATCATCGATTTTTGGCGATCGCGAAGACGATCAGTGGTCAATAATATATCGATTTGAATCACTTTATACCGCCGCCCACATAGCTAGTTAGTTTAGGCACATCAGGCTTTTGGAAGTGACTTTTATTGGCCAATGTTGACAAAAAATGCACCCAATGCATTGCACAATGTATTGTAAATGTACAGCGGTGGCGCTGATGGTTGGGCCCGTCCCGCCTCGCTGATTTATGCTGATTAGCCATGTGCTAGGTGCGATAAGGCCTATGACATCAATCATCAATCACGAAATTCACATGCCCAAAATATAATGCTGCTGCTCATAACTCAATCATCAGCTAACATCAATCATTGGTAGGATATAGGCCAAGGCCCTCGTCCACCCCGCAGGTTTGGAGGTGTGGAATGTAGTACCAGAGAGAGAGAGAGGGCCTGCCTGCACCTTGTGCATGATGTACTGCATGCATGCACATGCGCCTGCACTGCAGCTGCATCGTACACGCCACCACCATGACCATGATGACCACGACACGCAGTCATCTCACAGATCAGAGGGCTAATAATCGCCACTTTTCCAGCTGTAAAACATTTCCCTGTTGTAGTTCGTACGCATACACTTAGTATTACACCTTTAATTACACAAATGATATATTAGATCTTAATTTTGAGCGAAGATAATTTAGAAACCTTGTTTTTGTTGAGCAAAATCATGAAGGGCCGACCGCTCGTCCGCCATAATGGTGCCTCGTTTTGAGATGGGAAGTCCGTGATACTCCTCCTCATGAAACCATACCAAAACCACGTGGATAAACAAACATGACAAATAAATATGGGCATGGCATGACAGCTGGGAAAAATACCGGCACGGCAAGCACGTTTGATTTCTGAAAATAAAGGATACCGATGACATCAAAGATAATGATGAATCACTGGAAAATAAGCACAGATGTGTGAAAGCATGTGGCAGGCCTTTTGATTGGTGAACGAACGAAAACGTCAGTGAAGAACATCACTGAAGTCAGTGAAGATGCTTTGAAATAGTTCATATTAGACCAATTCCTTGAAAAAATTTTGTAAACTCCTTCAGCATGTTATGATAAGGGAAAGAAAAAAGTTTGAAAAATCAGGTTCCACCGAGATTTGAACTCGGATCGCAGGATTCAGAGTCCTGAGTGCTAACCATTACACCATGGAACCCCGCATGGCGATTGGTGGACAAATGTTGGAGCAATCAATTATTTCGGGGGTGGGGCATCTCCGATGTCATTGATGATGAAGTGAAATGAAAGAAATGAAATATAGAGACCTCTCCACAGTCCAGACAGGGGCTCCCGCATTTGGGCACCCCATCTTTCGCCCTCATGGGCTGACCAGGAGGTAGGCCTACTCACTATTTCCCATGTCACACTTTGCCCACATGTATACGAGCCCCACGTGGACCCGAGTAAACAAAAATGTAGAAGTGAAGAAATATTGGAGGAATTATATCCCCCCTCACTCCTTAATTTTAGGGTACACATATGCTTGTTCCTGAGTTTGAAAAGGACCCCCTTAAGGAACCAAGAGAAATGTTCCACCCGTTTCTGAGGGCTTTTTTCATCCAATTAGACCCCCTAATGGAAGGAACCAAGAGATTTCCACGGTACCCCTTTTTCAGGATTTTTCATGCAATTAGACCCCCTAATTGAAGGAACCAAGAGATTTTCACCCCCTTTTTTACAAGCTTTTTCATTGAGAATAGGACTTCCATACCCCTTTTTATTATTTTTTTCGGGAAGAGAATCCGTTTTGATGTGCGATGTAACGCAGTGGAGAGCAGATCGGCCTTGGATTATCGAAGATGGGTTAATAGGGAGTTTTCGCAAAGGCCGCGAAACGCCAACGCGAACGGCAAACCCGTTGGTCGATGGCACGAACAGAGCACCAAACAAAAGGATAGACGTTCGCGTTGACGTTTCGAGGGCTTTGCGAAAACTCTATAATATCAAAAATTCATAAGCGAGCCGTATAAATATTTTTGATAATATCAAAAGTTCATAAGCGAGCCGATGCGTGTGATTAAAGATCCGTGGAAAATCCAACTAATATACTGCCTATTCCGCATTCCATTGGGTCGCGTTTAGATGTTGGCGGACTTTATTAGGGAGTTTTCGCAAAGCCCCCGAAACGCCAACGCGAACGCCAAACCCATTGTTCGATGCCATGAAGAGAGCACCGAACAAAAGGATAGACGTTCGCGTTGGCGTTTGGGGGGCTTTGCGAAAACTCCCTATTGTAGGCCCAAGACCCCCAGTGTAGGCCTATGTTTCTGCTATCATGTGAAAGGCATGGAACATCCTTTCGTCGATCGGTAACGGAGTGGCTTCCCTGCACCAGTGGCAGCGAACAGAAAGAGGCGTGTCTAAATTCAAACAACCCCAGGGTTGATAAACCACAAAAATATCAAATTTTGTCGTATAAAACCGCTTTCAAAAACCGCACGACGCCCGCTTAGCCAACTGACTGACAAGCCCCGCCCCCCTGCGACAGGCTGGCGTGCTGGCAAGTATGTTTCCTGTAGCCTACAACTCAATATGGCAGCTCAGGTTGCAAGCGGGCTCAGGTTCCATGTCAATATACGCCGGCTTTCCAAGATATTATCCATTCACTTGAAACGCCGGCCGGGCGAGGAGGCAGCAGAATGGATTCCGAAAGGGCTAACGAGTTGACGGATAGTAAAACTGATGTGGATTGTGGAGTAAAAGTCAAAACGGAGCCCCCAGATGAGATAAAGGTAAGAAGGCATTTTCAATAACGGTAGCTTGCTGCTTTTTCCTTGTGTTGAAAACTTCTCAATGTTGCGGAGGTTTCGCTCGCGCAGTCTTCTGGTACTTTGTTTCCCGCGCTTGCTGGGCGATAGCCAGTGGCTTTTGTCCGCATTTGCAAGGCCTAGTCGCTACATAGTCTGCACTTTTGTAATTTATTTGAGAGCTGCAACTGAAACTGCACGGGTGGCAAGCGCGGGGAAGACAACAGATCTCATCGCTGCTGGTAAAGTTGCGTTTCCTGCCTTGGTTTCCTGTATTCGCTGTGGAAGGAGAACTTTATATTACAGTTTCTGACGTGTTTTAAGTTGATGAGCTCATGAGAAAAGAGTGTCTTATCATTGACTGCCACTGCACTACGGTCACTTAAGTCATGTAAGTTACTGCAGCAGCTACCACACTCATTTGCTTGGCTTAGAGATGGTGACAGATCAGTCATGTCAGCAGGCGCGGATCCAAGGGGGGTGCAGGCCCCCCTTTCAACCAACAAATCTGTAAAATTGACTGTGAAATTCTGAAATTTGGAGCAAATCATTGAAATTCACCGCAGATTTCAATGTTTCTAGCACAGTGTGCCCCCTCTTTCCCGAAATCCTGGATCCACGCCTGGTCAGTACCTACCGTAGGCCTATTATCATAAGGAAGGGTTGAGAAAAAGTAACCCTCAGCATGGTGATAACTCCCCCTGGGGGTCAGCACTTAGTGGCCTAAACCCAGGCCTAGGCCAACTCGGGTTTTACTTGAAACTGGTAATGTCTATTAATTGTTTTCAAATTTAGACAAATTCTGGTAGAATGGTTCCTTTTAGAAATGGTGTGTCTCCAGGTTTTGTCAAGCAGTCCATGTAGGCTACCTAGATAGAGCAGTTAGTGCAGACTTCTGAATCTGAATCAACTCCACATTTGTGACTGTTGCCACTGTTTCCACACACTGCTGGGCCTCCTGCTCAACTGATCCTGTTTCTAACCCAGTGTGAAATTCCACCCTGCAGGACTGGATTGACTCTGGATGGTCTGCGATATCATAAGATTTAAGTGAGAAATTTGAAACAGCTGAGATGGCTGCTGGGGTAAATATAACACCCTTTTGTTAGATAGAATGACATTGTGACTTTAACCCTTGTCATCTCCTGGTCATAGACTTTAGAGAAATCAGTACATGCATCTCAAAGGGTAAAATCTTTTGAACAGTCATGATTTTACTGCAATAAAGAGGGGTTTCTAACTGACCAGTGGGAAAGAATGATTGTACGGATTGTGTCTTCATATTACAGAGGCGGTCCACAATCCTGTCATTCATGGACACTGACTGTCCTCGGCCTCTGTTCTATGGACATTGTCCTCAATCCTCTCTATGACTGGCATTTATCACCTATTTCACAAACACTGTCCTAACCCTCTCTACTCCAGACATTCTCTTCCATCTTCTCTGTCACAGACAATCTTCCATCCTCTCTAATATGGGCTTTGTCCTCAACCTCTCTACAACTGATATTGTCCTCACTTCTCTCTGTGTAATCACCCCTGTAACAGACACTGTCCTCATGAACCTCTCTACTCCAGACATTCTCATCTGTCCTTTCTATCACAGACAACGTCTATGTATCCTCTCTAAGATGGATGCTGTCCTAAACCTCTCTATCAGGGACACTGTCCTCAACCGCTCTTTACGGACATCGTCCTCCATTGCCCTTAACCTTACCTCTCTATCATGGACACTGTCCTCAACCTCTCTGTTACAGACAACATTGTCCTCAACTTCTCTTTCACCGTCCTCCATTGCCGTTAACCTGTACCTTGCTATCACGGTCGCCGGCGGGTCACTGTCCTCAACCTCTGTTAGCCTGCGGACATCGTCCTCCATTGCCCTCACCCTTACCTCTCTATCACAGACACTGTCCTCAACCTCTTTGTTACAGACATTGTCCTCCATTGCCCTCAACCTGTACCTCTATAATGGACAGTGTCCTCAACCTCTCTTTTTGGACATTGTCCTCCATTGCCCTTAACCTGTACCTCTCTATCACGGTCACTGTCCTGAACCTCTCTGTTACGGACCGTCGGACATCGTCCTCCATTTCCCTTAACCTTACCTCTCTATCACGGTCAATTTCATCAACCTCTTTGTTGCAGGCATTGTCCTCCATTGCCCTCAACCTGTACCTCTCTATCACGGACACTGTCCTCAACCTCTCTGTTACAGACATTGTCCTCAACTTCTCTTTCACTGTCCTCCGTTGCCCTTAACCTGTACCTCTCTATCACGGTCACCGACAAGTCACTGTCATCAACTTGTTTGTTACGGACATCGTCCTCCATTGCCCTCACCCTTACCTCTCTATCACGGACACTGTCCTCAACCTCTTTGTTACAGACATTGTCCTCCATTGCCCTCAACCTGTACCTCTCTATCATGGACACTGTCCTCAACCTCTCTGTTCGTCCGACATTATTCCTACTTTGAAAATTGGCCACGATCCTCTCTATTTGACACTGTCAAAGGTGAATCAGTCAATTTTGGTTTGCATAGAGAGACTTTCTCATTTGAAATCCCTTCAATACCAAGGTGATTCTGATATGTTGGGTTACAAGTCACCATTGTTGATGGAACAGTACAATGGGGAGTTGGGCCTTTAAGCAGGAGAGAGTTCTGATCTCAGGCATCCCACAGGTCATTTTGTTCTTTTGATGCTTGAGCACGATTTCTGCTGATACCAAGCCTGGTGCAGCACGTTTTTAGTCCAGATCCGCCACCATTGGTTTCATGCTAATTTGGCAGTTTCACCTGTACGATATGGTCCATTAATGTACACAGGGCATACTGAAGTCTCGAGCCAACTTAATCTGGAGCGATGGTCTTGTTCTTTGTGGATTGATTTCTCTCTTGATTGTAGGATTGCATTCAGACCTCACTCTCAGGGGTTAGGTTCATGACATATGTATTGATTTCTCCGTGCATCATATCAGTGTAATGGCTCATGGGACGAGGTTGTGCATTTTACGTCTGCTCTTTCGTTTGGCTAGCAAATCAATACGGGAATCTGACACTTATGTACACTTCTCCATTTGGTAAACACTACGCGAGAGCTCATCAACACGGCACCTTTTCCCATGGTGTTCGCTTTCGTCCACAAAAAACCGTTGTGTTTTTTCCTGTGCTTTTAGTCATTGATGTCACTGGGCAGGTTTTTGTCGAATCTACATGTATCTCAATGAAGTTCACCTTATCATGTTACCAGCGGCAATCCCACATGTCATGCCTCCTGAATAACTCCCAAATTTACTAACTTGCTTCATTCAACGCTTGAATATTAAATTTTCGTGTATTGAATAATATTGTGGACTTTGTTAAGGTTCGTTTTGTGCAGTATGAATTTCTTTGTGTGGATTGGCAGAGTAAAGATATCAACAGCCCAATCTGGATGAAAAGTTGAACAGCTGCTGGGAATATCACATAACTGCCGGATGGGATTTTAGGCCCATTTCAAAATGTCTGGAATGATGCCTCGTCTTCCACGTGTCAGTGCTATACACGGAAATATTGCCAAAATAACATCCATATTTTGTTTGGGGCCTGTCAAGAGAGGTGAAATACAGTCAGTGTTTCTGCCAGGAATTTCTTTAGGGGGAGGGACAAAGAGAAAGTTTGACAGAATTCTTGGTCAAAAACCACAGATTTTGACTATTTTTGACTTTTTAAGGAGGGGACATACCCCCTGTACCCCCCTCTGGCGGAAACACTGACAGTAGGCCTATATAAATGACTTGCATCCTGACTGTAGTCAGTTAGGTCATCTTTAAAAGCACATCACCTCGTCAACAAAAAGTTTACATCACATTCTCATGTTGCTTGATTTCACAGTCAATCTGCAATGAGTGGCAAACTCATTGCCAGGGACTTTTTTGCCCACCCTGTATATATGCTTAATTGTCATTCGATCTCTTATGAACCTTGATACTTCATCAGCGGTGAACTGAAAAGGAACACCAATTGGCTATTAAAGGAGGTGCCACTACACTTACATTTGGGTTCCTCCCTATAATTATTTCTTTTAACCTATTTCTTGTGATTGTAACTTGATCATCAGATATTCGTATAAGTTAAAATGACTGGTCATTGTTTGATGGAGAAACTAAAGAAAGTTGTATCATCAGCTTGCTGTCTCTTGGAACTCTGGTTTCCTCCTACTTTGCATAATCCTACCTGTTACAGTAAAGTAGGTCAGGTGGTGACGCAATGGTTAGAGCGTCGGAGAGGTCACAGGTTTGATACATCGCAGGCAAGTAGCCGCTGGTCTGCAGTGGTTAGTGATAAAACTCAGAATGAAACGAAACGAAATGAAATCATCGAAATGGGACTCGCAAGGAATTTGAGAATTAACGTGGACCTAATTTAAGTGTCATTATGTTGCAGATGTATGCTTCCGCCTTGAGATTGACTTTTTTTTGACATACCACACAAAATCAAATTGAATTATTGTTTTAAAATCAATCAGAATCATCATGTACGAAATTCCCTTCGGTGCTCCTTTAAGTTACCGCCAGTTTCTGTTCTGCGTTTTCTTCGCTCATTTGGTTGGTGCATAAAGCAAGCGTCAATGTCAGAGCAGGTTCTACATGTACGTTAACCACTTAAATATCGGTAGTATTACAATACATGTAAGACAGTAAAACAAAAATAAATTGATGCAGATCATGCCCATTTCGATGATTTCATTTCATTTCGTTTCGTTCCGGGTTTTATCACTAACCGGTCTGCAATGATCAAGTGCATGATGAGTTCCCTAGAGAGGTATCTGGAAAGACTGAGGTAATGTGACGGACTTCAAGGCTGTAGAACAATGGCAAGCCTTACATTGCATGGGAAATTTATTCTAGCTTTGCTTACACAAAACAGGATTTACCTAAAGATGGGATACTGATAGATCACTCGTGATGAAAACAAACATCTTGTTGATTTCATTAGCTACACGTACACGAAAGGAATTTTTTACTCCATGACTTGAAATGAACAAGGAACTAGTTACGGTGCCAATTACCTGAAATACTTGCCACAAGGTATTGCTCGTTAGCATTTCTAGCATCCATTGCTAATTAGTGCTGGCATGTTGTACGATATTCTATCATTGTTAATCAGTTTCATTGCTTATGATGGTTATTGAAGCTTTTTAAAAGTTTTTTTCATGAATTGATAGATATCTCTGTGTGAAGTTCTCATCCAGCCTCCCAGCTCCAGTTGTGGTATTTGTTAAATGATTGATTTCTCAAGTAAGGCCACGCTTTTTTTATTCCTTGTTTCGCGGGCCCGCCGCTAGGTGAAAACAGGAAAATGAAAAAAAATAACATTTTATTTTTCGGGATTTTCGCGAGCCCGCCGCTCCAAAAACTCCACAAAATGGAAAAAAAAGAAAAATTTATTTTTATTTTTATCCCGCCTGCCGCTCAGGAGGCCGAGATCGAAAATACATTTTTCAAAAATAGGCCCATTTTGTCATGTTTGTATGATTTACCGTCCGATCGATGTCATGATGCGTGGTTTCTGACAATCTGCCAATCTGTACCAACAGCCTCGCGCAGATTTTCACTTTGCTGTACTGATCGTATAGACCTATGTACAGTAGCTGCACAGAAACCCGGCACTGACTTGCTCGAGGCTGTCATCCAACAATATGGCGTGGTTCATGGTCACTCGTCACCTTGGGCCAAAATTTGACCGTGCCTGCATGCAGGTAAGCGATGATACGATCACAATCAGCTCCTGTGTCATTCATACCACCAGTTGAACCTTTATTTTGGAATAAAATTTTATTTTTTTCTTTTCCTCCGCTATTCAGATGCCTTGGAAAACGTTCGAGAAATCAAAAAATAAAATTTTATTTTTATTTTTTTTCCGCCCTCCTCTGATGGAGGTGCTCAAAAAAAGCCCGCGAAACAAGGAATAAAAAAAGCGTGGCCTAAACCAGGTACTATATCATAAATCAGAAACTCTGTCTTGACTTGGTTGTCAGAGTGGAGTAGTGCAACCATTTGTGCCTGTCACTTCTGAGGCAATGGGTTTGATTCTTAGTTGGACCTATATGTAATAGGAGCAGTCAGCCACTCGTATTGCCAAAAGATGGCAGCGACGTTCTAGTGGACCAGTACACAGGAAAATCACATGATTGATGCTCGATCAAGAATGAATGGGTCCGCTATATGCATTGAATTGGGCCGTAATGACACCTATTGGTCAACTCGCTGACAGCTCCTATTGAGAGGGCATCCCTCTCCTGAGAGTAATGATAGTATATGGAACTCTTATATTGCACTTTCCACTCCAATATAGTCTCAAAGCAAACACGTTATATCCGTCTCTCCAGAAACCTTTCTGGAGAACTCAAGAGGCCTTTTTACACGGTGTGGGTGCGTTCCGGATCAAGACTGGATCGACGAGGGTTCGGTTATTTTTCCCCATGTAAAAGCGAAACAACTGACCTCCATCTTCCTCGGGCCAGTTTAGTTCGCCGCGCGAGTCTCGGGACGGGGCATGGAGGTAGGTGAAGGCCGGTTATTCTCTTGTGTAAAAGCGAACCGACCTCCACTGGCCTCGGGCGGGATTGAGCACGCTACCTGAGTGACATCACTCGCGTACTTGCTGTAAGTTATCTGTGAGGAGATTTTCAAGCACTGCTCATGCTGTTAGAAGCATAGTTTTATCAATTTTTAGTGATTATTTCCGGGATATTTTGTACTTACGATAACTATAAATGTTGATACATGCCATCTACACGCATTCCAAGAACCGACCTCGAACTAGATCGAGGCCGGTTACTGAACCCGCACCATGTAAAAGCGATCAATCCATCCTGAACCGAACCCGCCCGAGGAGGGTGGAGGTACGTTTCCTCGAACCCGCACCGTGTAAAAAGGCCTATTGAGAAGCTCACCCAGCACTCACTTGATCCTTTCAGACCAGTTGAGTCTCGGTCTAGAGTTCGACGTTCAGCAATTACGCCATCGTGTTCCCCGTCACATCAATTGAAAAAAACACCTCAGTAGAGTATTACAGTCGATTGCTCTCCGCCCCCTGTGCCCTGTTGGTATTTGAATTATTTCAAGTATGGATTGTCATGCAGTCTCACTCCTAGTTATCAATTTTCATATCATGTTTTGAGCGTTATATTCAATTCATCTCATTGTTCATGGTACAGAAAGGTTTCAGGTTCTTAGGGTGGGGTTTTTCAATTGTGATCATGTGGTAGTGGCATAATTAATCCCCGATCTCTTCTGAAATAACGAAGTTGAAGTGGCCGTTCTCATCAAAGAACAAAAAGTTGGATTTGGTCCCTTGTAAGGGGCCGTCTCAAAACTGTTTTGATACCAAAAAAGACGAAGTGACTTCGTCTGGGGGAGGGGGTTCTCGATTTGGGGAAGCCCACTTCATCTCTTTTGAAAAAATTGGCATCACTCTTTTTTACAGGAGAATGACTTTTTTATATGCAGTCTTCAGAAAGGAACAGGGTTCTGGCTACATGGGCCTTCTCTGGGCTGTATGAGTCAGAGCTAGGAACTTCCCACATGGATGAAGCCAATGTCAAGTAGTGCCCACTTCATCTTTTCAAGGGGAGGAGGGGGTCAGGGAAGAGATGAAGTCACTTCGTCTTTTTTGTCATCGATGTAATTTTGAGACGGCCCCTAAGGCAATGAGTAACCGGTTTGACTTTTTATCCCACCAGGGCGGCGCTGCAAGCAGTTGTTCTGAAAGTCATTGGGTGCTGGTTTGTTTGTAATCAAATACCAGATGTATCCAGCATGAATATATCAGAAGTGAGCATTTCTGTTTTTCATATCAGCTCAATGAATGGAATCGTTATGCCTGGCATGGATGGCATGTGGTGAAAGATGAACTGACAGATAATCTTCCTTGATATAGTCTATGGATTAAGGCAGCCAGAACATAGCTCTAGCTAAGTTTTTTTTTGAGGGATGTATATAATATAATAATAATAATAATAATGCCGTTCTTATATAGCGCATTTCCAGTGAATCTTGCTCAATGCGCTTTACATTATTAATTACCCCAGCTATTGATCTGTTCATTCCAATTTTCATTTCTCCACTCCCTGGGGAGTATTAGTCCCGGCAGCCAATTTCAGCACTCTTGGACTAACATTCACATTGACCATCACTACCAGACAGGTACCCCTTTGACACCTGGGTGGGGTGAAGCAAGTGAGGCAAAGTGACTTGCTCAAGGTCACAAGCGAGCGTGTATTTTTTTCTTGGTCAGGAATCGAACCCGGGACCCTCTGATCAGGAGTCCGTCTCGCTAACCACTAGACCACGCCGCTTGCACACAGCATATGGATGCTGCTGTCTCAATCTTTCATCCAGACTCACTGGGGATCCTAGCTACGATAGAGGGCAGCACACCGAAACCAGGTCCTATACAATGGACGCTTTTTGTGTGGGAAATTGATCAGGACCAGGATGTCAGTGGCATTTCAATAGTTTTAATCACTAGTGACACCTATTGAGGAAGTGGATATCCAAAAAACAGCACAAAAACGACACACAGTACACAATAAATCGGAAATATTCGAAGACGACTTTAATATTTGGAGATGCCTTTCCGATTTATTGTGTACTGTGTGTCGTTTTTGTGCCGTTTTTTTTGCAAAATATTCGGAGACGACTTTCCAATTTATTGTATTGAGGAAGTGGGCTAGGGTCCCCATTGCAGTAGTTACTCTTTCATGAATGACCATCCTCCCGCAGCAGGGGTTTTTACCCCTCCTCTTCATCCACTCACGCAATCGCATCCTTGAATTTGAGAGTTTTCAGAGTGGGCGTCACCTCTTTATAATGCGTTACTTGTTGCACCTCCCCGTTATCCAAAGCCCTGGATCCATCCCTGGTAGGCCTAGTGCTGTTACCTTTTGAATGAGACAAAGACGGCTGTATCTGCCCTGGCGGTACCTCAAGCACTTGCCTGAGCCAGATAAAATCCAAACTAGCAACTGGTGTAGGTTTACAGCTATGCTTGGCATGGATTATTCACACACACTGAGAAAAAAGAAAACTGGAACTTGGGATGGAATGCCAATGAAAAAAAACATCCTGTAAAATTAGTAGTAACTTTGAACGTGATGTGTGTTTGGAAGGTAACGTGGATACCTCGTGTAATACCTCCACACAGCTCCGGTATGTGAGTAGGAACGTAAATAAGACTCAGGTGCAGGCACTAGCGAAGTTATATTGATACTACTTATCTTGATCACTGCCGGACCCTCCACCCATTCAGCTGCTAGAAAGTCTGCAGTAGTTGCGGTGGTCTTTTTTCTCAACGGAATAACAGACATCTGTCTTTATGCATCCTATTATAAATGCAGGTGAGAATTCTTGATTGTGTTTTGTTGTGTTTTGACTGGGCAGAAAATTGGGTTGTAAACTCTGCAGCTGTTGAGAGGGATGCTGCATTTGTTTTCATATAAAGAATGGGAGGGGACTGTCAGTGCTGCTACTGGTGCCGAATCAATGTCGTCCTGGGTATAACAGAAATATACCCAGGGTCAATGTCGTCCCACAATACCCTGGGTATAGTTCATTCTACAAATGTATACCCAGTACCGTAGTTTTGAACCTAGGTACGAGTTAAAAACGGATCTCGTGGGATCAACAGAACCGCGTGCGATTGGTACTTCTGTCGTATACCTGGGCAGCATGTTCGTGACAAATGTGTGAATTGGAAACATGTTCTTTGACTTGTCATGCTTGTGGTCGTGTGACATTTGCGAGAACAATCTTGTCTCAGGTGCTGTATCCAATCCTGGGTATACTTTTGTAGATTGAACTATACCCAGGGTATAATTTTGTGCGACGAGACATTGAACCTGGGTATATTTCTGTTATACCCAGGACGACATTAACCGATTTGGCGCTACTGGCATTTTCGCCAAATTTTCGTTTCAACTTCCTTACCTAGATTTGCAGGTTTAGCATTAGATTTTGGATAAACAACCTTGCGATACTTGAGCTTGTTCGCATCGGGTAGAGTAAGGTAGGAGAAAACAGCAACCCGGGCCATCGCCAGGTTTTGGCAGATATCTTTCACTTCTTAATCATGGGAAAGAGGGGGCACAGCCAGCGCACATCGTGGAAAACCTCGGTCAAATTTTAACATCTTTTCAAAATTTCCCGGTCAATTTTAAAGCAGGGTGCGTGCAGCCTGTGGAGCGCCAAATTTAAGACCTTTTTAAGACCAAGTATCGGCAAAATTTAAGACTTATTTTCTTTTAAATGAAGCCCCCGGACAGATCTCTGGCAGGGTTTCCGCAAGGGAAAAAATGACAGGGATCGACATGGCCAAGAAGGTGGGTAGGCTACTTGGGGGGGGGTCTGGGGGCCCTCCCCCAGAAAAATTTTAATATTTAGAAGCCCGGAGATGCGATTTCCCGACATCTCCTGCCAATTTTTTTACAACCACCTTGATATGAAATTTAAGACCTTTTTAAGACCTCCCCACAGAAATAATCAAAGGGGCTGGGCAGAAATGAAGGGTTGTTACAAGTTCGGCATAACTCTTAAACTACTGCTTCGATTTGCCTGAAACTTGCATAGATGATGCTTGGTACTGAGTGATTAACAACTATGATGACACAAAAACAATTGCATTGCTCTTTACTAATTAAATTAGGGAGACAATGCCAGATTTTGGAGGCCTAGAAAGACGAGAAATAGTCATTATTTCACCGCAGAATTTCACCTGGGCCTGTGTCATGTAAAATGCTAACAAGTTTGTGTGACGTCTGTTAATTATTTTAATTATTTTCTACAAGAAAATGGTATTTTACATTTTTGGTTGACATGGCCAACACTGCAAGTTGAGCAAGGTTTACAAAGCCATTCAAGCAGTCAGAAACTGACCACAGGCCTGGGAATTGGTGATGTCACCCAAAATGACCCATTGAAAATGCACACTTCAATTCCAACCAAAAGGTAATTCATGTGAAATCAAGTTTGATTGAGTCAATTCCCGGTGAATTGTGAGTGGTTTCAGGCCTGTGGTCAGTTTTCACATTGGTTAGAAGGGCTTTGTATAAGCTTGCTGAACTTGCAGAGGTTAGGCATTTGAATCAAAAATCTAAAATACATTTTTTTGTAGAAAAGGATTAAAACAATTAACTCTATCACACAACATTGTTAGCATTTTACGTGACATAGGCCCAGGTGAAATTCTGCGGTGAAATAATGAGTATTCCTTGTCTTTCTGGGCCTCTGAAATCTGGCATTGTCTCCCTAATTAGTAATGAGCAATGCAATTATTTTTGTGTCATCATAATTGTTAATCATTCAGTAAAAAGCATCATCTGTGCGAGTTTCAAGCAAATCGAAGCAGTAGTTTCAGAGTTATGCCGAACTTGTAACAACCCTTCATTTCTGCCCAGCCCCTTT